>ML778859.1:88977-157559 GCA_009831015.1 Picea engelmannii | reverse complement strand
TTATTTGTAACTTATTTGAAATTTTATTATGGTATGTGCACTTTGATATGATGTAATATGATTATGGTTTCGTTTCATATGTTGTAATATTAGAAATATAACACAAAAATTACATATTGCATGAAATATAATAACTTTTCATTCTGGATGTTCTTTTTTGCAGAACATGGGTCTTCCAGAAGATCCAGTTGATCCTCATGAGATTGATCCAGATTATAATGGGTCTGATACAGACACGGGAGATGATTATGATGAGTTAGATGAAGAAGACACTATGAATGACGATGATGATGACCACAATGATGATGATCAAGATAATGATGATGACCTAGTTTTTGGTAGTAGCCAATGACATTGATCATATAGACTCCATCATTGATCATTGTTGTATATCGTTATGATGCCTATTTTCATGTTTATTATCATATGTATTGTTCTTTGTCCTGCAATACCATATTATTGAGCTTTATCAATTTGACTTATATCATTTGGACATATATCATCTTAACTTACATCGACTATTGGCCATGTATCATTCTGACATGTTATTGATCTATTGTCATATTTGGATTTCACTTGTTGTAGTTATATATGATGATGATCTTATCAGTATTAAAGATATAAGTTGTTTGACATGATACTTATCTAATATTGATATATTTGACTAGTTTTAATTATAGATGATGATCATGTTATAATCATTATCTTGTTATTTTATATATATTGTATGTTGTAGATTTTATTTAGATGGAGATTTAATAAGTATAATGATGTTGTTAGTTTGTATGGATGTCCAGTTCCCTAAAAATTCTTTATAAAATCTATCATATAAAATACTTCAAATGCAATATGGCGTACTCTATAATAATATAAGTTTTTTAAGATGCATGATATATTTAACTAATTAAATTGAAATAAAATAAGTTAAATTACTAAATCGAAGCTAAAAAGGACACAACATGGGTTGTTAAAATGGAAGCAAAATGTGGCTCTAAAATGGAAGTAAAACTCAACATTAAATTTAAATCCATACTTGGAGCTATTTCTGGATCTGAGTAGGAAGCTAAATTGGTTGTTTAACAAGAAGCAAAACTGAATGCTAATTACGAAGAAAATCCCAACACTAAAAGGAAGCAAACCCTGGACCTAAAAAAGAAGCAAAACCAGATGCAAAAAAGGAAGCAAACGTTGGAACTAAAAGGAAGCAAACCATGGAGATAACAAGGAAGCAATTCTGGAAGAAAAAAAGGATGCAATAATGGAAGAACATCTTGGCGTTAATTTGGAAGCCAAAATAGAAGCTATTTTCGACGCTACACTAGAAGAAAAACAGGAAGCATGATTGGGAGCTAAACTAGGAGCTAAACTAGGTGCTAAATCAGGCGCTAAACTAGGAGCTAAACTAGGCGCTAAACTAGGCGCTAAATTAGGAGCTAAACTAGGAGTTAAACAAAGAGCTAAAATAGGAGCTAAACTAGGCGCTAAACCAGGAGCTAAACCAGGAGCTAACCTAGAAGATAAATTAGACACCACACGTGGAGATAAACTAGGTGCTAAAGTAGGAGCTAAACCAGTAGCTAAGGTAGGTGCTAAACCAGGAGCTAAACTAGGAGCTACACTTGGAGCTAAACTAGGCACTAAAACAAGAGCTAAACCAGGAGCTAAATTAGGCGCCACACCTGGAGCTAAAATAGGAGCTACACCAGGAGCTAAACCAGGCACTATTTTGGGTGTTATTTAGGGAGCTATATCACATTTTAGGCGCTAAACTAGGCACAAAATCAGGCGCTAAACTAGGTGCAAAATTAGAAGCAAAACTGGGCGTGAAAAAGGGAGCAAAACTAGGCACTAAACAGGGAGAAAAACCTAGCGCTAAAGAGGGAGCTAAATTGGGTGCTAAACTAGGCACTAAATGTGATGCCCAAGTGAACATGTTGTTTAGCGTCGAGTTTTGTGCCCTCTCATAAGCCCAATTCATGCCCTCAAATGCACTAAAATCTGACACTAAATTAGGTGCTAATGGCCTGTTTTGTTATAGTGTTGAGATGAAATGACTTTTCATTCACCCATTTCATTTCACTTTCGTAAAGTCTCATTTAACTTCATATCTCATGAAATTAATGCACTAGGGACCACATTGGACACTTTCTCACCCCTAGGAGACTAAGTCATCAGAAATATGTGTCCTTGGTACTTTATTAATTTAATTCAACACTTGCTCTTACCGAGGAAATTGTTCCTCACCACCCCAATCTTATCTCTGAAAGGCTCAAACTTCCCTCTCCCCAAATATTTTGTGAGGATGTATGCCACCTGTGAATATGTGGAGATATATTGTATCTCAACTTTTCCTCTTTGAACATAATCCTAAATGAAGTGATATCTAATATCGATGTGTTTAGACATGTCATGAAAAACTGGATTCTCAAAGATTTTGATGCAACACTAATTGTCACAGTAGATCATCGTGGGCCTCATATGCACACCAAATATCCCAGCCAACAACTTTCAAAGACAAATTACCTCACAACTAGCCTAACTGGTTTTCGTATACTCAGCCTTTGCAGAACTCAAATCCATTGCCTCTTTCTTCCAACTGAACCAAGGCACCACTTTTCATCCCAATCCAAAGAAACAAATTGAGGTACTCTTCATGTCACTGGAACATCTTTCCAAATATGAATCAGTTTATCCAATCAATATAAATCCATCTCCTCTCTCATAGTTCAAGCCATAATACACTCTACCCATAAGGTACTTGAGCACATGTTTTGTTTCCACCCAGTGTACTCCCTGAGGTTCCACCATGAAATGACTAAGTGAGTTGACAACAAAACAAATATCTGGTATGGTGTTGACTAGATACATTAGAAAACTAATCAACTGACGATACAACATGGGATCAACCAACTTTAACTCAAAATAATGAAGCTTTTCCATTTGGTTATCATAGGAGTGGACATGGGCCTACAGTCCTCCATCTAGAATCTCCTTAGAATATCAACAACATATTTTACCTGTCCTATAAAGATGTTTCAAGTCTCCTTCCAAACCTCCAATCCTAATAATTAGTGCATCAAACCAATGTCTTTCATCTCGAACTCTGAAGAAAGGCTTTTCTTGCAACCAACTATGAGTCTCTCAGCCTCTGTAATGAAGAGATCATCCACATATAGCACAAGAATGAGAGGATACTCTCCAACCACAATGTAATATAAGTTGGGATCCACCTCACTCTTCTTGAAACCCATCTGATGCAAGTATGTTTCTATCCTGGAATACCAAGATCTAGGAGATTGCTTCAGCCCATACAATTCCTTCTTCAATCTGCACACATGAGAATCTCTCCCATGCACCTCAAAGCCATGAGGTTGCTCAATGTAAACCTCCTACTATATGAGACCATTCAAAAATTTGGTGTTCACATCCATGTGATGTATCTTCCAACCCATCTCTATTGCAATGGAGATCACTGCCTTGAATGAGGTATATCTGGCAACCAGAGTGAAGGTCTCATCATAGTAAACTCCCTCTACCTGTGAGAACCCCCGAGATGCAAACCAATCTTTGAATTTATCAATGTTTCCATCAATAGTATACTTGATATTGTAGAGCCACCTAGTAGTCACCACTGACTTCCCCTCATGTCTCAGAACCACCTCCCAAACATCATTATTCATGATGGAATTATACTCTTCCATCATGGCATCCTTACTCTTCCATCATGACATCCTTCCAAACCTACTAACCTATTGTCTCCTCAAAAGTGGAAGGCTCAGACTCTATGATGTTCCCCACCATTGCAAGATAGTTGCAAAACCTGTCAGGAGGCTTACTCTCCCACACATCCTACATGGGATTCCCCATTGAACCTTGTGCTTATTTCAAAGTGTCTTGAATCCACTTGGGCTTCCTCTTCTCTGAAGTAGCACCATGTGGAGGGGACTTCTCCTCCTCAATCCCACCACCTGAAGACTGTGTACTTGAAGATGATCCTAAGGTAGTTTGTGAACCAATAGACTAAGAAAAAATACCTTGTGGACCAATAACCTAGGACCATGTCACCTGTGGAATATTAGTCCCTGAAACAGGTCATCCTGAACTCCGTGTCACTATGATATGTGAACTCACCTAGATCTGAGGAGATGAATGATCCCCCTACTCCATATCTCATGACCTCCAAAATTCTCTATCCTCCTCAAACATCACATCCTGTCACACAATTGTCTTCCTCAAAGAGGGGATGTATATGCGGAAAGCCTTCGAGGTCTCACTATACGCAACAAATATTCCCTTCTATGTCGTGGGATCTAGCTTTGTTCTCTTCTCATAAGAGACATGTGAATAAGTAATGCACCCAAAGATCCTAAAGTGACCCACCTCAAGATTCTTCCTAGAGAAATCCTCCTCAGGAGTCTTGTCCCCCAAGACTCTGTGTGGACTCTGTTTCTGCAGATAAACTATAGTGTTGCAAGCCTCGGCCCAAAGAAACATTGGTAGCCTCTAATTGTGTAACATGGCTCTCATAGCCCAAAAAATATCCATGTTCTTCCTCTCAGTAACCCCGTTATGTTGTGGGTTGTAAGGAACTATCACTTCTCTCATAATTCCCTCCCTAATAGAAAATTCATTGAAATCATTAGAGGTATACTCACCCCCATTATCAGATGTAAACACTTTGATATTCTTCCTAGTTTGGTTCTCCACAAGATATTTGAACTCTTGGAACCGCTAAAATATGTGTCCTTTGGTCTTCATGAAGAAAATCCAAGACCTTTGATAGAATTAATCAATGAAGGTGACATAATACAAAAATCAGTCAAAGAGGCATAAGACATAGGACCACATTCATCAGTATGAATCAGATCAAGAATACCTGCTACTTTTTTTTCACTGCTTGGAAAAGTAGTCTTGGTGTACTTCCTAAGAGCACACCCCTTTCACACCTATTTATGCTCTATACTGAACTCTGGCCCTCTAGTCATAATCTCTCTCAATATCCTCAAAGCCCCATGGTGCAAATGGGCCATCCTCTTATGCCATAAATCACAAAGGTCATTGTTTCTGGTACTTTGCATCAATTCTCTAGCAGGATGAAACATGAGCTTGTAAAACTTCTCTTGCTGGATCCCAATCACTTTGGTTGAAGTGATACTATATCCTTTATGATATATGATAACATTCCCATCATGGAACAATACCTCATATCCCCTATCCTCAATAGTGGAAACTGACACTGAGTTCTTCTTCAAGCCTAGAACATATAGTAAATCCCTCAAGAACATGGGAGGTAGATACTCCCTATGAAATTATACTATCCCACTTCCAAAATCCTTGACCACTGAATCATCTCCAATAACCACCTCAAGATATCCAATCTTTGTAATATCATTGAAGTAATCATGAACATTTGTCATATGGCGGGAGGCACCACTATCAATGTACCAAATACTGGTAGATGATACTCTAGAGGAAAGACACACCAACAATGAATACTCCTTCTCAATCCCATGGGTAAAATCCTCCACAACAGTTGAAGCTAAAACTTGCTTCTTCTTCTTGTTAGGACATTGTCCAACATAGTGTCCAAACTTGTGACATGAAAAGAACTTGAATTTTCTCATGTCTTTTTTTCCTTCAAGTGTCATATTGTTCCCTCCCTTGGAACTTTTCTTGGACTTATTCTTTCCTTTAGTTACAAGTGTGACATTCTTCTCTTCATTACTAGTAGATGAAATCCCATGCACATAGCCTCTTCAAGTTTCCTCCTAAATGAGGTCAACCCAAAGACAATCCCACTTGAGAAGATTTTCCCTTGCCACAATGCCCTCCATGAAGATATTCCATTGTTTGGTTACCCCATTCAAATAAGTACTCACAAGTTCATTATCAAAAACAACCTCCCCAACAACACCAATTTAATCCCTCATCTGAGTAATCTTGGTAAGATAGGTGGCAACATTTTCAGTCTTGGTCATTTGAATTCTCTTTAGTTTCTCCCTCAATACCATTTTTTGATTTTCCTTGGAACTCTAGTAAATTTTGGTTAAGGATTCCCACATCTCATAGGAATTGGTCTTCCCGATCACATGTAGAATCAAATGATCCTTAATGGAATCAAAGATAATTCTTTTTTCCTCTATGTTCTTTTTGGTGTAGGATAACAAAAGAGTAGCATATGCATCCACCCTCACAGGATTCGTTTGTGATTTCTCCACAATATCCCAAAAATCACACTTATACAAAAGAAACACAATCATCCCCTTCCATGAGATAAAATTCACAGCTCCATCCAACCTGTCCTCAACCCTCAAACTAGTGGCCATTGACCATCTCAACTAAAACACAAGCCCACAATTTTCTACCTGGTGACGTACCTCCTCTTCTTAGGAAAATCCCTGCACTCTATGGTTGATATATTTATGATCCTTTCACATCGTAAGCTATGATACCATGTATAAATTTCATACCCCAACCCGGTTTCAAGTCTTAATGACACATAGTTTAATTTCCAACCCACATTGCAAATTTAGGATGCAAATTAGTTAGCAGAAAATTAAATGTTCATGAATAGAAAACACATGAAGTTTGCTACAACAAAAAACTCGAAAATAAACACACCCAAATCTTTATACTCAGAGATTTTTTGTGTCTAACTTCGAACCTGGAAAAACCCACAAGGGGAAAACTAGTGAGAGAGGGGATTTTTATTATTTTCATAGCTCTGAGAAATAATTTCTTATAGAATTCATCTTCAACAAACAATACGCAAACTTATCTCTGTTTTTGTGCTCAAAACCCATCCTCGAAAAATGTGCCAATAGCTCCTTGATTTATGTGCTAATAAATTCGTAGAAAGTGTAGTTGTCACAACAATAAATGTTGTATGATATTCCTCAAAATGCATGCCATATCACTAAAATAAATTTACAAAAATTAAAGACTGTATGTTGCCTCAATTTTCGTGCCAACCTCACCCAGAAAATTTTACAGTCCTTCATCTCAATTTTTGTGCCAATTTATATTTGTACAGACTTCCCAGAATCCATAATGTATGACCTCTTTATGCTATCATACTCTCTCCTTATTGCAACTCATTTTTACTCTACTGCTACTCATTTTTACTCTACTACTACTACTCATTGCAAAACTATTGCAACTCACTGCAACAATGTTGCTACTCGTTGTAACACTTACTGAAACTTTTTGTTACTCTGTTGCAACTCATGGTTACTCTTATTTTCTCTTTTTCATCTTGAATCTCTCTTTTCTTTCTCTCTCCAAATCACATGAAGAAGAATCCCGAGTGAATGGGGGAGCCCTTTCCCTAATTCAACCTCACGAGGGAAGGTGAAGAGACATCTAATATAATGGTGGAGGATAGATTATATGAATGGCTGAGATGGAATGAATTTTCATTTACCCATTTCATTTCACTTTCATAAAGTGATCCATATGGATATCGGTGGCCACCCACCTTTTCCAACTAGCTCAAAACAGTTTTCTGGCAATTTTGGCAATTTACTATTTTTAGCAATTTTAACTTCTGGGGCCATTTTGAGGGCCTAAATGAAGGTTTTCCGGAATGAAGTTTTTCAATGGTATTTGAAGGCATGATTGAGCACCCAAAATGAATCTCCTCGACGATAACTTTCCAACGGGATATCATACGCCTAAAATGGAGATCGTATGCAAAAGTTACGACCCCGTGAAGTTGATGTACTAACTTACCCAAACGAGGCCCACATGACCTTTGGTGCTTCATCTCCTAGGGTTAGGTTTTTGGATGTCTAGGGATTTTGGCATTCCTTTTTATTGTAAAAATTCTTTCAGAGCCTCATTGTAATCATCTTCTTGCAAATGAGCGCAACCGTCACATCTCTTCTTAGAGATAAGCCACCACCATTCCAGCAAGCTTGTTTCCGCTGCATTTTACAGTTTCAGCTTATTTCCTTATTGAATAGAAAACCATATTTATTGTATCTCTATTATTTTGTGTTAATCACCTATTAATAATCTGTAGTCATTTCGTTCTGCTCAGAGCAGGCTTCTCTTGATCATTTTTTAGTGCATGTCCCCGACGAGGTCTGAGTATAACAAGTTGGGTCTCGAGCTTGTCTCTTTTGAAGAAAATCACTCTCGCACGCCCAAGAAATCCTCCATGGCGGAAGAAAAGAAAAATGACGGAGAAAATGATCCTATAAGTCTGTTTCTTGAGCAAACTCTCACGCGACAAAGGGACAAAATGATGGAGAATTGTTCCCACATCCTTCAATGCCTCCTGATTGCATCAGGCACATCTTCATCAAGTGGCCACTTTGGAGGCACCTTTCCTTTTAAGGTACAGGTTGATTTTGATATTCCTATATTTGAAGGTCAGATAGATGCGTATGCCCTAGATCAATGGTTAAATTTGTTAGAAGGTTATTTCTCTGTTCACAATTTTTTCGATAGAGAAAATATCATCTTCACGCTCCTTAAGTCTCTCCCCCATGTCAAACATTGGTGGGAAACTTACTGGGAGAAAATTTTTCATAGAGGAGTCTGGAATATATGGGGCCGAACCCACTTGGGATTTTTTTGTGGATGCGGTAAAGGAACATTATTACCCTGTTGGCAACTATGAGGACCAGTACATGAGATGGGCCACACTGTGACAAGAGAGGGGCCAAGTAGTTCCAGAGTTCACCAATACCTTCCATACCTTGCGCACCAAGATGGGTATCAAAGACTCTGAATGACATTTGGTTCTAAAATACCATGGGGCTCTACACAGATACATCCAAACTGAAATGGATTTTATGGACATCTCATCACTCGGTGCTGCCTATCGATATGTTGTTAAAATCGAGCAGAAATTTAGGCACCAGAAAAAATGGGAGTTAGGGTCTGCAAATATGCAACAACCAAAGTATGAAAAATACATCCCTAACAAACAGTCTCCCGAAAACCAGTCCAAGCCACAGGAAAAGAAGGGTCACGGGAAGACAAAGAAGGACACCAGAAAATGGTGCGATTTCCACAAAATCCCCTGGCACAAAACTGATGAATGTCATTCACAATAGTCATTGGTGGCTGAGATTGAAGACAAGGAGATGAAACCTGATTCAGAATCGGATTCTGAAAATACTGGTAAAGGACAGATCATTGACGTAGACCCCACTGCTATTGTCGTGACCGCAACAATTCAACCAGAATAACCAACAGATCCTGAAGAGGGGGAGAGCCTTTTCCATTCACAGATGTGGGTGAAGGGGATCCCGCTACATTTTATTGTTGATAGTGGAAGCCAAAAGAACCTCATCTTAGCAGAGGTCGTCAGACAATTGGGATTGTCGACAACACCACACCCGCAACCATACAACATCGAGAGGCTTTACCAAGGACAAGATCTTTGTGTCAGCCAGCAGTGTCGATTGTCATACGACATCCAACCCTTAAAGGATGAGGTATTATGTGATTTTTCTCCACTGTATGTCTTTGATGTTCTCTTGGGCCAACCATATATGTGGAGGCACCATGTTGTTTATAAGTCTCGACCCCACAGTGTCATTGTTACTTTAGGGGGTCATTTCTACAGGATACCAGAGGTAGTTCCAACTATTGGTCCACCTAAAAAGTGTTGCAAGGCAGTATCTCATACTACAAAATTTAGCTTCTTCACAATTTGTTCAAAACATGAACAAAAGGATACTGCAACCACTACAACCTCGGCCCAAGCACCTTCTATCCAACATAAGCAGTTTGAAAAGATTGTAGCAAAGTGTAAAGATTCCTTCTGCACAAAATAATCTCATTTATCCAGACTATTTAAAAAATTCCAACCCTTCCAGCCACATTCTTGTGATAGCCTTCCACAAACCGAGCAGCACGACGTCTCCAGCAAGGCAAGCAACTCACCAAGATTTAGATTCAAGAAACGGTTTTTCCTCTCCCTCGAGCACTCAACACAATGGATACCATTACTTCCTAAGGATGGAGGATTGAGCCAGATGGATATCAGTGGCCACCCACCTTTTCCAACTGGCTCAAAACAGTTTTCTGGGAATTTTGGCAATTTACTATTTTTAGCAGTTTTAACTTCTGGGGCCATTTTGAGGGCCTAAATGAAGGTTTTTCGGGATCAAGCTTCTCAAAGATATTCGAAGGAATTATTGAGCCCCAAAAATAAATCTCCTCGACGATACCTTACCAATGGGCTATCATACGCCTAAAATGGAGATCGTATGCAAAAGTTATGACCCTAGGAAGTTGATGTACGAACTTACTCAATCGGGGCCCACATGAATTTTTGTGCTTCATCTCCTAGGGTTAGGTTTTTGGATTTCTAGGGATTTTGGAATTCCTGTTTATTGTAAAAAGGCCCTCATAGCCTCATTGTAATCATATTATTTCGAATGAGCGCAGCCGTCACATCTCTTCTCAAAGATAAGCCACCACCATTCCAGCAAGCTTGTTTCCGATGCATTTTAGAGTTTCACCTTATTTCCTTATTGAATAGAAAACCATTTTTACTGTATCTCTGTTATTTTGTGTTAATCACCTATTAATAATCTGTAGTCATTTTGTTCTACTTATAAAATACGGATCATAAAGTCTCATTTAATTTCATATCTCATGAAATTAATGCACTAGCGACCACATTGGACACTTTCTCACCCCTATGTGCCTAAGTGATGAGAAGCACTTGTCCTTGGTACTTTATTAATTTAATTCAACATTTACAATAAATTGACCATCATTATCATGTTGAAGGTATGTTTTTACCTCAATTTATGCTTGGGTATATTTATTGAAGAATAAGGATAATTCCTTTGAAAAGTTCAAGGAATATAGGGAATTCACTAAAAGGCAATGTAGTGGATGAATGAAATATCTAAGATTTGATAATGGAGGAGGATATGTGAGTAAGGAATTTGAGAAATACTTGTCATATCATGTTATCTCTTGGTGGAGATCTGTATCTTACACAACTAAGCATAATGTTATCACTGAAAGGAAGAATCAAACCTTGGTTAAAATGGCACATTGTTTTCTTTAGGTCTAATCTATGCCAACTAGATTTTAGGAAGATGATGCCTACTCCTCAATATACCTTTTGAACATGATTTCAATAAAATATATATGGGATATGCCTCCTCTTAAAAAATGGAGTGGAAGTAAACCCTTGGTTGGACATATTATAACATCTGGAAGTATAGTGAGTGGGATTATATTCCACATGATCAAAGAAAGAAACTAGAACCAAGAGTCATGATTGTATTATGGTAGGATACTTTGATGAGTCAAAATCCTACAAGTTGTTTGAAAATCAAATAGAAAGTTATTTTGAGGAGGTATGTTGTCTCTAATGAAACAAATTTAGTTATTTATCTCTTTAAATGCTCTTTGGTATTTTTAAGCAGTTATCCACTCAAAATTGTGAGAATTTTTGGAACCACTGACTATTACACAACATTGACCAGCATGTTGACCATCTTGTCAACTGGAAATCAAACCCTCATAAAAAAAAATGAATTTCATTCAACCTCCTAGAACATAGTTGACTAAACAAATGGATTGCATAATCATTCAACTATTAAATATCATGGTGAATTTGATGCAGGTACTCCCTCTACATGGGGCGTATCTCTTCCATGTTGAACAACTAGGAAAATTGATCTCATTGTTGTTGATGGAGGTAATGTAAATGACTCGAGGAATATTAACATAATAGTTTTTATTTAATTTCATGTATGCTAAAATCATGTGATCCTAATACAAACAAAGATGCACATGGTTTACCTGGATGGGAAAATGTGATGGATGAAGAGTACAAATCCTTGATGAAAAATAAAACTTGGGACATAGTTCCCAAATCACTAGGAAAAAATGTGGTGAAATGTTAATGGGTATAGAAGATTAAATTTACATATGTAGATTTTATTGAGAGGAATAAGGCTTAACTGGGAGAAATGTTTTTCTTAGGAGAAAAGTGTCGATTACACAAAGATATTTTCCCCTATGGATGTCAAGAGTGATTTCTTACATGGATCTATGATAAAATTTATATGGAGCTACCGAAAGGATTTGAGAATTATTACAATCTTGTGAGTGAATGTAATAAGTCCTTATATGGTTTAAAACAAGCAACTAGGGCATGGTATGAGAAGAGAGACCAATTCTTTGTCAATTTTTTTTCAAGTGATATGAACCTTATAATAGTATTTATGTTTTGAATGTGAATCATGATACTTTAAATGTTTCACTATATCTTAATGATTTGAAGATACAATTTCAGATACATTTGAATTTAGTAACCTCTGTTTGTTGCAATTATTTTTAGGCATCCAAGATTTTAAAATGGATGATAATATATTTATTTATCAACCTAAATATGTACTAAATCTATTATAGAGGATCAATATGAAAGAGTGTAAACTATGTTCTAAGCCATATTAGTCAAGAGTGAAGTCGACTAAGGAGTGTGATTCTCTAAAAGTTGATGCTACTCTTTAAAGCTAACTTGTTAATGGCCTTAATTATTTAATTCATAGTTAAATTAATATATATATTGTTGTTATTGTGGTCTCCTAAGTCATGCATGATCCAAAATAAATCCACTTAAGTTACACAAGGAGGATTTTTCACTATATAAAGGGTGCATATAATCTTGGTATAAAATATTGTAGTAAGAATGTGAACCAATTGGTATGATTCAAATTCAGCTAGAGTTAGAAATGACATGAAGTCGACTCTATGTTGTGTTTTGTATTGTATTAATATTTTTAATCCCCTTAAGTCTATATGATAAATCCATAACACTCATTTATTATTAGTTTATTAATTATTATTATGTCAGCTTAATGGTATGTTACATCATCCTCACTTTATCTCCTATTTGTAATAAAGGAGAATAATTTTTAGAAGCATATAATATTGTATTTTGAATTGGATATGTTGTAAAAGGATATTTTCCCCTCGAATTGGATTTCATTTATTGACTATTTTGAATTTCTTTTTCATAACATTTTGGTGTCAGAGCATATGGTCCTAGGGTTTTGCTTCTTCAACTGAGACATATTGGGATTTCTGCTATAACATTTTTCTGGAATGAATGAAATAGAAAACTTTTGAGGAGACCTAGGAGACATAGAAAATTATTTCTCGTCTATTTTTAAAGTTTTGGTTCATTATAGTTTAAGGGATATATCTTATGGAAGTTAATATTTGTGACTAGTCCTCAAATTAATCTCAAACGAGTCATACTTTTGTTTTTCCCTAAAACATTTTAAGTGAATTTTCAGACTCAAAAAATTTTAGAATCCTGAGGAAGCATAGGGAATTACATGTGGATTTTTTTTTATATCTTGAATCAATATAATTTATGAAATATATCTTGTGGAAGTTGGATTTTTTACTAATATTGAACTTAGTCTTAAACAAGCTATAACTTTTTATCAGTGAAGGATCAAACTATAAAATTCTCTAGAGTTTAATAATTCATATTAAAGTAATACATGATAAAATTTTAGACCCGGAAGGGTTAAAATTCCATAGGTATATAAAGAAAAAGGTCAACCATCCAGATAGTCTCCAAAATTAAGGCTTGAAAGATACGCAACTTACAGATTGCATAAATTTTGATTGGAAGATATTCAACGGTGTTATTAGATACATAAAATGTGTGGAATTTCTTGATTAGGGTCATAATAGCCAATATGAGAAGATACATTCTACATTTTCATCCTCAAACTCTACCTTACACAAGTTATTTTCTGGTGATTTTAAGAGATTTTTCTTGGGTTAAAGCAAGCTCATTTAAAAAAAAAAAGTTAGATACATGCTCCAGCATCCGTTCTTTAGTGGGTGAAACTATGATAGAGGAAGAATACATGTAGGAACTACACATAATTTCCCTTGGCCTTGTTGGAAACCCCTATAACTCATGTTGGTACCCCTTCGAGTAGTACCACTTCAAAATTTTTATGTATACAGAATTTCACTTCCATGTACCTTTAGATATATTAGAAGTACCCTAGGTATACTTTAAACCATCTTTAGATAAGTTATTTGGTCGTCCTGATGCTATAGTACATAGAGATAATCACTTAGGGAGACCACTCTCTAGTACCTATGTAGTTGAGTAGTATGATTAAGGGCATGCTTTATGCTCCTTAGTTAGTTCCTTGAGACCTAACATGTATATCACAGAGCTATAGAACCTAATACTCCATTGTCCTAAGGACCTGGTAACCATTTCCAATGAGCTCGATACTAAAAGATAACCATAATTTGTAATAAATATAAAAAAGAGAAGTATTACTATTTTCTATCATGGAAAGGGGTACTTCAAGTACTAATCCTAGTAAACCTCCAAAAATATCACGCATAACATCAGAAGAGAATGAAGAATATGAAAATAGGTTATCTCAATTAAAGAACCAAGTTGATGAAAATACTACAAGTATGTTGAAACAAGTGGATTTATCGCATTATCAATAATACCTTAAAAAGGAAATGGAAGGTCAAATGAAAACGAATATGGAAAATTGGAAAAGAAGTTGGACGAAAATAGGGATCAAATGGAAAAGAAGATGGAACAAATGGAAAGTAAGATGATTGAAAATATGGATCAAATGAAAAATAAGATGGAACACATGGAAACAAAGATGGATGCAAATAGGGATCAAATGGAAAAGAATATGGATGAATTCAAATCCTCCATCTTAGAAACCCTAGATGGAAGGATTCCTAAAAGTGACACTCAGATGGAAGAGACTCGTGAAAATATTGGTAGTATTCATGCTGAAAAACCTTTCTAGTAATAATCATTTTTTAGGTGTATTTAAATCTAATAGTGGAGTCAATTATGGATGGGACCCTAAGGGTGTAAACCTTCCCAAGGTTGAATTAAATAATTTTGATGGAATGACAGTATTTACATGGGTGAACCAAATAGAGAGATACTTTGAATTGTATAATATTATGGATGATAAGAAAAGGATTTCCTTAACAACCTTACACTTTGAGATAAAACCTTATCAATGGTATCAATGGGTACTCAAAAGGAAGCTCCATTCTTAACATTATACTTGGAGTTTATATACAAGAGACTTAGAAGCACAATATGGAAAATTTCGGGAACAATACTACATTAGTCAATTGACAAGAAACAAACACTTAGGTGATATTGAACATTATTGTTATTGGACAAATCAGTAAGTGAAGACACAAACTGATCTCCTTAACTTCAACAAGAAATTAGAACAAAACAAGATAGAATATAAAACTTTCCCTAAGTTTTAATTATCAAGCATACTAGCTAACAAGAGATCAATGACATACCTTTTAAATGTCGTTTGTCCTCACTAGTGTCATCCTCACTTTGTTCCAAGGTTTATGGGATGTTGAAACTTTTAAAAATACACAAGACAATGAAGTGAAAGAAACAATGTATACTTAACCAAACCTATGTATGTGATCAAGGAGTCATACAATAAAATGAGAACAATTTTATGGGAAAAAAATATATCACTATATTAGAAATATGGAAAGGAGAATACATCCGATGCCTTGATGTTGTAGGGTCCCTTCCAACAGTTCCTTGCTTCCCACACACTTATTCTCCATGGATTTTGAGACTATATATTTTAATTTCACTCACAATATCACCTTGGAAAATTGAAACTAAAAGCCAACATAGAAGCTCCAAAAACTCCAAGCTACAAAACTCAAGAAATAGCTAACTCAAGAATTTCAAGCACTGGCCAACTAGCTTTCCCAATGAGAACTCTTCCCCTTTTATAAGATAAAAAGGATAGGGTGATGAGGTTAGGATGATCCCATGAGAACAGGGATGTGACTCATATCCAAACCGATCGAAGGCCACCTCACGCTCGAAGCTTCTATTCTAGAAACATCGAGAAGATGATCTTCTTCTTCGTAAACAAGATCGTCGCACCCTTAAAACTAAGAAAATTGAGACAATGTCGTAGGCCAATGTGGTGCAAACTGAAATGATCCTAAATTGTCACACCCTTAACAATGATAAAGGTGTGATGATCCCTTTTTATAATATTTTTACAAAGGAAAAGATAATTTTCATCTTTATGGGAAAATGTGTCTTCATTCTTCTTCAGGGATTCAGACCATTGATCCTTCTAAAGAGAAAGGATAGGTGTACATCATTAAAATTCATAGGGGTGAAGAAAATAATGTGTAACCATAATCCCCCCAAATTATGAATTTAGAACAGAGTGATAGCTTAAATACTTTATCGAGTGTGTGTAGGGAACAAGGAACACGTCAGTCGGAAACCTGCCAACAAACAAGGAAATACAATACAATAATATATAATCATTGCGGTAGGCATTACCATACTCATAATACAAATAAATAAAGACATAAATGTCGATATAAAAAGATCCATATCAACTAGGACAGGTCATGGACACCAAACATACACTGTGGATCCATGCCAATTTGACTCAAATCTTAACATAGCCACCAAAAATACATTGTGGATCTATGTGTTAAAGACTCAAATTTGAACATAGCCATGATACATACATTGTGGATCTATGCAACAGTACAATCTGAATATACTCTAACACAACCTCAATCGTTTAGAAAATATCCAGGGTGTTCATCTCCATCACTCTACAATATGAATCTAACCATACGAATACATGTGTTGAAGTTGAACATGGTAGAAACCACTTGATTATTGGTCCTTAGTGAATACTATTAAAAAGTGCGAGGGAAATCACCATTAATGTCAATGACTCCCAAGGTACCCAGTAGAATCCAACGGGTGCTAATTTATGAGTTCAAGTCGAACACTCGAGGTTGATAATGAAAACCCACTGTCGAAAGCGAGGAAACCTGCCATTGAGGCATGAAAGTTCAAAGGTACCAATTAGTTTCTAAGTATAATTCCTAGACAATGAGTTGAAGTTGACAGGAAAAGACTCATCATAGGAGGGCCTTAATGTATACCCCATCAATGACATGAAATGGGTAAAAATAATTGAATTAGATCAGAGTAACAAGTGATTCAGGAATGACTCAGGGATGGATGACGCAATAGAAGGCTTAAGGACTGCAGAAATGGCCGGTACAATAGAAGGCTTTCTAGGTTGAACTTCTTTTTGAACATATTGATGACACGAAAAATGTCTTGGAAATAATGAATCAACAACAGGGATCACAAACCATTTTTTAATCTTATAAAGAAGTATGATCAAGAGACAATTGGATTTTCCAACCTAGACACAAAGAAAGTGAAAGGGCATCATGTTCAAAAGAGACTCTTACATAGAATACATGTTTAGATACATTTCTTTCCCAATTTTCACCCACCATTTTTGGCGAGTACCTCTTTATTTTTACGGAAGATCGAGAATGATAGCAGATGCTTGAACTGTAAGCTCATCCTTTGGATGAGTCCCTCAGAGTATTTTTAATGAAACCTAGGAGGAACTGGTTCGATCCCATATGGGCCTTTTGATGTTTGTTTTACGAGTCCAAAGAAAGTAAACTGAGTGGTTTTTCATATTTAGAGAGTCTGAAAAAAAATTAAAGAAAAATCCAAAATTTCATTTTTCGTAAAGTAGTATAATGAGACCGAAAAAGAGATAAACTACCACTCAACATATCATTTCTTCAAATACTTAACAAACGAGAAAAGAACAAGATCACTCGACAATCTTTTCATGTTTAGAGAGTCTGAAAAGAGATTAAAGGGAACTCCAGGGGGTCCCATTTTCGTAAAACCTTTACGAGTATGAAAAGTGATAAAATTATACTCGGTTACATTATCAGGTATTTACGAGCATGAGAAATAAAAAATACTAAGCTCAGGATTGTTTTCATTTTTACGCAAGCTTAAAACAAAACAAAACTATGCTTGGGATATATTTTATTTTTACACAATCTTAAAAACTAAACAAAACTATGCTTGGACCTGGTTTCATTTTTACACAAGCTTGAACCAGAGGAAACTATGATTGAGGTAGGTGGTTTCATTTTTGCACAAGCTTGAACCAGAGAAAACTATGCTTGCGACTTCCCAACGCATTATCCCAGGATGGTTGGTACTTTGTCCCCAGCTTAAGAAGCTAGCTACTTAACTTCAACATGAAGTCCACAGGTTGTAAGCAAATGCCCCTCAAGATTTGTTTTGTCCAACTGCAAAGGCAAATGAAATGAAGCTTCAAGTACTAGACGAAGGACTTGACTCAAATAGAGAGCGGGGAAAATCTATTTCATTTTTTAACGAGCTTGAAACATGAATAGAAACTATGCTCAAGATAGGTTATTTTATTTTTTAACGAGCTTGACACGGGAGAAGAACTATGTTCGTAGCCTTTGTTTCATTTTTTAATGAGGTTGCCACAGGGACACAAAAAATATCCTCGTGACCTATGTTTCATTTTTTAACGAGGTTGCCACAGAGACACAAAACTATCCTCACAGTTGGTTTCATTTTTTAATGAGCTTGAAATCAGAAAATCATGCTCAAAGTTGGTTTCATTTTTTAATGAGCTTGAAGTTAGAAAACCATGCTCAAATCTGGTTTCATTTTTTAATGAGCTTGAAATCAAAAAACCATGCTCAAATCTTCTCTTCTTGATCATGGCTTCAAAGAGGACAATTCTCTGGAAGGACACCATGTGAAGGGACAAAACTAGGTCATGGCTTCCAAGAGATCTTCACTTGATGAAAGAAACACACTTTGGAAGGAACACATGTGAAGGGTCGTGATAGGGGTAAGGAGATCGGGCTCTAATATCCCTATCGACGAGATCAGCATGTCAACTACTGGATTCAAGTCATAAGATACTAATCTTATAGTGAGAGGCTCATCTTCATTGGTAGCTAAATTCATGGGAGACAACGCTACACAATTGACCTGTGGTGGGGGTGATATCGTCTGCATATAAAAACCATTTAGGGGGGTCGTTGATTTGTTAGTCAAGTCAGTGCCAAAAAATGAAAGTTGATCAATAGTCACAACTCTTCCATCATGAGGGAAATATATCACACGAAAAAGAGTGGAGACGATAACTTTCATGGCATAAAAATAATCTTTACCAAGGAGTAAATCGAAATCCAAGGGGTCTTGGACTACCATGATGTCAATAAAGACAATTTTCCCTCCCAAAGTTACGGGAAACTGAGGAAGGGTCCCTAAAGGTTGACTGGTTCTTCTGTTAAAAGCTAACAGATTCTAGGTAAATGGTACAAGCTAAATACAACCCATAGTTTCCCAAGCAATAGAGGACAAAATACTAACGGATGGACCTTCATCTCTCAATGTCCGAGGAACATCCCAGACATAAACCTGTATGGTAATATTTAAAGGAATGTGATATGGAAGACGAGGTCCAGTTAGTGCACCCTAATAAAAAAGGATAACCTCATTACTTGGATGGGATTCCATAGGAGAAGGAATACCCCCTAACACGGTAGTGTCTGTATCAACAAGAAAATTGTGGGAAGTATCATTTTTACTCTTTAGTGGGAGAGTAGGATCGATTGATGATGAGGTCAGATCAACCACTTGGGTTGCATTCTCCAAGGGGAGAATGGGTTCGACAAAAGGGAACAAATCGACTACTTGGCTTTCACCCTCTAACAGGAGAGTGGGATCGACCGAGGATGGGATCAGATCGACCACTTTGTCAACTGGTTTAACTAAGTACGTGACTAGAGTGACTACATGATCAACCAGACTTACCAATGAAGGGACCGGATTGATCATTCCATCAACTACGAGTGGGTTAAGAGAAGGCCTATGTAAGCATCCGAAAGTTGAGGCTGGGAAATAGTTATGTCTTCCAGTAATTTCAAGGCTTCGTCAATACCACGGAAAATGTGAGTTTGATGACTCCCTATGCATAACATACATGGGAACTTGACACTACTATTGTTCTTCCCAACGGTATCTTGACTAGTTGACAGGAGGTCATCAACATGTTTTTCAGAGGCTGACAACATGGGCTAGTGAGGGAGTGTAGACCATGCTTCTATAACCTTGGATAGTCTAGGGAAATCCTTAAGAATATGGCTACCCTTACAAATCCTGCAAGGGTACTTGGGATTACTGGTTGTTCGGGTGATCTTGTCATCATCAACACGCCCATCATGATTATCAGTAACCGTTTGTCTTCCAACATGTTTGGCAGTGGTTGGAAGTTTGGACCCTTTCTTATTTTTCTTCTTCTTAATATTCCCTTTCTTCTTCTTCTTATCCATCGGGTTACTAGCTTCAAAGCTTTCACTCAACGAAGAAGATGAAACAGAAGAAGACCTTGCAAGTGAAGAAGGAGAAGAATATCTTGTTGGTGAAGAAGGTGAAGGATCAACATGAGGCTGATGTTCTTGGGGGGAAGTGATTACAACCAAATAACTTTTTTCATTCAGGATTACCTGAGTGGAAAACAACCATATCGATAATCCAATTGTGAGACCTGGAAGGCTCAAAGTAGCGATGTAAGCAGGACCAATGTTTCTGTAAGAAAGAAAAAAAAAGGATCCCCCGGAGTAGGGGTTTCTTCATTGGTCATTCTAGGAATTGACACCATTAAATACAGATCGAACTTAAGGCATGTAAGGGAAAACAAACAACACATGCTAAAAAATCTAGGAAGCAAACAAACAAACAAAACCTTCACACAATGAACACACTAGTTGGTGATGAAATCCAACGCCGCAAGAACAATGTGAGAAGGGGCTGAGATAAATCGGTTGGAAAAGTTATGTTGACGAACTTTTTAACGGACTTACGCCTTGGTGCAAGATTCCACACAATAAAAGTGGATTTAACCTCCAAGGAGCCCGAGTGAGTTTGGCCAATGTCGATTCTAGGTACAACAAATACTTCCCCTTCACCGTCACCTCATGTATTACCGTAAAGAGAAAGGCCACTAAGGTTACCCACTACCACAATGATGCCTAGGGAAAAAGTCGGAAGTCCTATTAGCATTGTGAATCACCCTCAAATTGCAAGAGGATAAGCCCAATACCCATCAAAAGGTTTGTGAATGTAAATACGAGATTAAAGGTCAAATGGACAAAACTCAGCATAAGAATGTTTTAACACAAAAATTTGGGCTAGCATGCATAAGAAAATGAGGTTTTGATTAAATTCAGTCAGTGGTTTAAGGGTAAAGGTGAATATAAGGAAGACTTATTGAGGAAGGTGGATAGGTATGTTATACGCATCATGCCTTCAAGCAGCTAGGTGAAGAAAAACTCAGTCACAAGAAATTCTTCAACTTAAAGTTTAAAACACTGAAAAACATTCATAGGAACATTATAATCAAACATCCATTATAACAAAACCATAACATCTCATATGGATAGTCCAATCAGGAGAATTTTAGAATAAGAGGAAACAAGATGATGAAAGGAAACTGACTTCTATTAATGAAAATGTCTCAAGTCTCATACATAACCAAAGAACAGCTCTGCTTAGTCAAAATATTACAAAAAGGGAGATCATCTCAATCATCTAAACCTATCAAATCATTCATCAGATGTACTTATAATAAAAAAAAATAGGCAACAACTAGAGGTGTGAGATGGCCTTCCTATCCTAGGATTATCCATACAATTCTAACATCTGTACCAACAGATCTAACAAACTACTAAAATTAAGGATCCATGTTGGAAACCACTCTAACAAACATTGAATGACATGTCTTGGACCTTGGCCACATCTTTCTTTAGTTCCATGCGTCCTCCAAGATCGTATGTCGATCCCCAGTTGTTGCGTGCTGATATTTGGTTCCCTCCACATCATCAAAGTCAAGAATGAGTCAAGAATTCAAAACCTTTGACTGTAATGGGCAGTTCATAGCACCATTCCATAGCGCATTTGGCATCCAATTTCGTAGCACCCTCCTATAACTACTCTATAGATTATGTAGTGCCCTTCTTGTGCCTAGTTAGGTGATTTCGTAGCACCTTCCTATAAACTTTGTAGTTGTCTAATCAATCTTTTGAAAGTGGGATTGTCAGGAGGAGTGTTGATGTTGATAACCTCAATAGGATTCTCAATGGATTTACCTTTACCTTTATCTTTCTGCAGAACATAGGGTTTGGCCATAATATCAATAGGCTCCTCAATGGCTTCACCTTTACCTTTAAATTAATGCTATTAGGGGTAAAGAAACCAAACATAGGCAAAGGTCTTTGAGTTTTGAAGGTGATCCTTAATTGGTGATTTAGGGCTTTCCTCCAACTCACTTTTGGATTAACAATAGACTCATATGATGGTTTAAAAATGATGAAAAGACACTCTGATAAATGGTATGAAGGGAGACTGCATTATTCATGTTTATACTGTCATTAAGCCACCATACAAGGTCCTCAAATCTTTTTAAAAATGTAGGGGCTCCTAACTCCTCACTGCAAGTAGACTTGTGAGATGAAATTATAACATGACTCAGTGAAAAAGAGGAGCTAACTATTGTATTTGTGAGCTTATAAGATAGAAAAGGTTTGATATGCAATTGGCGGCGCTGGAACAGGGTATCCATAGTGCAGTCTAGCAATAATTTGAGTAGTGCGGTATGGTTAATATGAGCCAAGGTGATAAATGGGCACTCAAAGTCTAAAGAAAAAGGTCTGAGTTCCAGTGAAGCGCAAACAACATGAAAATGGCTATGGAGTGTGTGGAATAAGAGTTCGAGAGGCTGTTTGGTGAGAGAATTGGTAGCTTGCAGCGCTAGACGCTACCAAAAGATAAGACATAGATATATTAACGCTCTTCAAAGCAGTTGAAAAGGATCATGAAGTACCTGGATGTTATGGATGATAAGTGGAAGATCTACAACAAGATATGGATTTGTTACTTCTGCCTCATCCTCCAATTAACCTCAAATAGTTAATCCCATAGTGCAATTCGCAGCTCTTCCTAGACTAGTGGTTTCAACAACGTCGAGTGTATGCAGAAAATTTCAAATTGGTAAACAGTTAGAACCTCATAAATGACCAAATATTAATATTCCTTTTGAATACAAGGGTGTTGAAAACAATAAAATACATGGCATTAGCTGATGATGGCGAATGATGGTAAAGGAGTTGAAGTACAAAGGTGCGCTACAAAAACGCCTAGTGGGTTGGCATCACCCTTTTCAAAATTTGATTTGACTTCTTAATGGGGATAGGGACATAGTGTAAAGGATGGAGTGACTTGTGAATTTGTTAGGGGCATGGGGTCGATAGTTCATGATGTCAAGTCAAGTGATGATTCAAAGACATAAACCAAAAAATGAACTAGGCTATGAACCATAGGTGTGGGCCAAAACTGTGAACCAAAACCAAAACTTTTATTTATTTAGACTAAACTAAGAAAATCAAAAAGGGAAAAAATAAAACAAACCTAAAGACTAAAGAGTAAAAATTAAAACCTAAGGGAAAAAATGACCCATGAAAACTTCATGTGATAACATTAGCTCCATATGGGATGGCATGCTCCCTGTGAGATGCCAAGAACAAGCGGATTTATTGCCTTATCCTAGGGCTATGGGGTCACTTATTCAAACATAAATAAAAAGAAAAAGTGATATTTACAATGAATGGAAAGTCAATCATAGCTTAAGAAAAATATTTTTTCAGAAAGTGACCATTGACAGTGCCACCAAAAACTTTAGAATCCTCTGAGTTCTACAATTTATATGTGTTATTTGAAAATACCTCAGAAATATTGAAAGGACTAATCCACAAGGCTTCAAATTTACCATGTTTGTCTTTGTCTTGCTTGGGTGAATCCCACTTGAGAACTAGATCTCCTAGCTGGAACTCTTCTTTGCTTACCTTCTTGTCAAATGCTTGCTTGATCTTCTGTTGATGGTCCTGTTCTTTTTCAAGTAGTTGTTCCCTAATCTGTTGTACTTCTACCAACTATTGTATCCTCCTGACCATATCATTAGGTTCTCCTTGGTAGTCTTGGAGGAATTTTTCCATAGGCAAGGCAATATGAGTAGGAAATATAGACTCAACTCCATATACAAGATGAAAAGGGAAAACACCAAGTGACCTCTTTGTTATAACTCTATCAACCCATAATTCAAATTTCAGCTTTGAGTCCCATGCTTTCTTGTTGTCTTCTAACAATTTCTTAATGATATTTATGAGGTTCTTGTTAGAGGACTCTTCCAAACCATTTCCTTGGGGGTAGTAAGGAGTAGAATGGACTAATGTAATCACATACTATTCACAAAACTTGATCAATGGTTCATCTTTGAAGCAGGCAACATTGTCAATAACAATCTAGCTTGGACAACCAAATCTTGACATGATATCCTCAAGAAAACTAATGATTACCTTGTGGGAGGAATTCCTTGTAGGAATGGCTTCTATCCACTTGGTGAAGTAATCACTGGCACTCAAAATCCACCTATGTTGACCACTTGGAGATGGATGGATTTCCCCAATGAAGTCAAGACCCCATTATTGAAAATTTCCATAAACCACCACATGCTTCAAAGGAAAATATTTGAGTTGTCGCTTTCCATAAAAAAAATTGCATTTGACACAAGCTCTAATCTTTGCACAAACACCAACAAAAAGGCTAGGCCAGAAATACCCAGCTCTAAGGATATTATAGGATGTGGTTCTCCAAAAATGATGGCCCCCACATAAGCTATCATGAAAGTCATTCATGGCCTTTTGGGCCTCTTATGGATCCAGACATCTCAAAAGAACTCCTAGAGGATATTTCCAATACAAGACATGATCAACGCGACAATATATGATTTCTTTAACCTTCAAATCTCTCACCTTGTTCTTGTCCAACCCATAAAGAGGCTGCAACTTCTGTAGAAAATATATGATGTCTTTATACCAAGTGCATTCTGCCAAATTTGGTATGATATGAGAGCTTTTATCAACAAAAACATCTTTCTGATTTTTTGAGTTTATGTTCCTGAAATTAACCCCTAAAGATTTCCAATTTGATTCAGCCAGCAACCTGGCTAAACCTTGGCCCTTCACTAATTTAGTGGGCTTCATTTCAAGGTCAAATTGCATCATTTTAGCAATCCATTTTCTCCTCTTCCCATCTATCTCAGGTTGGATAAGTATCTCTTTCACTGAGGCTGAAGGAACATATGCAACAATCTTTGAATGCATAACATATATTTTGAAAGCCTTGAGGGCTTTGACCAAAGCATACACCTACTTTTCCATGATATCATATCTCATTTCTGCATCCCTCAATGCTCTATTGAAAAAGGAAATAGGTTGCTCTAACCCCTCTGGATTTTTCTGAAACAAAACAACAACCAATGTGTCAAATGAGGCAAAGGAAAATATATGAAAATCCTTGGAATAGTTAGGGATGATGATAACAAGTGCTTCAGTCAAGGCCCTTTTTATCTAATAAAAATATTCTCAAGCCTCAGTAGTCCATTTCACCTCATTTCCTTTCCTAAGCATGGTTGTAATATACTTCACTAATTCATCAAAGTTAGAGATGAACCTTCTTAGAAAATTGTTTTTTCCCAAGAAATACTGAACTTCTTTCTTGGATCTACGAAAAGATAAGTTTTGAATGGTATCTACTCTCCTTGGATCAATTCTTACCCCTTCTGTTGATACAATGTGTCCCAATAATTTACCTTCCTTCATGGAAAGCAAAGACTTCTTAGGATTGAGAGAGGGACCAAAATTTCTTCACTTCAGGAAGACCTTTTTCAAATGATGATAATGCTCTTTATCATATTTTAATAATACTGTAATGTCATCTAGATAGATGACTACAAACTTGTCCTTCTCCCCAATGAAGGCAATGTCCATTGCTCGCTAAAAGGTCGCTCCTGCATTCATCAATCCAAAGGGAATTTTAGCATACATGAATGTGCCCCAAGGAATAGTAAAGGATGTCTTCTCTCTATCTTCAGGAAAGACAGAGATCTGATTGTATCCAGAAAAGACATCAATCATAGACATTCTATATGAACCAGTGACTCTTTGCAAAATGTGCTCCATCTTTGGCAAGGGGTAATTATCTTTATTGGAGCTTCTATTCAAATTCTTGAAATCAACACATAGTCTAATTTCCCCATTTTTATTCCTCACAGGAATCAATTTAGCCACCCACGCAGAGTATCTCAAAGGAATGATGATTTTGGCATTTAAAAATTGCTTCACTTCTTTTTCCATAATAGCCAGCAACATGGGATTTATCTGTTTGAGTTTCTGCCTAAAAGGTTTGGTCTCCTCTTTCAAAGGGATATTATGTTCAATGATGTTTGTGTCATATGTTCTTAAATATTCATATTTCTAGGAAAACACATAAAAAAACTCCTTTAAAATCTTAACGTACTTAGCTCTTTGTTCCTTTGACAAGTTGTTATACAACTTAACATATTTTGGATCCTCCTTTGTACCTAGATTTCATTCAGTCACATCATCATTTTCAGTTGAACCTTTAACCTTTACAGCAACATCATTTAAATAAAACAATATCTCCAAGGGGATTAGTCCTTTTGAAATATGGTTACTAGGCAACTGAACAATATGATGGTCAACAATTTAATTTAGAAAAATATCAGCATGAGGGATTTTTTCAGTATCATGATCTTTGTCAATATGTAAGGCAAAAAACTCATCCACAGTCTCAAGAAATATTTTTATTTCAAGATCATCCTCAAAAACCTTCCAATGTTTGACATTGTCGGGTATAGAAGGTATATACTTCACTTACACATCATATTTGAGTTTAGGGGGCAAAGGAACTCTGAAATTACTTGTTGAAACAACCAAGGAATATGCCATAGTCTTCTCCTCTCTTGAAACAAATGAGATATTAAAAGATAATAAGAAGCTATCAACAAGATCCCAAACTTAATTTATGTAAGTCCTTAACCTGAGGTGTTTATCTTGATACATATTTTTAAATTGATGAACAATTAATTCATCATTTTCAAACACTGCTAGCTCTTCAATCCTCATGTATTTAGCAGCCCTCAAACACAAAACAAGAGCCTCATATTATGCCACATTGTTTGTAGTTTCAAATTCAAGCTTGTAGGACAGAGATATGATCTCTTCGGTAGGAGAAATAAAGACTACCCCAACACCAACACCTTCCTTAGAAGAAGCCCCATCAAAAAACATCTTCCAAACATAGGTATTAGGAGGAGGATCTTCACAATAGGTGGTGGACTGTTTTCTGATTTAAATAGGTGGTTGAGGAGCATCAGTGATCTATAATATACTAGATCTTAAATCAGAATCAAGTGAAACAATAGGGTGGTTAGTAGGATTTTCTTCATCACTAGTGATGTAGGCTAGTTGTGCCTCCCTATAAATCCTTCTATCTTGTCCCCCAAACACAGGAATGGTGGCATATGAAAGGTCCATATGAAAATTTCCCCCTAGTCTTTTGATCCAAGATCTTGACAAGAGAATCCCAAATTTAGGGGGGACATCAACCACCACAATATCCATGACCACACTTTTCATTAGCAATTGGAACAGGGTAACAACCAGGTCTTTAATAACCCCAAGACACTTCACCTTCCTAGAATCAAAAGAGTATAGGTCATGGTAGGTATTTTTAATTTCCAACCCAAGCTCATCCATGACATTTTTAGGCATGAGGTTATGTGATGCCCCTGAGTCCATCAAGAAATTGTGCAACACTTTATCATGAATGTTTAATGATGTGTATAAAGGGGGGGATGAGATATCTCTATCCTCTACAAAAGGTCCCAGGATGACTGCTGGTTTTTCATCTTGAAGTTTGACTGAATCTATGGAATTAGAGGAAGCCTCGGGTTGCAGCATTTTAGAAATATATCTTTTGAACTCCTCATTCTTGATCAGCTCCAAAAAAGGTACATGGATTTTGATCTATTGAATCTCACTTTCAAAGGAAAAGGAGGATGGATATTTTATAATCTCTTTAATTTCCGGGGCAGGACTCTTAACCAATGCTTGAGGACTTTGTGCATCTTTTTCTTTACTGCTAGATGCCATAGCCTTAGAAGAATTTTTTGTTTTAGTAGGTTGATCATAAGTGTCAGTCTTTCCCTCTTTCTTTTTTTACCTTAGGTTGTATTTACTTGGATTGTCATTTTTTTTCCCCCTTTACTCAATTTACTTAACTGACTATCCATGAGAGACTCTTCATATGCAGATTGGGTTAAATGAGGAGATGAAGAGGTGTCACCAAGACAATGGATTTCAAGATCAATTTATTCATCCTCTCCTTCTTCATCAACAACAAGGTTGTTTTTTAGAGGGGCTTGGACTTTTTGATCATCCATGTCCCTATTTATTTGATCTCTTTGGAGGACCTGAGGGGAATTATTTGGTCTTCTGAAATTTCCTCTATTATCAACATTCTGCGTGTTCCTATAAATATGTTTTCCTTCAAGTTTCAACTTCTCCATTTCAGCAAAAAGTGATTTTGCCAATTTTGTAACTTTATCAACTTGAGGGTGGACAACAGAGGATTCTGAGGTTGAATATTTTCCCTACCTTTCCTTCTGTCTCTATCATATTTTCCCATAAGTTTGTCAACTGCCAATATATTAGATTATACTTCTAAGGTTGCACCTTGCATATGAGCTAAAGAGGTAGATATTCTTTCTCTCAACAGGAGGCAAAAATCAGGGTCAAAAGCACTGACATAAGTAATCTTGGCAGCAGTTTCTATAGGATTTACTTTAGTGGGAATCTTGTTGTACATTTTATTAAATCTTTTTGAGAAGTTTGAAATAGATCCCCCCCCCCCTTTCCTCTTAAGTGATTGAAATTATTTAATATAATAAAGGAAATCCTTTTTATCCCCCCAATGCCTCAAGAAAGCATCATCCAAAGCTTCAATACCAGCAATAGATCCAGGAGTAAAACCCCTAAACCATTTTCTAGCCTCACCATCAAGGCTCTGTACAAATACCCTCATCCATACAACTTCATTCTCAATGTTAAGATTATCTGCATAACTATAAAAAGATGCAAGGTGTTCCTCTGTAGTTATGTCTTCCTCCCCTATGAACTTGGGCATGTACTTAAGGTACTCTCCAACTGGGAGATAATTGATAGGTTGAGGTAAAATAAGAGAGGCATACCTAGCAACCACTATGGAATCCATCCTATTTCTAGGAATATTAGCACCTGCCATTGAGTTATGAACTGTAGGAGAACAAGGGGGAGATGGATTTTTGACAGATACAAATGCATCTTAGATAATTGGAGAAAGAGGAAGCTTGGATGGAGAGGTTTCTTTTTTTAGAGGAAGAGTTTGAGTCTTGGAGGAAGATGGTATATGGTCCAAGGGAAAAGAGGTTTCCTCTTCTTTAGTCACAACAACTTTGATAGGCGGAGGAGTAGGAAGGACCAAAGTAGGAAAATCTTCAAGACTCTCAAGTTTGAACCAACTTACAACATCAAGAGAAGCAAGAGTGTCAAAATTTTCTTCTTTCAATTTGGGGCTAAAAGAAGAGTATTCAACAGGAAAATTTTCAAAATCCAAACCTCTAGAAACTTCAGCAGAAGGTAAAAGAGGAGAATTAGATATAGCTACTGGAGTTTTAAAAGTAGAATCATGTAAATGACTAGAAGTACCTAGTATGGTAGCTGAAAATCCTTCTTGAGAAGCCTTTCCTTTCTTGATAATATTCTTTGGGTCAGCTTCAGGTGTTTCCATAGGTAGATGTGGAGTAGACCTTGTGTGTCCTCCTTTGGGAGCCATAACTGAAATCGTGGAGTCATCAGGTGCTAGTTGCAATATTTAATATACTGATTTCTAATGCACCTTCATAATCAATATTGCTTTGTCATTCAATCCCAGGGAAATTTCTTCAATTCATCCCCGAAAACAATGCCAAGAATGTTAGCACTGAGAATCACCCTCATATTGCAAGAGGATAAGCCCAGTACCCATCAAAAGTTTTGTGAATGTAAATAAGATATTAATGGTCAAATGGCGCCCCTTTCAAAAGTTGCCCTGCAGATTTTGTAGCGCCTTTGGTAGTGCAGTCACAGAGAAGTCTGTGTAGATGATTCTGTAGCACCAGGTGGTACAAAATCTCTGTGTTTTTTTGTGTGATGCAGCCACTCTTCAAAAACACAAAAAATCTTAGCTGATGGACTAGGAGCCTATAAATTCTTGTATAGGTGAAAATATTATACCTCCCTAAACACTTCAAGATTGCAAAAGGAACCACCCTAAAAAATGGATCTGTCATACCATCTATCTACTTCCTCAATCTAGCACTACTCCTTGTTGCAGGAGACCTTTCCTCTATCATGGAATCATCTCTTTCTTTATAAGGGGTACTCTTCTCTACTGCAGGTTCATCTCTTTCTATTGCATCTTGTACTAGAACATTTAATTTCCTATGAGCTAAATCATTCTTGAAGGGATGCAATTCTTCCTTGAGCTTCCTGTTTTGGGAATGAATGCTTCTTTTTTCCTATACAAAGTCTTAATTTTCCTATGGAGAGGAAAGAATATTCTTGCTATAAACCTTGAAAAATAAAGGGTTTCATTGTACATGCCCATGAGCTCCTTCATCTTTATTCTCTCACTCAAGCTTTTTGCCTTCAAAGGGGCAGCTTCCTTTCTAGCATCCTTGAGTTTTCTAATCAATCTTTTGAAAGTGGGATTGTCAGGGGGAGTGTTGATGTTTATAACCTCAAAAGGATTCTCAGTGCCTTTACCTTTACCTTTATATTTATGTTGAACAAAGGCTTTGGCTATAATCTTAATAGGATCTTCAATGGCTTCACCTTTACCTTTAACTTTCTTTGGGACTGATGCCTCTTCAACAACTTCATTGTGGGTTGATGATCTAGTAAAAGGCCTCTTGACTCTAGTCTTAGCTATTGGATTAGGTGAAGGGAAATGCAATTTCCTCCCCTTCTTGGTTTTTTTTTGGTCGATGAAGGAAATTTTTCCAATTCAGATGCAAAACGAGGTGAAAATTCTATTTGTGGGGAGTGATGAACCTCCCTATATTCTTCTTCAATTTCCTTAGGGGTTTATTTGTATTGGGTAGTAGGTTGTTTTTTCTCTTCTTTCTTGTTCTTGCTGGGGAAACACTACTACATGGAAAAGTGATTTGCATCGTAGACTGAGGGGTAGAGGATATATCTAGCTGCATATTGGCAGAGAAAATAAATTGTTCCCAATAAATGTTCATTTTCTTTAAATCTTCCATAACCAGCATCCTGATCAACCCAGAGTGGAAAACACTAGTGTCCACAACCTTAGACTTGGCTTGGACTCTATTAGACATCTTTCCCATACTTCTTAACAGGTAAAAAGGGATATTCATTGAATCCTTGCCAGTGAAATGTAGAAAGACTCTTATGTGATACTGGTATATCATGTTAAATTTTCCCTCACATGTGAAATATCTCTGGATAATCTTCAACATTTTATCAAAACCCTCAATCAGGTGGCTCCTAGGAACTCTTTTAGACAAATTGTCTTTTTGATAGTCTGGCTTGAGGAAATCCTTGGAAAAGGATGCATTAAGGATCATGGATTTGAACCACCTCTCACCAGTGTTGGGTATCTTCATGGTTGCTGCAATAATGGCCTCAGATACCTCAAACTCAAGGTTTCCTACCTTGGTCTTAATGCCGTCAATGTTTAAGGAAAATTTCCTTGCTACTTCACGATGCCCCCTCTACTGTCACACACCCATTATGGTAACTAAGATTTTCTTTGTCTTAACGTCTTTTCTTCGAGGAACAGAATCCATGAATTACTATGGGGCCTAGCGCATACCCTCCCTTCTCCTATCCTCCCCCATGTGATCGTTGGTTATGACCAGGGCCTTACCAAAAAGGTTCTTCTGGCTTTTGCGATTCAGGGAATCGCGATGCAAGCATTCCCCTGTTCTCTGTCTTTTGAAATGCCGAAACCCAAAACACCAAAAACCTGAGAGAACCACTCTCTCTTGTACAAGGTTTCCAAACTCAGATCACATGATCCTTCAACGGGTTCTTGGGTAATTATCCCTAGGCTTGGTGACTCGACTGAAAATCCTTCCTAAATCACCTAGCTATGAACTCTGTGAAATGGGTGAAGTAAACTCATGGGTTTACTAAAACGATAGTCTTTTCAAGGAACTCACTCTGGCTCTAGAATGTGAGGGAAATTCCCGGAAGGAGGTGCCTTCAGGAAATCAAACCAGGGCATAGTGTGAGTCAAGTAAATGGGACAAATCTCAAGGGAATGGACTCGTAATCTGAACTTATTCATTCTATACATAAACCAATTATGGTCATATAAGTATAAGCATTCATCCATTATTTCTGATCAAAACACCAGGAAAACACTTCTATATAGAAATCATTTATGAGTGTACAAACATGAGCATGTGTCCAGGATATTCAATTCAAGATACAAGATATAAACACTTATAAGAAAACACCAGGTGTGATGCGACTGCTGAGAGGGGTGCTCTTTTCCACCCAACCGTAGGCTCAGTGACTCCAAATGTATTTACCACTAGCCACCCCCGAGATTCAGTCTCCTACTTCCAGCTCAATGAAAGTCAAGGACGAAGGTTACTCTCCTTCTCCTCTATTGAGAACTCCCTGTATTTATCGAGTTTCTCTCGGTTCTCTTCTGCGATCTCTGTCGTGCGTTCTCTCCTCTCTTCTCTCCTTTACCACACTTCCTCTCTTGCATTTTCTCTACAAGATTGCATGTGGCGTGAATTTCCCTGTCTGTGGTCAGGTCTGGGAGCTGTTGCAGATGGGCAGTTCACCTCCATCCTCTCATTAACTCTTCAGGAGCCTCCCCACCTACCTATCTGACGGGAAATCCACTCTAGGGTCAGAGAGCTTCTTTGATCTTTGAGCAATTAAAAACCAGTACGGTACTGGCCTGGTGGAAGTTAGCGCAACCATTCCAAGTCCCTTCCACCACCTCTCATTATCCATCCTGGTCTCTTTTAGCACATCCCATTCCCAGCAGTCATGCAACACATAATCATAACATAATTTACATTCATCGACCTTCTATACAAAGGTCTGTCAAATCAAACATTCACATCTTTTGTGTTTGCCATAGTTCTTGTCCAATATAGTTATTTTTACAGACTGGGGGAAACAAGGTGTTACATCTGCATGTTTTGACAAAAAGAGAGGCAACCAACTCTTTGAAAAACCTCCCTGACCATAGGCTCATCATCAAACAAGTGCATGTCAAAGGGCTCAATCCTGACCACGGTCCCTCCCTTGTGAGACTTCTTATTTTGACGTGTATCCATGGATAGATGCAGGGGATCAAAACATTGTAATGTTATGAGGGGTAAAGAAACCAAATATAGGAAAAGGTATTTGAGTTTTGAAGGTGCTCCTTAATTGGTCATTCAAGGATTTCCTCCAACTCACTTCTAGATGAACAATAGACTGGTTTGATGGTTTAAAAATGATGAAAAGATACTTTGAGAAATGGTATGAAGGGAGACTGCACTGTTCAGGTTTAGACTGTCATTAAGCCACCATACAAGGTCCTCAAATATTTTTGAAAACACAGGGGCTCCTAACTCCTCACTGCAAGTAGACTTGTGAGATGAAATTATAACATGACTCAGTGAAAAAGGGGATCTAATTGTTGGAGCTGTGAGCGTAGAATATAGCAAAGGTTTGATAGGGAATTGGCAGCGCTGGAATAGGGTATCTATAGCACAATCTAGCAATAACTTCAGTAGTGCGGTATGGGTAATATGAGCGAAGGTGATAAATGGGTGCTCAAAGTCTGAATAAAAAGGTATGAGTTTCAGTGAATGGAAAACAACATGAAAATGGCTATGGAGTGTGTGGCAGAAGAGGTAGAGAGGTTGGTTGTTGAGATAATTGGTAGCTTGCAGCGCCGGGCACTACCAAAAGATAAGACAAATATATATTAACGCTCTTCAAAGAAGATGAAAAGGCTCATGAAGTAGCTGGACATTATGGCTGATAAGTGGAATATCTGCAACAAGCTATGGAGTTGTTACATCTACCTCAACATCCAATTCACCTTGAACAGTTAATCCCGTAGCGCAATCCGTAGCTCTATCTAGACTAGTTGTTTCAGCAACGCTGATCTTAGGAGGAAAATTTCAAATTGGTAAATAGTTAGAACCTCATAAATGACCAAATATTAATATTCCTTTTGAAGAAAAGGGTGATGAAAACAATAAAAGACATGACATCAGTCGATGATGGTGAATTATGGTAAAGGAGTTGAAGTACAAAGGTGCGCTACGAAAACGCCTAGTGAGTTGGTAGCGCCCTTTTCAAAATTTGATTTGACTTCTTAACAAGCATAGGGACATAGTGGAAAGGATCAAGAACATGAGTGGATGGAGTGACTTGTCAGTTTGTTAGGGTCATGGGGTCGATAGTACTTGATGTCAAGTCAAGTGATGAGTCAAAGACATAAACTGCAAAATGAACTAGGCTATGAACCATAGGTGTGGTCCAAAAATGCGAACCAAAACCCAAAATTTTATTTGTTTAGACTAACCTAAGCAAATCACAAAGGGAAAAAATAAAAAAAAGTAAAGACCAAGGAGTAAAAATTAAATCCTAAGGGGGAAAATGACCCATGACAACTTCATGTGATAACAAGTCTGATACACGCGGAAGGGCAGGGTAAGTGAGCCCAAAATCGACTTGAGAAGACCTGCACATGGTTGTTTTCTCAAGTGACCCCCAATAATACACACAACCACTACACCAAGACCAACAAAGTAGGGTTAGTCACTCTGCTAGTCTCAATGCGACCTCATGATTGACCCTTGTGTGAGAAGGTATTCCCAGGACAAAATGTAATAAGTGGATTTCACCGCTCCCTAACTCAATATTCTATGTTTGTTTACATCTTTCAAAAGTTATCTTTCACACCCATTCCAAATCCCTACACCCTAAGCTAATGTAGGTTTTCTACCAGGAAATATAAAAATATCTAATCAATTTTTATAAGCGTTTTATTTTAAGGCTATTGTTTACTCGAGAGGAAAATGGCGTGGACTAAATGATGTTTTGACTGACTCTAAACAATGCAAAGAAATGAGAATGAAAATATTTAACTTTGATGAAAGCTATATTGCGAGAAGGAGAAAACGTTTGTCATTATGAGATGCACAATGTCCCAAAATTTTATTAAACTCATCAATATCAAGATCTTCAAGAAATGAGCCAAAGAGATTGTACACCAATACATGATTCTGGGCAAAAAAAGAATTTTTGCTACTTCAAATGCAAATATGCCCCCAATCTATTGCAAAGAAAGAAATCAATTTTTTTTGTTTCAAAGATAGCTAAAAGCATTAGAAAATCTCTATAAAACAAAACAACCCAAACAAATTTTCTCTTTTAACACGAACTATTCAGAAAATAGAAGTGTTCTTTCACTAAGCAATTCTAAAGAAAAAACAATGCTTTGTAACTGAAAGACACTCAAAGAAAGAGATGAAATCTTTCAAAAGCAAACAATATAAAACAAAACAAAGAAGGATAAAACAAGATTCAAATACTACCAAGAAGATTGTAATCATACCTGACAATTCACCCCAAAAACATATCTAAGATCTGGGCAAGGAAAACCACCAAAAAATAAAATTTTCAACAATCATCGCAGGCTACAGTGTGACACAGTGCGACGATCTCGGATCATTGTAGGCTAGAGAACAGTATAGTTCGACAATGTCACATTGTGTCTAAAGGTAGGGTGCGATGAACACCTGAAAAATGGAAAAATTAAAAAGCATGAAGATTTTCCAGTGAATTCAATAGTTAGTGAGTCCGACTAGATCTCCAAGTGACTTAAAAAATCAGAAACCAGGAAAACAAGCAAGGAAGCTAGAATACTAGGAAAACAATATGTTCCCCAGTATGGTCGCCAATTTTGTTATCGAACAAATCGATAAGTACAGACACAAACTAATCTCCCTAAATTGAACAAGAAATTAGAACAAAACAAGACAAAATATAAAACTTTCCCTAAGTTTTAATTATCAAGCATACTAACTAACAAGAGATAAATGACATACCTTTTAAATGTCGTTTTTCCTCACTAGTGTCATCCTCACTCCGTTCCAAGGCTTATGGGATCCTGAACCTTTTAAAAAGACAAAATCCAATGAAGTGAAAGAAATGATGTATACTTAACAAAACCTATGTATGTGATCAAGGAGTCATACAATAAAATGAGAACAATTTTATGGGAAAGAAATATATCACTGTGTTAGAAATATGAAAAGGAGAATATAACTGATGCCTTGATGTTGTAGGGTCCCTTCCAATAGTTTCTTGCTTCCCACACAGTTATTCTCCACAGATTCTGAGACTATATATTTGAAAGTCACTCACAATATCATCTTGGCAAAGTGAAACTCAAAGCCAACATAGAAGCTCCAAAAACTCCAAGCTACAAAACTCAAGAACTAGCTAACTCAAGAAATTCAAGCATTAGCCAGCTAACTTTCCAAATGAGAACTCTTCTCCTTTTATAATTTGAAAAGGATAGGGTGAGGAGGTTAGGATAATCCCGTGAGAATAGGGATGTGACTTAGATCCAAACCGATTGGAGGCCACCTTACCCTCGAAGTTTCTATTCTAGAAATGTTGAGAAGATGCTCTTCTTCTTCGTAAACAAGATCATCGCACCCTTAAAATTGAGGAAACAGTGACAACGTCGCAGACCACTATGGTGCAACCTATGGAAATCCTAAATCACCACACTGTTAACACTGATCAAGGTGTAACGATCCCTTTTTATAAGGTTTTTACAAAATAAAAGATCATTTTCATCTTTCTGGGAAAATGTGTCTTCATTCTTCTTCACGGATTCAAGCCATTGATACTTCTAAAGAAAAAGGATAGGTGTACATCATTAACAGTCATAGGGGTGACGGAAATAATGTGTAACAATTATGGCTTAGAATTTCATGTGTTGGCCACAAGGGTGGATAAAATAAATGACAAACATCTGTTAGAAAATTACAGGGGTGGATTACAAAAAGACATTAAACATGAGGTTTTCTTAAAACGCCATGAAAATATTATGGATGCTATGAAATTTTCTCATCATATTCAAGCCAAGAATGGAGCTACACACAAGTATACCACTGGAACATATGCATGAAATAGATATAGATTTGGGTCTCATAGGGAAACCATACCTCAACCTACTTGAATATCACCAAAAGAAATGGAAGAAAGAATATCAAAATGAATATATTTTTGTTGTAATAAAAAAGGGTCAAAAGGGAATAAATGTCAAGAAAAAAAATTGTTCACCTTGGAGAAATGGAGGCATTTGTACAAAGGGATGATAAAAAAATTGTGAACTAAAAAGAAAAGGAAAAACATGTAGAAGTTTTGAACAACAATGAGAGGTGTGAAATATATGTTCATGCATTAGCAGGTTTGTTAGTACGTTGAACCCTTAATATTGTAGGATACATTAAGAATAAAAGGGTCATAGTCCTTATTGACCTAGAGAATACCCATAACTTCATTGATAAATGATTAGCAAAGAGCCTCAACTGTTTTGTGTATCCAATGGAAATTTTTCAAGTTTTGGTTGCTAATGGAGGTAGTAATGATCGTGGAGGAAAATTCCACAACATTAAACTTAGTATGGGATAATATATCTTTGAAAGCCCAATGTATTCCATTCCCAGTGGAGGTGTAGATGTTGTTCTGGGGATTTAATGCTTGAGAACATTAGGTATAGTTTCTTCAAATATTAAGGAAATTTTCATGATATTTGAATTGGAAGGAATTCAATATGAATTTGAAGGGTTAAAATGAACACATTCTCAAGTTATCATCTCTCATAGAACATAAAATATCCTAAAATAGAATAGTAGTGGATTTTTTGTTAGACTTTATTCTATGTAAGTAAAGAAGAAAGATGAAAATATTGTAAAGGAATTAAAATTCACCTTGGAAAATAACTATAAGGTCTTCCAAGAAAATACTAAAGTGATATCTCCATCAAGGGATCATGAACATCAAATCAAACTAATACCTAGAATTGCACATATTAAAAGGCCTTATAAATATCATCATCATGAAAAAGGGGAGATTGAGAAAATCGTAAAAGACATGTTGGATTCGGGTATTATTCAACCAAGCAGGAGTTCATTTTCATCTCTTGTAGTGATGGTGAGAAAAAAATATAATTCTTAGAGGATGTGTCCTAGTTATATAGATATAAACAAAGTCACCATAAAAGAAAAAATGCTTATTCGAAATATTGATGAGCTATTATATAAGCTTCATGGAGTGTCCTATTTTACAAATCTAAATCTTAAATTCGGATACCACCAGATCAGATTAAGAAAAGAAGACATTCCTAAAATAGCTCTTAGAACTCGTGATGGGAACTATGAGTTCTTGGTCATGTCTTTTGGGTTTACTAGTGGTCCTTCTACTTTTCAAAGCCTCATGAACAAAAAATTTCAATCCCAACACAAAATGTTATGTTTTTTTTCTTTCATGATATACCTATCTATAGAAAATCATGGAAATACCACACTAAGCATGTGGATAAAGGCCTACAAATTCTTGAGAAAAATCAATTGTATGTAAAAAGATCCAAATGTTCTTTTGGGAAACAATAATTAGAGTATTTGGGTCATATTGTTTTAAGGGAAGGGGTTAAGGTGGACCTTCCAAAGATTGAAGCCATTACAAAATGGCCTCTTCTTAAGAACACTAAGAGGTTTAGAGTATTTTTGGGTCTTACAGGATATTATTAGAATTTTGTTAAGAATTATGCATGCATTGCAGGCCCACTCACATATATCTTGAATAAAATGCCATTTGTATGGAACAAATATGCTACCTTGGCATTCTCACTCTTAAAAGATTCCATGTCTTATACACCAGTATTGGCAACACCTAATTTTGGTAAAACATTCATAGTCAAATTTAATGCATCTAGACAAGGAATTGGAGTAGTATTGATGCAACAAGGGAGAAAATTGGATTTTTAAAGTAAACAACTAAAGGAAAAAGACTTGGTGAAATCTACATATGAAAAAGAAATAACAATGATTTTACATGCAATAAGAAAATGGAGACAATATCTCATTGGGAGGAATTTTAAAGTCAAGATAGACCATGATAGCCTAAAGTACATTTTGGAGAAAATATTGTCATAGGAAGAGAAACAAAAATGGGTTGGAAAAATACAAGGATTTGATTTTGAAATAATCTACAAAAGGAGGAAGGATAATGTGGTTGTGGATTCCCTTTCTAGCATAGAATAAGCCTCAATTTTATATTCCATTACATTTTCCATTCCTGTCTGGTTGAAAGAATCTCACCATGAATGGGAAAATGGCAATAGTACAAGACATAAAATACAATATATAAAGGAAGAGATGAACTCTATGGAACATTGGGAGTGGAAGAGAAGTATTCTCTGGTACAAGGGTAGTATATTTTTATGCCCACAATCAAAGTTGAAGAAACAATTATTAAGGGATTCTCATGAATCTCCAATGGTAGGGAATTTAGGGTTCTTTAAAACATATCAAAGGATCAAAAAATATTTTTTGGGAGATGTAATGAAGAAAGACATTCAAAAGTTTGCAAGATAATGTAAGGTTTGCCAAGGAAATAAAGGAGAAACGGTAAAAAATCCATGGTTGCTTCAGACATTACACATACCTAATAAAATATGGGAAGATATATCAATGGATTTCATGATAGGTTTACAAAAATCAGAAGGTAAGGATGCCAATTTTTGTGGTCGTGGATAGACTTACAAAATATGCACATTTTTATGGAATTCAAAGTACAAATACAACAAGACAATTGGAAGAAGTGCTCATAAAGGAAATTCATACACTTCATGGATTCCATAAAGTAATAGTAAGTAACAAAGATCCAAAATTCACAGGAAAAGTTTGGAAATAATTTTGGAAGAGGAGTGGAACAACACTAGTTATGAGCTCAACATATTGTCCACAAACAAATGGTCAAACAAAAATAATTAACAAATATTTAGAGAGTTATTTACATTGTTATACTTCGGATAATCAATATCGATGGGTGAATTCACTTCCTCTAGCAAAATGGTGGTATAATACCACCTATCACACTTCTACTAAGATGTCCCCATTTTAATCCCTTTATGGATATCTAGTTCCTAGTATCTCATACTTTTCGCAAGACTAGTCCAACCTAGAGGAAATAGAGTCACATATGGAAAAGACTAAAGAAACTTTGACAATTATTAAGGAAAATCTTCAAATGCACAAAACAGGATGAAGCAACAACTAGACCAACATCGAAGTGAAATATAATTTGAGGAGGGTGATTGGGTAATTTTGAGATTGCAACCTTGTGAGAAATCTATGCTCAAATAGAAGAAGAAATAGAAATTGGCTCCAAAATCGTATGGACCATACAAGATTATTCACAAGATTGGACAACTTGAGTATGAGTTAAATTCTCCTTCTTCTCACATTCATAAGGTTTTTCATGTATCTTTCCTAGAAAAGGTTTTGGGACAAACTATACCAGTGTAGATAAAACTTCCAAAATTAGATGAAGAAGGGAAGTTTATTCTTGAACTAATTTTTTTTATTGATAGACCTGTGTTATATCTCTGAGGAATAGAACCGTTATGGAGTACCTAATAAAGTGGAAGAATATGCCTACAAAATAAGCTACATGGGAAAATGAGCAATTTTTGAAGAAACACCCTCAATTACAAGATTTGGGGGAAAAGTCGTTTTAAAAATAGTGGGGCTATGTTAAGGCTCCTAACGCCCTATGTTAAGGCTCTAACACTCATTTATTATTAGTTTAGTAGTTATGATTAGGTAGGCTTAGTGGTATGTTACATCATGCTCACTTTATCTCATATTTATAATAAAGGAAATTGATATGTATCTAGGCATCTCACCTTGTCTTCTTAATTGGATATATTGTAAAAGGAGGTTCCCCCTCGAAGTGGATTGTGTTCATTGACTATTTTGAAGTTTGGTTCATAACAAAGATCCATAGTTTGGGCTTGAAAAAATTAGAAGGTGGGTTCTCTGACAACCACTAATGTTTATAGAGGTTTAATTAATGCTAGAACATAGTTAATGTGGATTCACACCTGAATTCGTGAGCTTTGGTGAGCTTCAATTCCATTTTGAGGAGTCAATTATAATGTGTTGTTATAATCAAAGTGCAATACAAGTAGCTAAAAACCTTCTTACTCACAATGAGATGAAGTGTGTGGAGCTTCATGCTCATGATTTGAGATAGATGGTATAGGTAAATGTTGTGACTCTTATTTACTGTAGGCCAATGATCAAATCATTGAAATCTCTACGAATCAATTAATGAAAGATAGACTTGTGAAATTATAGGATGTGCTTGGGATTTAGAAAGCTACAATCACAAGGAGATGTACAAATATAATTTCACCTCATGAATCTCCAAAGAATCTCATTAATGAGAGTGTTGGAACATTAAGGTCATCACACTTCTGGATCTTCTAAAAAAATCAATGGATAGTCAAAGGTCAACTTGTGAGTAAATTAGAGAGATGCAGTAGGAAATCCACTAGCTGGTTGGGCTGACTAAAAGTGTTCCTGACATAGTGCACTAGTGTACAGGTCAAGGCAGAAAAAACTTGGATATCTAGATGCACTTGCGGTGATCAAAGACGATTGTCTTCTTCACTCCAAGGACGTTAGTTGTTCTTTGGGTTATATATAGATTATCCTATGAATCTTTTTATTGTTGAGTTATTGTGTTATCCATTATATGTCAAGCAATACATACTTATGCTAGAATAATATAATGATGTCTTTATATACCACCTCTTTCTTGGAATTAATTTTTCTTCACTTCTACAATTTCCTAATTTTCCAACAATCTACCCTCGAGCTAAGGATGAACTCAATATTACGCAGCAAAGACCAAGACCATTGGTGAAGAAAAAACATTTCACTTTTGGAGAAATACGAATTTGGGAATTTGTCACTAGGTTAATTTGGGAATAAAAGCTTAGAAAACCCTAGTGAAAAACATGGGGAAGTAAGCAAAACCATAGCGAAGGACAAAAGGATCGAGTGCTTTGAGATTAGGTTTTCGGTGCTTTAGAAAAAGGTTCGGAAAGCCCATTAGCCAAAACCTAAGCAATATTAGGGGAAGAGGTACCAAAGATATTCGACCCAGGTTTTTCCTCACGGCGTCTACCGAGAAATCTATGTCCGCGGAAATCTGAGAAGGAATGTTGTTGGGTCTGACGCAAACAACAGGTTATGCCACCAACTGAAAATCAGACATCCTTCTCATAGCTAGCAGATGAACCTATTTCTAGTGGAAACGCTGGGATGATTGAATAGCCTGATGGTTGGAGAAACGAATGGGTCCCAGGTTTTTGTTAAATATAATGTAACCTCAACAGTCTGACTGTACACTGCCAGTTGTACTGGACAGTTGTACTTTCTATTTTTGTCTTGCTTGAGCCTATTTAGCTCAACCATCTTGCATTGTACTTATCTTCACTACTTCATACATTTCAATATATTATTCTATTCTTTTCTCTCTGCATTTCTCTTTGCTTCACAATTTATCATGGAGTGGAACAAAGCTCAATGTAGTGCATCTAAGGACATTCGGATGCATAGCATACGCTCACATACCTTCCGAATTAAGGAAGAAACTCGATGATAAAAGTGAAAAATGTATTTTCACTGGATAAAGTGAAACATCTAAAGCTTACAAGCTTTACAATCCAATCACCAAGAAATTAATTCTCAGTAGAGATGTAAAATTTCTGGAAAATCAATTCTGGAATGATTCAGAAAATCAGCAAATGGACAGTCAAAATCCATTGCTGCCAAGTTATGAAAACACAGAAAATTTAGAACAGCAAGTACCTCATACTATTCTTCCAAGATTGCAGGTACAAAGGCAACCTGAAAATTCTCAGGATAACTCAACTTCCAGCAGAGAATCATTCTCTGAACCACAGAATCAGAGAACTCGATGTTTGAGAGAAATCCATCAACAGTTGGATGAATTTGAGAAACACAATCTTTTTTCTTTAATGTCATGTCAACCTACATCCTTTAAGGAAGCAGCTAAGGAGCCACATTGGGTTCAAGCCACATTGGGTTGAATCCATTGAGAAGAACAAGACATGGGATCTTGTTGATTTGCCAAGTCGCAAGAAGAGTATTGGTGTCAAGTGGGTTTACAAAACTAAACTCAATGAAAAAGGGCAGATCGAAAAACACAAGGCAAGACTTGTTGCCAAAGGCTTCTTACAACAACCAGGTACTGATTATGGTGAAACTTTTGCTCCAGTAGGAAGATTAGACACTGTAAGGAATCTATTGGCCATAGCAGCACAACACAAATGGCAAGTATACCAAATGGATGTCAAGTCAGCTTTCTTGAATGGTTTCTTAGAAGAAGAAGTTTATGTCGATCAGCCACCTGGATTTGAAGTCCAAGAGCACCCAACCAAAGTATATCGGTTGAAGAAAGCCCTGTCTGGCTTAAAGCAAGCTCCAAGAGCTTGGTACAATAGAATTGACACTTATCTAATCAAAAGTGGTTTCAGCAGAAGTCAAAATGAGCCAACTCTTTACACCAAAACAGATCAGGACGATAAAATTTTAATAGTATGTTTATATGTTGATGACATGATCTATACAAGAAATCTTGAGTTAGCAGATTTTAAACATGCCATGCAATCTGAATTTGAGATGACAGATCTTGGCATAATGAAATATTTTTTAGGGATTGAGGTTCATCAATCAGCCAAAGACATTTTTGTCTGTCAGCAAAAGTATGCAGCAGACTTCATCAAAAGATTTCGCATGGAAGGATGCAATCCAGCAGAAACTCCTATACCACTAGGCACAAAATTGAACAAGAATGATGAAGGTTCTACAATGGACTCTACCCTGTACAAAATTTTAGTAGGCAGCTTGTTGTATCTTACAGCAACTAGGCCTGACATTATGTATGCAGCCAGCCTTGTTTCCAGATTCATGGAATCACCCAAAGATTCTCATTGGAAAATGGCGAAACGAATTTTGAAATATGTTGCAGGAACTCTCAATTTTGGCTTATGGTACACTAAATCTGATAGTAATCAACTTTCTGGTTACACAGACAGTGATTTTGCAGGTAGTCTAGATGACAGGAAAAGCACATCTGGACATGTTTTTCAACTAGGCACAAACCTAATCTCATGGGCATCAAAGAAACAACCAATTATATCAATATCTTCTGTAGAGGCAGAGTATGTCGTTGCTACCTCAGCTTCTTGTCAAGCTGTGTGGCTGAGAAGAATATTGAAAGATATGTCACATACAAAAAAGGATCCAACTCTTATTTTCTGTGACAATACTTAAGCAATTGCTTTATCTAAAAATCATGTGTTTCACAAGAAAAGCAAACACATTGACACTCATTTTCATTTCATACGCGAGCTAGTCAATAATGGTGATATTGCACTACAATTCTGTGGTTCTCGAGATCAGCTTGCTGATATCTTTACAAAGCCACTAGGAAAGTCAGTGTTTGATTTTCAGAGACAACACTTAGGCATAATCAGTGCTGATGATTGTAACTGTTGAGTTTAAGAGGGAGTGTTAAATATAATGTAACCTCAATAGTCTGACTGTACATTGCCAGCTGTACTTTCTATTTTTGTCTTTCTTGAGCCTATTTAGCTCAACCATCTTGCATTGTACTTATCTTCACTACTTCATACATTTCAATATACTGTTCTATTATTTTCTCTCTGCATTTCTCTTTGCTTCACAATTTATCAGTTTTGACTCGCGGTGTCTGGCCAAAAACCTATGTCCGGCAAAATCCGAGAAGGAAAAGTGTTGCGTCTCACGCAAACAACAGGTTATTGTGCCAAGTGAGAGCCAGACATCCTTCTCGTAGCTAGCAGATGAGCCTCGTTCTAGTGGTAAAGCTGGGATGATTGACTAGCTTGATGGTTGGAGAAACGAACAGGTCCAACTATCATAATGAATGGTAATTGAATCTTGGAGGGAAGAATTAAAAGAAAGAACTGGAATAATATGAGTTGTTTGCTTGAATGAGAGATCGCAGACAGATATTCTCGAAGGAAACCCTTTGATTTCCATTAATAGTAGTATAAACTCTGCATTGCATCCATGTGAATGGAAATCACATAAAAAGGGCCAGTTGCTGACTGTAAGCATTCTATTAGCCTGGGAAGATCTCAAAGGAAATCTGATTTTTCTTTGGACCCACGAAGGTTCTTCAGTTAAAATATTGGCTTACCATTTGATTTATCGTGGATTTAATCCGTCTCACTGTTGAAGTGGATCTAGGGTCGCCGTACACAGCTCAAAAGCACTCAATCCATAGTTGAGCTGTTTAGGTACATTCGGCTTACCCCTCTTTTTGAGTGAAATGAGAAGCTAAAATCATGGATATTTCCAAAATTTTCAACGAAAAGAAAGCAGTGACCCATTAGGATCATCTATTCGAATGTAATGGAAAAATTCATACGCGTTAATTCTTCATAAAACATAAATGCAAATGCCCTATAAAATATGTGCGCAGGCACAATCGCATTTTGTGGCTCAAAAAAAGCATGTGGAGATTGTCTCGAGCATATTTACCACTGACAACATGCGCTATTTATATTTCCTTGCACTATTTCTATTTCTCAAAGCCGTAGGTTAAACGTTCTATTTTTTCGTTTTGTTTGGGATATTTTTGGTGTTGGATTTGTAGATTTGAGTAGTTATTTCTATATAATTTGAGTGTTTCAGGGTTTTTCAGCAAATTAAATCCATTTCTGCTTTCAAAAATACAATTTAAACAGTAGAAAATTATACTATTTCTCAAAGCAGTAGGTTAAACGTTCTACCTTTTGGTTTTGTTTTGGGATATTTTCAGTGTTGGATTTACAGTTTTGAATGGTTATTTCTGTATAATTTAGGTGTCTCACGGTTTTTCAGCAAATTGAATCCATTTCTACTTTCAAAAATACAATTTAAACAGTAGAAAATTATAATTCCGTGCAAATTTAAGTTAAATCCATTTCTACATTTGAAAAAACAGTTTAAACAATAAAAAAATTGTAATTTATTAAAGATTTAAGTATTCCAAACATAAAAGCCAAAACATAGAATAGTTAGATAAATCAAGGCTTTCCAATTTTTTGGCTCCTAATATTGTTATTTTTCAATTTCATCATTGACTCTACAAATGTCTTAACAGCATAACTTAGTTTTCAGTTTCTAAACATGAACCCTTGACCATCAAGTTGGTGATAAGATAGAATTTGGAAAGAGTTCGACATCGAGACCGGATATACAGTCTCTGTGGAATTATTTCACCTGTCCACTTGCATAGTTTTGAAGATATAATTTGGAAAGAGTTGGATAGCAAGACTGGATGTACAGTCTTTGTGGAATTATTCCACTCTCATGCTTTTAAAGATATAATTTGGAAAGATTGGACATCGAGAACTGAGGTACAGACTTCATGGAATTATTCCACCTCTCCACTTGCATGGTTAAAAGACAGTGCAACTATATCACTGATTTTGCAGATACCATAAGCTTAGAAATTGATTTTGAATTGACATTCTAAACCTAATCAGCAAGTCTTTTGCATATATATGGTTCATAACATAAAACTAGCAAAACCAGATAAAGTCTGCCTTATATGCACGGAGAGGGAATACAAATAGCATGAATTGAATGATCACCATCGATCAGTGAAGAATCTAAAATAAAATATTGAAGGTTTTCAGTTAATTAAGTTTATTAGTCCCTCTTCAATCGAAAACTACCAGATTAATGAGGAAGGAAAACGGATCAACATTCATTTTGATTCATGGATTTGGCGTAGACGACTGTGAATATTCATACAGAATACATTTTAACTGTTGGATAATAAAAGTTAATTAAGCTTGCCAAAGTTCAGTTCAGCATAGAACACCTCTTGCCAATTTTCATCGACCACTTTAATATACACCGCTGGAGTGGATATCAGAAGAGAATATTTAAGAGGGATTCATATTCCAGCTATTTCAATTTCTATAAAGATTCGGTGTTTGCCATTTGTAGTCGGGACAGGAAAATGTCAAACATATCTGACATTCAGATTCATCAATCCATAATGCATTATTATAGATTCATTTTTATTTCACATCACTGAGATCAAACGAATGAGAATATGGTGACTGAGATCAAAAGAATAAGAATATGGTGATTGGTTATGTAGTTTATTTATTTCTATAATTTTTAAGATAGATTCGAGATTAAGTTTTTTTTTATACATAAACAATATCTAGTGGATTTCATACCTCTCCTCCACCTAAAATTGTAAAATACATCTAACCTCATGTAACCAAAATTTCAGTCTCAATATAATCTGTTTTTTTCGAATTTTCAATGTGTTTGTAAATTTTCCAACATATTTACACAAGACAGAAACCAGGTGCTCTTCAGCCCAGATTTTCAATCTCAATATAGTCTGTTTTTTTCGAATTTTCAATGGGTTTGTAAATTTTCCAACATATTTACACAAGACAGAAACCAGGTGCTCTTCAGCCCAGATGGAGAGATGCTAGTATGTGTAATGCTATCTAAACCTGTTTCAGGAAAAAATGAGCGTACCTCGGATGGTTGCAGTAACAATTAACAGTATCGCTGAATATCATCGGCCAAGGCATATTTATGAAATATGGAAATTCAGGAAAGAATTCAAAACAAACCCAATAACGAAGGAATTGAAAATAAACCAAAAAAATGTATGCTTCCATTTTCTTTCTCAAAATGATACAAAATCGGGAACAATCAAACGCACATCCGTCGATCCAAAACCACATTTGTAGTAGTTTTAACAAAGCTTTATTCCTTCCATCGTTACTACATTGCTATGTTGCAGGCGCTTCGACGTGGCTCCTGCATTGAGTTGATTTGTGAGGATAAAGCAAGGATTCTCCTTCCATGATCTGCCCTTATGAGCTCTCAGAATCTCCTTTGCTTTTCTCCTAGTGCTGGAGCTGCACCCAATTTGCAGTAGGAGAAATAACTTCGTATAAGCTCCTGCTTCATCCAGGTCCTGAAGCACAGATGAAGTTCTACAGTTTTTGCAGATTTGCCATAGAGCTCCCGTGGCAGTCTCGGTGGCCAACTCTGAAACTCTGGCAATATTCTTCACAAGGATAGGGATCCCTAAGGAATGCCCACACACGGAAGCGCGCCCTTCTGCACTTTGGCATAGGATCTCTAACAGTGCAAGAGCCTTCTCGCCTGTATTTCTTTCTGCTTCAGTAAGGATCTCGATCAGCGTAACGACAGCTCCTGCTTCTACGACTCTGATTCTATTTCTTCTGACAGGACTGATCATCAACAATATTTCTAATGCAGTTTTAATAGCCAATGCGGAGGAATCACGAAGCAATAACGCCAGAATCTCAAAAGTATCTTCATCGGGTCTAAAAACAGCTTTGAAATTCTGATCTGCAGTAAGAATTCCATGAAGAACTTGTGCCGCATGAAGCCTGGCATGGAAGCCACCTTTACATAAAAACCAGCATATTGTATCTATGGATTTCTGGCTTTCAAGAGATCTCATACATTCTTCCTTGGCCTCATGGATTGGAAGACTGGCCAATATTGCTAATGCTTCTTCCCCACACATAATCGCTAACCCATTGTTGCTTCTGAACAAGGAAGAAATGAGCACTGATGGACCCCCCGATCCAGCTATGAAACTCCTGTTTTTCTCACTTTTTCTAGCCAAATCTGCAAGGTTTCTGAGATTAACCAAATTTTTAGGAGCATTTCTAATGTCCAATAACGCCTGCTCTATTTGTTTAATATTGGCCGGAGGCTCTGGAGGGCTAAAAATCCTGTCAAAACCTTGGCCTAGATTAGAAATGCACCATCCTTGAATGAGTCTCTTTAACGTGTGATTAGGGGTGAGATCCAATGTATCCAAAGCCTGCATGGTAGATGGGCATGAGAAGTGACCCTCCTGAAACCATCTTTCAATGCTCTCTCTGTCATATGAGACTCCAGTGCATAGAATCACTGGATCCTTCATCAATTCCAAGGAGATTGGGCATCTGAAGAGAGGAGGAATAGATGCAGACATGGCCTCCATATGATGGGAAAACTCTTCAGAGACAACAGAAATGAAGGACTTAGCAAAATCTTTGAGAATGACCTATAATTAGGGCTGCTACCAATGCTATATCATTGCAGAAATGGAGAGGAAAGTATCCTGAAATGGGAATGCATTTAGAGATCTCTTAAAGGTAACAGAGACCAGAAAGGTCTGCACACCGCGTTGATCATGGCCGTTAGGGATGGGAAGGGAAGAATAACTTATAATGGCCTCGCCTTCAGCAGCGTTGACCTCACATAAATTGATATAATATACTTATGTTAATATTCCAGGTTGCTGAGGTAGACAGCAATGATCCCCACTTATTTATTAACCCAAAAAAATTTATAACCTAGAAGTGATTTTTGTTTGGATAAGGTGACCATAACTGTTCGATTATCGATAAATTCTGGCAAGGTGGGTAGACTACTCGAAGGTCGCTGCAACTAGTCCATGATGCTGAGCGCATGCTTTTTATGGTTTTACTTGAAGTTCCCGAATCAACATGTGGTAAATTTGATACTGCTTTTGCCCAAAAGGGAATGATTTTTATTATAAAAAAATCTTCAAAAATTGCTGGGTAATAATTCAAGTTTGACTAACTTCTTCTCGACGGATCGTGAAGCCCATCAGATCCGAAAAGAACAATATTGTACAACCTTTAATTAAATGGCGGTGGATCGTGAGTGGGTCCCAGCATAAACACCGACCATCTGCTTTTATCAACATCCGACCTTCCGTGTTGTTCAGGGCAATATTTACGCCGTTTGTGACGGCTGCCTTTAAATATCTGATATTCCATTGACCGAAAATCATTATTATACAGACTGCCCAACAACATCAACATGGTGTAAAATTACGAAAATATATATTTTTATAATAATAATAATAATAATTTATTTTTAAGGTTACGATTAAGTCAGACACTTAATCGGTGTATGAGACCCCCTGTTTATGGGACAATGGACTCAGTCCGCCCACCGATTTGACTGGTAAAGTCTACGGAGGTATACATACTCTACCTCCCTCTGGATTTGAACTTGTGGCCTCTTAAGAGGAAACACATGTTCTTAACAATTAGACCCACTAAAACTGTATTGGGTTTAACATTCCTTCATAGACAGCCCAACAACATAGTGCAAAAGCATATATATATATATATATATATATATATTGTTGACCACATGGTGTAAGCATTATATATATATATATATATATATGGTTGATTGAGATTATTTTGGTGAAGTTAGCTGTGTCAAATTATGTCTTTGATATATATTTTTAATATACAAATATTTTTGAATTTCAATTTTATTTATATGTTTAAATAAATATTTATTTATTTATTTATAAATAAATATTTATAACATAATTATCTATTTATTTTTATTGACAAATTCAATAAATTAGTAAAATTTGGATTATTTTACTTTTTATATATATATTTTTATTATATATATATATATATATAAAACAATGATAAGCATCTTATTTTATTGGTGTTGGTTAACAAAAATAACTACAAATATTATTCTCCATTTATAATTTTCATTTCTCTATTCATACCTAAGTGTTGAGAATTTAGTATGTGATACTTTAAATTTATTAAGTTATTTTAATAATAATAATAATTGTATTACTTTATTTTGAATCAAGTTTTATCAAATTATTTTAATAATAATATTATTATTAACAAATTTAATAATAATAATAATAATAATTTTATTATTTTATATTATTTTATTTTGAATCAAGTAATTTATTTATCAATTTTTTTTCAATTTTATTTTTTTAATCTCTTTTTTGAAATTTACATGTATTATATCTTGATATATTATATCAAGACAATATATGTTAAAAATTGACTATTGTCTCTTCAAATTATAATAAACATGTTTCAACTAACATTATAAAGTAGGGTAATAAAAACCATTTTTTATTCTCTCAACTTGTTTACAAAGATTTTTAAATAATATTAAATCTCAAATAAGAAAATGGAATAAATTTATTATTTATATCTATATTTAAGATAATGTTTATTAGAACAGAAAGTGTTTAGTTTCTCTTATTTCCCTATTTTCTTATACAAACGCTGATTATTAATTAATGTCAATTTGATAAAATTTCATATTTTTCTCTTATTTTCCTATAGAAAAGATGAATATTAATTAATAATATTTAAAAAAAACATATTAAATGTTTTTTTAATATAAATTGTTATTTTTCTAATATGTATATAAATTTAAAAATGAATATTAATTAATAATATTTCAAAAAAAACATATTAAATGTTTTTTTTATAAATTGTTATTTTTATAATATGTATATAAATTTTAAAATTAATAATGAAGTGGAGGTTCGCTCATTTTGTAGAGAAGAATCTCTTGACAATAATGTGGTTACTTTGAACACTTTTGAAAATCCTAACTATAAAAATCTTATTAATCATATTATTTCCCTTACCCTAAGGAGACTCTGGATGAAATCTTTGTTTTTGAAGATGGATCTCCATTAACAATACTGTAGCTACTCAGAACACTTCTTATATAGATCCTACGTAGACAATCCATTGACAATAATGTGACTAATCCTAATACTTCTGAAAATTCCAACCACAGAAATCTCATTAATAAAAATCCAATAAACAGTTTTTTAATTATGAATTTGAGAAAAATTTGATTTAAATTTAAAATAAAAGTGTAAAAATTTAAACACCTTGACCAAGTCTGAATGGCTTATATTATTAAAAATTAAATGATCATTTTAAATTAATAAAAACTTTTTATATTGCTCCGAAATTAGAATTCTCCCAATAACACCCTTTAATTAGATTAATCAGAATCCTCCCAATAACATCATTTAATTACAATATTCTTCACAATTTATATTATTAATCAATCTATACGCCTAATACATAAAATAAAATAAATCTATGTTTGAATTTTTGTCAGACATAAAATAAATCTGTATTCGTTACTGTCATTGACAGAACAGCGGAACAATCGATATTTTGTTAATGCTTACTGACACTTCCGATCGTAGTTCCAAGTTGTTCTTCCGGGTTCGAAACAGAATTTACTAAAACATGTAAATCCAAACAATAATATTATTAATCAATCTATACGCTTAATACATAAAACAAAATAAAATAAATCCCTGTTTGTTTTTCCTCAGACATAAAATAAATCTCTGTTTGTTCCTTCACTGAACTGTGTCATAACAATCAAATTTTTGTTAATGCTTCATAACAGTTCCGACAGTAGTTCCAAGTTGTTCGCCCTGCTTCAAAATAGAATTTATTGAAACATGTAAATCCAAACCGTAGCTCCAAGTTGTTTGTCCAGCTTCAAACTGGATTCTATTAATGCATGTAAATCGAAAAGAAAATTTATTCATCCATGAAGATCGAAAGATTTTGGGCGGTTTTAAATTAATGTTACGAAGATTCTTCTGATTAAAAAAATCTGGCGAAGCGTGAGTGCTGTCCAACCCAAAATGACTGTGAGGAGAATAGGAAAGAATAACGTTCCATTGGTTGAGACTGGATCCAGCTATCATCCATACTTTAGTCAATCAATGCATGCATGTGCAACTGTTAAAATGGATGGTATGAATTCCGTGATCGCATTGAAGTAAGTGACGTCAAAAAAAAGCCAGTTAATTTCCCATTAAGTTTATCGAAATAGATTTTATACACTAAGGTCTTTCATCCAGGGTTCAAATTTATCTTACCTAATAGGTATCAAGTGAAATTTTTATCGAAATAGATTTTATACACTAAGGTCTTTCATCCAGGGTTCAAATTTATCTTACCTAATAGGTATCAAGTGAAWTTTTTATCGAAATAGATTTTATACACTAAGGTCTTTCATCCAGGGTTCAAATTTATCTTACCTAATAGGTATCAAGTGAAATTTTGATGACGTTAATTTGTTTTTCATGTCCGTCATTTTAGTTTTACTTCAACTTCAAAATTTTGATTATGTTCATTTGTTTTTTATGTTCGTCATTTTAGTTTTATTTTAAAATTACAAGTGTTAAATTGTCTATCAAAATAGATAATCAATTAACTATTAACACTTTATGTGAACTAGGACTATGGACTAATTAAATTTCAAAGATTGGGAGTTTAAAACTAATTAAATTTTGTTTATTGTTATATTTAATCCTTCGACAAACCATTACCCAACCCCTATTCAATGTGAAATCTAAATAGATAACACATTATAGTAAACTAAACACCTAGAATTTATGAAGAGTTGAGATTTTTTATAACAGTGAATTTTATATCAACTTGTAAAATATGTCTAAAAAACAAAAAAAAACCAGGCCTGCAAGTTCCATCTATATGATAAACGGAAAAACGACTGATATTTTGTATTTGTACATGGTCTTGTCACATATATAGAGATATTTTATGACGAGTGATCGCCGTCATCTGGAGTGGGAAGGGACATGGCTTCTTCGTGATTCGTCTTCTTCTAATAAGTGTAAACGGACGATTCCTCTGACCGAATTTAATGGGACTGCGAATCTGGTGGAACCGTCCAATTTTCTATCTAATATTAAAATCTAGGTCAACTTGATTGCAGAGTCTGAGAGATATTCCAAAATCAAGCACGTGTGTTGTCCTCCGCACCTCACGTTGAATGCATCCCCAAAGACCATTTTAGCCCGCCAATATCAGAGAATCCCTACTGTGTTGTCATTGTCCTGAGCTTATGTGTTTCCCATTGTTGTTCCTACTTTCAGATTCTTGCCCCATTATAAACTGTCGAATGTTGACCTTTATTAAATTCGAGGGAGAGTTGTTCCACCCGAAAATGGAGGTCGCACATGCTCCACGGTCACCATGTGGTGCGATGTTCCGTGAGTTGAATGACTGGAGATTTAGTGCTCCTCTGAAGCCAATACGAAAGTCCACGAAGATGACAAGAGGAACTGTACTCGTTAATGCTTAATACGCACTAAGCTTGTGGAAGTTAGAGATGCAGACTACAACGATTTCTGAATAGAATAGGTCATCTTTTGTCCAGAGTAGTTGTTTTGGTCTTGGTACACCTATCCACCGAATTTTGAGAGTGGCCTTTGACCAGGGAGATGTAGAACATGTCACGCAATTGTTTCTTGTTTTGAAGGAAAAACGGCATTGTCTGACTGTTCTATGAAATGGTTTTTTTTCATGGAAATGGTTATTTCCAAATGTAGAAATGGATTCAGTATACTGAAAATTTCTAGATCACTTGGATTATACAGAAATAATCACTAGAATCTACAAATCTAACAATTTCTCCTCTAATTTTGATCAAATATCTCCAGAAAATATCGTCAAAAATATCATTTCATAACTACAACAAAAAGAAAACCAACACCTGACAACGAAGATCTAGAAAATTGCATTTAACAATTTTTAAAGAAAAATCAAATCCAAAATTATGTATTAAAAAACCAAATATGTGAGGAAGTTGATTCGATTGTTTCGATATCATTGTAACTAGAGAGATGTTATATGCCATGTTAGAACTAGAAGTAACCTCTAGATTGCATCGAAGGTAAGCACAGTACCCATCAATTTATATGTCACAGGTTGGTTTTAAAGAGGTCAAATCGACGCAGACTCAAGACAATATCGTTTCAACTCAGAAAACAGGGACCAACATGCACAAGTAGGGGAGGTCTTGATTAACTTCAGTGAGTAAGTTGAGCTTAAGTGTGAGCAGAGGGAAGACTTAGTGAGAAAGATGAGCAAGATTGTTATGGGCATCAGGCCTTCCAGCAACTCGGAGAAGACAAACTCAGGCTTAGGATCACGCTTAAGCCTAAGTTCAGACACTGAAACATGTCCACACAACACAGTCACAACGACACCATGATCAAACTTGCATCATGATGCAGCTACGACAACTCGACCGGATCATCCATGCCCAAGCCATTCAGTGAAAGAGGGGAAAAGATAACACAGGAAACTAATTAAAACTAGCCAAGATACTACTCTGATCAAACCTACGTCACAACAACATAACTACCCTCGACTGGATCATGCATGCCCGAGTGTTCTAACACAGCTGTTACAGAGAAATGAAAAGGAAACTGACTTTCATTAAACAAGAAGTCTAAAATATAGATACATAACCAGAAGAACCAGAGTTTCATCAAAACATTACAATACGGGAGCCTTGCTCAACCATCGACCACAAAAAAATATCAAAATTAATCCTATATACTCAGAACAATTCACCACTGCGAACAGAGGCGTGCCTGAGTCATTACATTCAAAGGACATGACAACCTCGATGGAGGCAAAATGGAGTGGAAGTGGGAGACACATGTCGGGAGACAAGAGGGAGCGACAAGACAGGGGATGGGAATAGGCATGCGGAAGCGTAAGTGGAAGACAAGTGTCGGTGGGAGAAGAGGACGGTAAGGACGATTGATAAGTTGTTTACTGCGGGGGCGGTCTGAGTTAACAAGAATGCACCACGATAGTTGAGGGCCCGCACTCAGAAACCACCAACTCGGACTCCCTTCTTTTATTTTTTCGCCAAAATGCCACTTCCTATGGAAAACACCCCACGATCAATAATATGTGCTAACATTAGGCTCCATGGGGAATAGAGTCCTCCCTGCGAGGCTCTAAGATCTTCAGTAGTTCCAGTCGCCTTCTGCATTGGGTTATGGAGTCATGCTCAACAAAACATCCTGCTAAGGATTATAGGCCGACAAATACCCTACTCTAAACGAAAGCAAAAACATGGGCTCCAAAGGAGCTTATTTATGTACATCCTAGACTAATTAATTTTTACATAATGCTAGGTGAAAGCAAACTTCCACCATAGCCACTCAAACAACTTGCAAGCTGCGAATTTGTTTACTTTCTCAATGATTGATAACAAATAATGCAACCGTGACAACAGAACGGTTACATTCTTCAGCTTTCCTCCTAATGATGAGGTTAGGATAAAGCTGGGCGGCTTCAAAACATGAAGGAAATACAGCTCCATGTATTCCTTCACAGGCTCATAGGACAAGCGACAAACTCTAGAAAATTTATAACATACAGCCTTCTCTGCTACACGACTCCTCACACATTGCTCGATTTCTCTGGCAAGCTTAGGTGGGTGAGAGGCTAATGCAGGTTGAATGACCTCAGGTGATGGTTGCTCACTTACAGGCTCTAGATAGGAGATAAAATACCCCTTCTGCTTCTCCTTTTCTTCTTCATAGCTCTCCCAAGGATCAAATTCATAATCATCATAAATGGGAACCGTGAGAAATCTCTGCTCTTCATCATGCTGCTCAGGATGGCTGATTTCCTCATAATATTTTTCTTTAATGAATAGAGGATAAGGCTATGTTGTATGTTCTTGGAAATACTGCATATCCATCTCAGAATCTGATTCATAGTTGTCATACACAGATTGGTTTCTCCCTAGGTCAGCAAACCGTGATGAGAGGCTCTGCTTCTCTTCATTCAAATATACAACTATTTCTTCATTTAAATCTGAGACAACAAGTGCATCAGGGGTAGAATATGCTACATCTATGGCTATGTAATCCTCAACCTCGCCATCATGAGCAGGGCTGCTAAGAACATCTGTTTCCAGGACCGGAATAGCCTCTTCATTTTCTTCGTAAGAGCGACGAGCAAAATCTGCCTTCAATTCCTCTATTCTTGTAGAAAGTGATCGTATCAGCTCCACCAAAGCATCCTCTTCCTCCTCACATCCCTCATCATCATAGATTTCATTAGACACAACCATATCTTGATCATGGTCTTCATATTCCTCACAACAATTATGACAAATAAACTCAGAGGAATAAAACCTTTGACAGTGCCTATTGAAAACTGCATGAAATTCTCTCAGGGAGGAAATGCTCGCAGGGCATAAGGAATGATACCACTCATGAGCATCTCCTGCTCATGAGATCATGAACATTTTTAATAATACATCCTCATGATGTATCTCCCATTGATGCACGAGTTCATGAAACTTACGAAGATGCTGAGCATGATTTTCCTCTTTGCGCTCTCTAAATATGGGCAAATAATCATCTCATTCATCCACAGTAGTGACAACATTAGGAAAACCAGGAACAACATAAAAATTAAAAGGAGCAAACCTGTGAGCTGGGATTTTTTCCATTTTAGACAAGTGGAGTCACCAATCGATTCTTTAACCATGGAGTCTCCAGGTGAAAGATATGTAGAATCAGTGTGTCTGGTCTTTGTTCACCATCAAAGACCAGATCTGATCGGTGTGTTCTCCTAGGGGATATAGTTGTAGCCAGAGGCAACCACACTGAAACTGTGGAGTTGAGACAATGGAGTCACCACAGTGGAGTCTCCAGGTGCAAATGCAATCTTCAATGGTTCTGATATCTAATGCACCTTCAGAATCAAAAACTCATCATCATTCTACCCAGGGCAATGTCTTCAATTCGTTCCCCGACAACGACGCTAGAAATGTTAGCACTAGAAGTCACCTCCGGATTGCATCGAAGGTAATCCCAATACCCATCAGTTTATATGTTACAGGTTGGTTTTAAAGAGGTCAAATGGGCGCAGACTCAAAACAATATCGTTTTAACTCAGAAAACAGGGACCAACATGCACAAGAAGGTGAGGTCTTGATTAAATTCATTCACTAAGTTGAGCTTAAGTGTGAGAAGAGGAAAGACTTAGCGAGAAAGATGAGCTAGATTGCTATGGGCATCGAGCCTTCCAACAACATGGAGAAGACAAAATCAGGCTCAGGATCACTCTTAATACTAAGTGCATACACCGAAACATGTCCACACAGCACAGTCACAACGACACCATGATCAAACCTACATCACGATGCATCTACGGCAACTCGACCAGATCATCCATGCCCGAGCCATTAAGTGTAAGAGGGGGAAATATAACACAGGAAACTGATTAAAACTGGTCAAGATACTATTGTGATCAAACCTACATCACAACAACATAACTACCCTCGATTGGATCATCTATGCCCGAGTGTTCTAACACAGCTACTACAGAGAAATGAAAAGGAAACTGACTTTCATTAAACAAGAAGTCTCAAATACAGATACATAACTAGAAGAACCAGAGCTTCATCAAAACTTTACAATACGAGAGCCTTGCTCAACCATCGACCATAACAAAATATCAAAATGACTCCTATATACTCAGAACAATTCGCCACTACGAGCAGAGGCGTGCCTGAGTCATTACATTCAAAGGACATGATAGCCTCGACGGAGGCGACACAGAGTGGTAGTGGGAGACACATGTCGGGAGACGAGAGGGAGCGAGAAGACAGGGGACAGAAATAGGCATGTGGAAGCGTAAGTGGAAGACAAGTGTCGGCAGGAGCAGAGGGCGGTAAGGATGAGTGGTAAGCGGTTTAGTGCGGGGGGGGTCCGAGTTAAAGAGAATGTGCCACGATAGTGGGGGGACCGCGCTCAGAAACCACCATCTTGGACCCTCTTCTTTCATTTTTTCGCCAGAATGCCACTTTCTAAGGAAAACACCCTATGATCAATAATATGTGCTAACATTCCCAACCTCATATAAGAGAAAGTGTTTATCTTTCAAATTAGTTTCTTCTTGACTAGAAGCCACTTTTAGTTTCCCATTCATCTTACAGGGTAAACTTTACTCGCTTCCCATGGCCACTAAGATGCATGGTCCAAAAACATTTGATGTATAAGCATAAATCTTGATTTTGATAATTAATAAGATTTATTTTAAAATCTTTTTCATGATTCCTATGTAAAAATGAATTTGTAGAAAATTTTGAAATAGCTATATTTAAAACTCATTCCAGTAAAATGCATGGTCAAAAAGCATTTGAAGTATAAGCATAAATCTTGATTTTGGTACATACAACATATTGTTATAATATATAACAATATGTTATATGTTATAACATATTATTATATAACATATAACATTTATAACATATTGTTATATGTTATAACATACATACTACGATACAGGGTGGTTGGTTATTCATATATAGCAACATATGGAAATCAAGCTCTTACTTCAAGTAGTGGCCTATACTTTACACTCAAACCAAGAATGGCAATGAGATATAAAGGTTAATRATGTAATCATAATCAAGCTTGATTACCTTAGCATCATAGACCTTTGGTAATTAATAAGAWTWTTTTTCATGATTTCTAAGTAAAAAGGAAWTTATAGGGAATCTTGAAATAGCTATGTTTAAAACTCATTCCATAAGATGCATGGTCAAAAAGCATTTGATGTATAAGCATAAATCTTGATTTTGGTAACTAATAAGATTATTTTTCATGATTCCTAAGTAAAAAGGAATCTATAAGGAATYTTGAAATATCCTGGCTATGTTTAAAACTCATTCAACGTACATAATKTTGGCTTAGTCAATATTTCTAAAGACTCCTCTAAAAATGTGGAGAGTWGAGAAAACCAATGAAAATACTGTTTTTTTGAGATCTTATAACTTTTAGTTCAAAATATGTTGGAGGACATTTGAAGTGTAGAGGGATGCACCATCTAAAACACTAAAACCATATGTCTTCATACGTTATCATGGATGTTGTTAAGCGATAGGGTACATGCATATATCTAAGTCATGTAAGCTTAGTTTGCACTTCTTTGTTAAGAGAATAGATTTGTAATGTTTTGCTACAACACCATTTTTTGGATTGGGATTGAAAACGTGACCATATGGTAAATCCAAGTATGTGTTTTCTTATAATTCTAGGGAAAACATAGAAAACGTTTGAAATTGTCTTCTTTGGAGCTCCATAGCCTCACTATGGAGATTGTTTTTGGAAATTTGAACGTGGAGTTCTAGTCATCATTATACACCTTTGGATTATAGAAAGCATTTGTTTATGAGAGTTAGGACCGCATTTTCTAAGGCATGTTATCTAGTTGGAAGTAGTTTGTTTTTTAATCAAAATTCCCTTGGGAATGATAACATTCGATTAAAGTTGGAGCACGCCTTGGGAATAACACATCACCCCTAAATTGGAGTTTTTTTAAATTATTAATATTGTTATTTTTTTTTTTATTTTTTTTTTTCAAATTCACAAATTTCATCATATTATATATATTTTTTATTAATTTATGATACTATACATTTTAAATAAGTTTTAAAATATTACTTTTTAATTAATTTATGATATTCTATATTTTAAATAAGTTTTAGAATATTGCTTTTAACATTTTTAAAGTTTTAATTCAATGCGTCTCTAATAATTATACCAAAATATTCTAACATTTTTAAAGTTTTAATTCAATGCGTCTCTAATAATTATACCAAAATATTTTAACATTTAACAAAAATAAATAAAAATAATTAATACTTATAATGAAAAAATATACATGTGAAAAGTGTTTGTTTAAAATTTCATGTTAGATAAAGCATTTTATGTTTATAACTAAAATTTTTGTATATTTTATAATTTTATTTAAAAAATGACAATATTTTAATTTTATTTTGCATAAAGTAATTATTTACATATAACTAAAGATGTGAAAAAATAAATCTAATATTTTGATAAAGAACATATTAGAAAGATTAATCATGAAACAATGATATATACATAATTATTATTCATTTAAAATTTAAAATTTTAAAACAGTATAAATATAACTCATCAATAATATGTCAAATTGAGGATTTGTTTTTAAGAACAACTTAAAATAATCAATAATATCTAATAAGTGGAATTCATCATTTTCAACATATACATCTTTTGTACTTGTATTGGATCTTCTTTGTCTTAAATTGTCCAAAGTGGTCTTTTCCAAACAACCCTCTCAATGGTGGTTGGGGCTCCTATAAAAATTTTGCCACATGTGTTGTACTAAAATCTCCTTTCTTCACACCCACTTATTTCATTTTTTAATACACTCTATGAACATTGGGCATAATGTGTAAGAATGTGGTAAGTTTGGTAAGAGAATTACCTTTTGATTATATTGAAATTAATATACAATAATAATACTAATATAATAATAGCATACACCTAATGTATAACTTTCTATAAGCACCATGGAAATAATGAACCAATGATTCAAGAAGTAGGGTGAATTGAGAAAATAATATTTTATTGTTTTTGACAAGTGTGTGTTTCCCAAGAATTTCCACATTCCTATATTATGTGACCCTTATATTATTTTCCGAAGCTTCATGGGAGGGTGCATGCTCTCCATGCAAGTGTTTTGTTTATGCAATCCTTGGGGAGGGATATTCTCTGAACCTTTGGTAGTCAATAATTCATTCTCTAATTCATGTTCTAATGCTCATACTACATTTTTCCAAGGTAGGTATGCTTCCATGGTTTTCTTTCATGAATGAATATGGAAACCATGACTAAGTTCATGAGTAATTACTAAGAAAAATTGGAATTTAAGTTATAGTTGAGATTTCCTAGTTCAATAGTAGATATTTCCTAGCTAGCATGTACTAGAGAACTAGAGGGAAGGGGTATAACCTAAGGGAGTGTTTAGTAGAGAAGGGAATCCACTTCCTTGTGTTGTGTAGACTAAGGGGGGAAGAGACGTGGGTGTGTTGGTTATTGTAGTAAGGATATTCTAAATTGTTATCCATGTTGGTTATGATATATATAAATTGGGTTAAGCGAGAAGAACCATAGCCATAGGTAGTAAATTTGTCATTGTTATTTCAATGCTTGGCATGGAGGTGGAACTTATACGTGATGGTGCCCATGGATGAGAGAAAATATGTTCTCATGGAGCTATTTTCCTTAGTGCAACCACTAAAATAGATAACTAGTTTCGTTGTATTACTTATATGGTCATAATTTATGTTTTTGTATATGTCGTATTATTATTTGTTGAAGATTACTTCTTGTGTTATTGTTGTATTTGATGAAGATGTGATTAATTGGGAAGAATGCAAGTCAGCAATTTAGCATTGTTTTAGAATGCATCCCAAATTGTCCAGGAGATACTCAAATACAAATTTTAAGGCTATTACTGCCATCATTTTGTAATATAGAAGGCACAATTTGTTCTATATTTTGTCAATTAAATTTTAGATGTGTGAAAATAATGTAATTGGATTTGCAGTTACCATAGAAGATACTATAATCATGGTGGAAATGTAATATTTTTTTATGTGAAAGTAATCAATATGTGTGTTTTTGTCTTTTCCCATATATCAACTATTAATATTACATGTATTAGAAAAAAATATAAATTATAGGCTCGAATGGTCAATCTTGTGCATGGGTAGCAAGCAATTTTTTAATATACAATGTTATTTCCACTACTAGTTATGTTTACCTCTAAATTCTATACAATATTGTGGATTAGTGCTCAAGATAGGAAAATTGGGATGTTACAATGGTACCAAAGCTCAATTCAATTCACTTGCTTGTAATGGTTCCACTTATGTTTGAATCAATAGCATAATTGTGTTTTTAATGATTACCCCATCACCTCAACAAGAGTACATAGCAAATTGGGTATGTTACACATTTCATCTAGAAGATATTTAAGATCATTAATTTGGTGCTTAACAAAATCACATTATAGTGTATCATTTTCAATAGATATGTAATGTCTTCCCTTTAGTAAGAAGCATGCTAATATTGTACCAAATAACCAAATAGTGAAAAATAAATAAGTAAAATAGAATAAACAAACATATATTGATAATGACCAAACATTGAAGTTCACTTTCATTTTTTTTATATTATTAATCTCACTTAAACCTGAGAACAAATCCAAAACTAAATTGTCTTCACTTGAAAATGTATCTATAACTGTATTGATTAGTTCTTGTGGATTTTGATAAATGTTTTCAATCTCTCCATTTCAACCGTTTTCCTATGTTAGTTTTCTAACCACACCATTATGAGTAAATAATTGACTATTTTTGGCTCCATATTTTTCATTAATAAGAATAGGATCATAGAAATATTATTTTTCCTAACATGCAAGATGTATGCTTTCAATATCTCTCAAGTGGTATGGCCTTTTAATTTGATATTTCTCTTAGCCTTTTATGTGTCTATAAATCTTGTTGACATTCAATTGTAATGTATAATCATTATCAACCAACTTTTCGCTCCTTAATCATTGTCGAATGGTATTTTATCATGTTTTGATAACACTCTTTTCTAGATTAGTCCTTGGCATTATGATTTCTTTGATACCCAACAATTTTAATTATTATATTAAAAGCTAAGACTTCTTCTTTATCAAGACCAACACCATGATATCTCACCCTTTTATAAGTTAAAGGAGTTCCATCTGAATAAACAACATGCTCATGAGAATTAGAAATGAAAACATCCTTAGGCATGTTGCTTTTGTGTTTCTCTTGTTTCTTCTTATTTTAAATAGTATTTTAAATAGTAGTGGAAATATAAGTGGCACCAATATGAACATCATCCTAACTTTTCATTGCTAAAGGTTTAAATTCTACCTTTCTAGCCTTATTAGGCCACTAGGTTTCCTTTGTTCTATGTTGTTTATTTATATCTCCCCTCGTACTTAGAAAATCCCATGCTCCTCATTTCCTTTTTATTACTTCTTGTGCCTTTTATGTTGTTTATTTATATCTCCCCTCGTACTTAGAAAATCCCATGCTCCTCATTTCTTTTTTATTACTTCTTGTGCCTTTTCCATATGAAAGGAACTAATGGAAGCCATGACCTTCTCCTATGTAAACTAAAATTCCCCTAACATACATGAAAGTGGCATAGAAAAATCATGTAATATATATATATATATATATATATATATATATATATATATATATATATATATATATATATTTTAGAAATAATATCACAACACTTTAGTAGTATATAATAGTATGTTAGAATATTGTTAATGTTGTTTTGACTATTTGACTATGGTTTATTATGTTTAACCATCATTAATCATGGTTATCCACATTAAGTTACCATGATTGACTATGGTCGGCCATGATTGATTATGGTTGAATTTGCTTAACCATGTTTAATTATGGTTAGTTATAGTTGGTTATGTTCGGCTGCGATTAACCATGTTTGACTATGGTAAATTATGGTTGACCATGATTGAGCGTGTTGACTATAGTTGACCGTGATTGACTATTGCTAATTATGATTGATTAATGTTAATTAGAGTAGAGCATTTAGACATGGATTGACCATGGTTCACTATGGTTGACCAAAAGTGACTATGTTTGACTATGATTGACCATGTTTCATTACGATTGACAATAATTGAAGAGGCTATCTTCAATATTCAATTACAAATTGCAATATGAAGAGGTTGTTTTTAGTATTATGTCCAATATAATGTTATGGTTAACTTCAATATTATGTCATATTGTCACATTAAAAGGACCAATTCAATTTTCTATAATATTACATTGCAAAATTAAAATGTTAAATTCAATAATGTGTCAATATTATCAATTCAACTTGTTTACAACAATCATAGACAATAATATATATTTTTCATACCTATTCTACAGAAAAAAATATTTTAATAAGAGGATTCCAAATTCACAATCGTGGTCAAGGTTAAATCCATACATATTTATGATGATGATGGTTAATGTCCATTTATACCAAATTTGGGGACGTCAAAGGGACCCTTCATATTCATATTTTCAAGAAAGAGCGTCAACAACCATATTTTCTTTGCCTTTCTTTCATATGTTCTCATAATCATATCCAAAGAGCTTAGTTATCCATTTTTGTTGCTATGGAGAGGAGGGTTGTTGCTCCAGAAAATACTTGAGGCTTTGATGATTTGTCTTAATTTGGAAGCATTGTCCCAAGAGATAAGGGCACCAAAGATATATTGCATGCATATTAGCCAACATTTCCTTTTCATAGATTGATTGACCCAAATGGCGATCTGACAATTGGTTGCTGGTAAAGGACAAAGGTCTTCCCTGTTGCATAAGGACCACTCCAGTTCCTCTCCCGGATTCATCACATTCTATGACAAAGGTATTTGTGAAATTAGGAAGGGCCAAGAATAGAGTAGTGCACATAGCCTCCTTCAATTCTTGAAAGGCCTGATCAGTTGCAGGAGTCCAAGTGAAAGAATTGTTTTTAAGTAGAGAAGTGAGAGGCGTCGCAATCTTTCCATAATTCTGAACAAACTTACGATAATATCCTGTTAAAACCACAAAACCATGCAATATTTTGATAGTCTCAGGGTGAGCCCAATCTTGCATGGATTCAATCTTCTTAAGATCCACCTGGACACCAACCTTGCCAACAATATGACCCAAGTACTCAACTTCTGAGGAGCCAAATGCACATTTAGAGTGTTTGAGGAAAATTTGATGCTGGGAGAGTATATGAAGAAATCGATCCACATGGGAATGATGGGATTGCTAAGTTTTATTGTAGATGAGAATATCATGAAAGAAAACTAAGACAAAATGAAGGATAAAAGGACGAAAGACATGATTCACGAGGCTTTGGAAGGTGGAGGGGGGATTACATAGGCCAAATGGCATGAACAAGAAGTTATAGTGACCCTCACGAGTTCAAAAATAAGTCTTGGGGATGCTAGCGTCTTGCATACGAAACTGGTGATAGCATGAACACAGATCGAGTTTGGTGAAATACTGAGTACCACTCAATTCATCCAAGAGATCATTAATGACAAGAATGAGAAACTTTTCCTTGATGGTTAGTTTATTGAGGGAACAAAAGTAAGGACACATGCGCCAAGTACCTTCTTTCTTAAGTACCATGACCATAGGAGAAGAATAAGGGCTGATATTGGGGTGGATAACACTCGCTTGGACCAATTCCTGCATGATTTTCTCAATTTCATTCTTTCGGGAAAAGGGATGACAATAAGGTAGAACATTGGGAGGAAGACTGCTAGGAATGATGCATATTGATTTCAGTGGCCTCCCACCTATTCCAACTTGTTCATTTTGGCAGTTTTTCAGTTTTAGTTTTTTTGGGTCCTTGGCTTGCGAGGCCGTTTTGAGGCCCTAAACAACGTTTTTAGGGCTCGCCACAATTGAAAGTAACCTTTTGTAGATGGTAGAAAAATGTGTAGTCCTCGAATAGACCTTTCCAATGGGCTATTGTGCGCCTAAAACAAAGATCGTATGCAAAAGTTACGACCACAGGAAGTTGATGTACTAACTTACCCAAACGGGGTCCACATGACTTTTGGCGCTTCATCTCCTAGGGTTAGGTTTTTGGATGTCTAGGATTTTTTACATTCTTGTTTATCTTTAAAAAGGCCTTCAGAGCCTCATTATAATCATCTTCTTGTGAATGAGCGCAACTGTCACATCTCTTCTCACAGATAAGCCACCACTGTTTCAACAAGCTTTTTTTCTGCTGCATTTTACAGTTTCAACTTATTTCCTTATTGAATAGAAAACCAGTTTTATTGTATCTCTGTTATTCTGTGTTAAGAAAATTTTAATAATCTATATTCATTTCGTTCTTATCATAAAATACGGATCAAGGAACAAGGGGTATGGAATGATCATGAACACCACGAGAAGGAGAAAGTCCTTGAGGAGTGGAAAAAACAGCTTGGTGTTTGAAGAGAATATCTTGGAGGCCAAGATGCACATAGGGTGTCGCAATCGTGTGAATAGAACGGAGTTGAGAAATAATACCGGAGTGGCATTTCTTGAGGATTTTTTCCATGTGATGGGAACAGTTGATGAGCTTAGGAGAACCAACTGTGAGACCTTGGAAGTGATACCTTTGTCCCTCCTATTGGAATTTCATGGTTAATTCCTTAAAATCCATAAGAATGGGACCCAAAGTGCGTAACCATTCAACACCTAGCACAATGTCACACCCTCCCATTTCGATGGAAAACATATGAGATTTCAGGTGGTAATTTCTAATATGAAGACGTGAATTTTCACAACGCCCACCACATTTCATGGAACCACCACTGGCTATAATTATTTGAAAGTTATTGAAAATACAGATATAGAAATTGGCTTCCTGGTCAATGCGACGATGGATAAAATTGTGGGTGCTACCACTATCAACTAGGATGATGACCTTCTTATTCTTAATATAGCTAATGAGCTTGAGGGTTTGGGGAGCAGATATACCAATGAGAGCATGCAGGGAAATGAGTGGTTCAACTTCAGGTGGGTCAGCGGGCTCCGGGGTATAATTGGGAAGGGGGGGGGGATCTTCAACAATTGGAACTGTCACATGTTCTTCATGAACATCTTTGGAAATGACAATAAAAATATTTTGTTCCTTACAGTTGTTCCCTGGAAAATATTTTTCATCGCAATTATAGTAAAGACCTTTCAATTGGCGTTCGACCATTTCAACCCTAGTTAATTTATGGACCTTGAGGGGGGGTGACAGGGGGGTTAGGATTAGTGGGGAGAGGGCAAGGAACAAAATAGGGTATTTTTTTTTTTTTGGGGAAAAAACAACTTGTTGGGATTCTTTAGCATGTTTAGTAGCTTCCAACCAAGTACGAGGGAAAGTCATGAGAACCTGGGATCAGATTTCATCCTTTATGCAAATAATAAAACATTCACGAAAGAAAGCATATGACATGCCCTCAGATCGAAAGGCCAAATGCTGAAAAGAAGATATAAATTCTTCCACTATGCCTGACTATTTCAACTTGCTCAAATGACCGAGATAGTGGGTATCAATGTCAAAGTGATCATAGATCTCAACAACAAACTAGGTTGAGGAAATATACCCTTGACGTGAATTTTTACGCCATTTCCATCATTGCCATCATTCAAGATCTAGATAGAGGACAACATAGCGATGTTTGGCCAATTCAAAAGTAATACCATGCAGAGAAAAATAATGCTCCATTTGAGTAACCCAACCCGTAGGATCGGAGCCATCAAATTTATTGACCTCGATACAGGGAAGACGGGGGTCACACTGAAAGGATTTGGATTGAAAATGCAGAGAATGAGAGGATTCAACAACATCGGGTTGGTCCGAGGAGGAAGGAACCGAAGAGCGGTTCAACAACTAGTTGAAAACAGACTAGAAGGTGTTAAATTGGTTCATGAATTTGGCGTCCATGGTGTCAAATTTATGCTCAACGTGGGTTTCTAATTGTACAAGGCAAGAATTGGTAGAGGAAATTTTAGAGGTCTCTTGATTGATGGAATCTTGCAGGTCTTGGTTGCGAGTGGTGGCCATTTGGAGAGGGGAAATGCAGTTAAGGAAAAATGGGTGGGTGGGACCACAAAAAAGACTTATAAGTGATAGGTACCATGACGATTAGGGAAAGAAGAGAAACAGAATGGAATAGGTGGAAAAATGGGGAAGCTGAGAAGGGTTCGGGTCCACTGGAAAAAAAATGTTAAAAATGAAAGGTATGACTGCGATCAGGGAGAAAAGAGGAATCCAACAGGATAAGTCTTAAATAAAGAGAGAGTGTGGGGAGAGAGGCATAAATGTAGGAGAGAGAGAGAGAGAGATGGGGGGAGACAAGGAGTTAAAGAGAGATGGGGACAAAGAGG
>ML778859.1:68038-86049 GCA_009831015.1 Picea engelmannii | reverse complement strand
GGAAAGTGGGTGGGAGAGAGTGAGAAAGATATAGGGAGAGCGAGGTTATATAGAGAGAGGAATATAGAGGGAGGGAGAGAGAGATAGGGGGAGAGTGAGAGAGAGGGAGAGGGAGAGAGAGAGAGAGAGAGATATTTAGTGTTAACAAAAACGTCTGCACGTTCTTGTTCCTAATAACACACACATGTTTTAGGAATGCATGCATGCTTTAGGAATGTGTGCATGCTTTAGGAACATGTGTGTGTTCCTAGAGTGTGTGTACATTCTTTTGAATTCAAATTATTTTGGGATGGATTGAAAACTTTAGCTTACATGTATGTTGACTTAGTTTCCTTGGATTTAGGTTCGGGATGACAAACCTAGTGGTTCGGTCTGCAAATTGATAAAAACCTCCATTTTTGTGAATACCTCTCTATATATTTGTCTTTGACGTTATTTTTATATATGCTAAACAATTTAGTTGTTGACAAAACTACAGATGTAGATAGAGTTGGCTATGTAAATTCCAAATATATAATTTTTATTTAAATTAATATTGTTTACTATTTTTAATCTATTTTTGTCTTCACATATATCAAAATCCTACAATAAATACCTCTCTTATTTATCCTATAGAATTTTGTCGGCTTAACCATTTATTGAATGAGTTATATGAGACACTATAGGAGACTGATATCTATGATAAAAAAAATTGATCATGTTAACACCCTCTTATCCTACATGAACAAAAGTCGTAATTTCAGGGATATGTTGACTTTGATAATTTAAAAAAAATTATAAATTTCCAAAAACTATAGCACAAGAAAAATGGGTTCTCTACAAGTATACAAGTTTTTGGAACAAAATTCCATTGTTAAGGTACTCAATACCTACACCAACAAAAACATATACGTTATAATTTGTTGGAAAAAAAAGATACCACTATTAGAAAAAATCAAATTTGACATAGTTATTCTGAATTTCTATGAATAAAAGTTATATATTCGTAAATCTAATCCAATTTCCTACATTTAATTTTCTTACACCAAATTCAAATTCAATGTAAAAGTACCTTGAATAATCTCTCCAAGTTAACAAGTTGTTGTTTTTCTATATTTGCATTGCCACAAACACATCTTGAGAGACGATAATTAGCTTGCATTCACCGAAAGAGAAACATTAAAGAACCTTGTGCCACATCAACTTCGACCCATTATCTCTTGAGGTTATTATGAAAATTTAGGTGGAAGAGCCACAATATTTTAAATCTAAAAGGTCGCTTGAGAGGAGAATTATGAACATTGATATTACGACACATGGGCTAGTGATCAGAACATACTGCAGATAGGATATTGGCTTCCATTTGAAGTCCGAAGAGGATGAATGACTTAGAGACTAGGAATCTATCAATTCAGCAAGCAAGTTGTTGGGATCTATCTCTTCAGTTATTCCAAGTGTGTATATCATTCATGGTTTCAATGTTGATCAATCCTTGGTCATGAATTAAGGTATTGAATATTGTCTTGTAAGGATCTATCTTCTGGAGCCGTCTTTTATTTTTCGCAAGGGAGAAGATAAATTTTATGTCCCCACCTAATATAAAAATTTGGCATTCAATGAAGCTGGTAATGTTATGTAGTGTTTGTTGGAAGTCATATTTTTGTTGAGTTTTTACGGTCCATAGACATTAGTGATAAAGTTGTTGGCTTCCAAGACTATTAGTGTGAATTGAGTTGTGAGACTTATTTTCATGGAAAAGAAATTCTCCAAATGCATTGTGGTTGGATTCCAAAGGATTGCNCCCCCCCTCGTGGATCCTATGGAAGATAGGGAAACAAATTGTCTAGTCTTCCATATTTTAGGAAGAATAATAGCTAGGGTTGAAATAGAGATTTTTGTTTCTTGCAATGGAAAAATATTAGGAGATTCCATACACACCTTATTGCATAAGAGCCATTGCTTTATCTTACCATTTATTCCTCAAATGTTCCAAGAGACAATTTTCATTGAAAACTTGGGGAGGGAGAGGATTGGTAAGAATATGTGATGAATGCATTAAGGTCAGAGTTGGCCAAGATATCCACAATTTCTTGCATAATTTCTATATTGGATTTGTGCCCCCTACATTTATCATCTCGAGGGTTCTTCTTGGGAAGCTTCATTTCACTGGTATGTACTCCAACTGTGCGGTTGCATCCTTGTAATGGATTGAGGCTAGTGTGCTCTTTATTGCTTCTACGAAGAGATCAGTGTACATGATGGATGTGTTCTAGTGGAATCAACTTCATATCCTGTCTGTGACATGCATCCACAATACCTTTTAGATCTATCCCTTCCAATTCCATGTTGTCTAGATCAAATTCAGTACAATCCTCCCCATCAGGATTCATGGTTACATCTTCTAAGGGCAGAAGATTAATAGGGATATCGAAGGTTTTAGGTCTTTTGGGATTATCAAGGTTAGGGAGAGGATCGAAGGGTTTGCAATATTTGGGGTTGCTACGAAAGGGATCAGGAATACGGTCAGAAAGAGGATCCTTAGCAATAGATCCAATATTTTCATAGATGTTTTTGGTTGAGGGATATTTGGAAGGCCCAGAGAGAGCGATATTTCTCCTGGATCGATGCTTGTTGGAAATCTTGGTAAAACCATCCTCATCTTTCTCGTCTTCGCGATTAGATGGATTAGGAGGGTTAAGTAGAGGACAATCTCTAGAAAGATGGCCATGTTCATGGAACTGTCAACAATCAAAGGAAATGAATTCATAATCTAGGATTTGAATGTAGTCTGAGTCTTGGTAGCTGAGACAGATCGCTTAAGGGATGAGAGCATGGATGATTTTAGTGGCTAAATTTCTCTCATGGGCTAATTTTCCATGGTTTTTCCGAAAATGACATTCTCTATTTTAAAAATGATTCGCCCAAATTCTTTAGGATAAAATTATTTTACCTTAAAAATTGCCAAAATTTTATAAAAACTATATAAAATCCTTATAAATTTGAATATTTTTACAAAAATATTGCCAAATATATATAGTTGGCATATAAAGGATTAGTAAGATTCACCAAGGTTTCTACATTTTAAAACAAATTTCCATCCTTAAAATCATCCCTAGATGAGAGCTGAAACGTTCATATAGATGCAAATCTGAGCATAGGAAGTATATCGGTCCTATTTAATGGCCTGATCTTATTACGTATCCTTGTCAGATTTAACATAGGTGTTGAGCTTATTACCTATCCTTGCCAAGATTTCCTCGTTCCAATATTCGTGGGGAAGTGAATAGAGAAGTGTTAAATATATATGTAACCTCAACAGTATGTAACTATACACTGTGACTATACAATGCCAGTTGTCCTGGCCAGTTGTACAAGTTAGTTAGGATCTCTTGTTTTGTTTCTTGATTTGCTCGAGCCTATTTAGCTCAGTTATATTCTCAATACTAAATGCTCTTCTCACTTTCTTTTTTTCCCAATTTCGTCGTCTCTGTATTATCTTCCTTTTCTTCTCAGTTTATCATGGTATCAGACCTTAGGATGTAAGTCTCTTCACAGTGCCTGGAGAGCAGCCTGATCATAAGAAGAAGAGCGCACAACCTGCATTGTCTTGCAGACTAGAGCACGGGACACAAGATTATTCACAAAGCTTGGAGAGCAGGTTGTAGTCCGAAATACGCTCAAAATATTGTTGAAGACAACAATCACGAGAAAGAAGAACTGCAGAAAGTAGAGAACAATTAAAGATTACATGAGCATTTAAAGAATTCGTGAAAGATTCATGGAATTCTTTCTTAAGAAGAAAGTTTGCAAAAGCAACATAGGAGAAGCAAGATCAACTGTAAGATCATCTCTGTGAACAGATCTGAACCTTCAATCAAGCTCAGAAAGGACAATGAGCCAACAAGCAAGGAAATTTTTTTCTTATCCGTAAGATCTGAGTGTGAGCAAGCTCGACCGTCGAATCAAGCAAAGATTAAGCCACGACCGTCAAATCTCATCAGAGAGAGATCGACGGTGAGGAGGAATTATGTGGATCGGAGAGGAAATTAAATCACGAGCAAGTTGTGAGCCCACAATCACTTAAGATCGTTCATCTTGTCAGATCAAGAGATCAACAACGAATATTGATCCCACTACGGACAAACATCTTTGCTTTGTGGAGATCAGCAAGGAGCAAGGAGATTAAAGAGTGAGCAATTTGAGTCTCCACAATCATTCGCGGTTGTTGATCTTCAAGCAAGTGACATGTGTCTGGCGATATCGTACTCCGTGGGGAAGCCATCCAAGGCTGAGGAGTAAATATCTCCCAAAGCTTCAAAGAGACGAAGTAGATCTAGACCGTCGGTCGAAGTGGACACGTGGACGGAGATCCTACACTTTGGAAATAATCACTTCAGAAGAAAGAAGGATATGAGAAGCCAGAATTCCCGAAGGTCCTAATCCCATAGTTCATCTGGACCATTCATCAACAAGGACACGCGGCGCCAGATCCCTCACTTCGGAGACTTAGAAATCTAGAAGGTCTTGCAGAGCGAGATCTCCCCAAAGTCCTGAAGTAAATATGAGCCATTGAAGGTTATGGACACGCGTCGAAAGATCAATCACTTCAGAAGGTTAACACTTTGGAGGTTTTTGGTGTTGTGCACCTCGAAACACTTGAAGCCCGAAGTTTCGAAGTAAATATCGACCGTCCAAATCAATAGGCCACATGGAGGCAGATCTCGCACTTCAAAGATTCGACACTCTAGAGGATTGCAATATTAGCAAACGAAAACTCTCGAACGCCAGAGTTCTGAAGGAGATCTTGGTCGTTCATTCTCTAAGGCCTAAGGACCATTGATCTTTTCAGCAAAAGGTAAAAAAGGACTATCATTTGAAGTCCTGAAGTAACTGAGGATCGTTGATCTCAAATAAATGAGGAACGTTGATTTTGCAGCAACACGTAAGAAAGGACTATCACTCGAAGTCCCGAAGTAATTGAGGATCGTTGATATCAACTTAATGATGACTGTCAATATTTGGAATAAGATCGTTATTCAATCATTCAAATATTCAGAGGAATTGATACCTTCAGCGTCGAAAAACTAGAAGCTCAAAGATCTAGAGCGCCTAGTTTTCACCCCCCAGTCACATGAGAAGCTAAACTTCAATTTTATTTTACTCTCAAGTAAACTTAGAAATCCAAATTCTGCCATTATAGGGGCTACAGTTGACAAATAAGTGGTCATCCCCATGTTTTTCGGCCCAAAGTCACACAATGGATTTTACGAACTTGGTTTCGGCACAGGAAACAGGTAAGCACGCAAAATTCTAACAATTTTTTTTGTTACATTTTTTTTAAGATGGCCACTTCTAGCAATTTAGGACTAACTCAAGGAATGATTCTTCTTGGAAAGAACTATGAGTTTTGGTCTATTAGAATGATATCCTTCTTGCAAGCACAAGAGTGCTGAGATCTAGTGGATCTTGGATATGTGGAATCAGATCCTGCAGACCTTGCTTCCATGACCAACCAACAAATAACTGCTCAGGCAACACAAAGGAACAAAGAGAGTAAGGAAAAATTATGAATTCAAAACTCAGTGAATGACTCTATTTTCTCAAAAATCACAGGTGTTGTTACTTCCAAATAGGCCCGGGACATCCTTAAATCAACCTACCAAGGAAATGACAGTGTCAAAGCAGTCAAATTGCAGACCTTGAGGATGCATTTTGAGACATTAAAAATGAAACAATCTGAAAACATTGATCAGTTTATGACCAGAGTCATGGGAATTGTAAACAAAATCAGATTCACTGGTGAAGCCATCCCTGTTCAACGAATTGTTGAGAAAGTCCTCATAAGTTTACCAAAGAAATTCAAAATGGTTGTTACAACTATCCTTGAATCCAAGGATCTGTCAAATTTTTCAACAGATGAATTAATGGGATCTCTATTGACACATGAGACCAGACTACATCTCGAAGATAAGTCAAAAACCAATGCCTTCAAGACTCAATTCTCCTTCAGTAGAGGGAAAGGTAGAGGTAGAGGAAGAGGTCACCGAGGAAGAGGGAGAAGTCCAAGTAACCATCACTCAAGTGAAGGTCACAGACAACATCAAAATTTCCAAGGTCATAGACAACATAACCAAAATCAGAACTTCCAGCCTCAAAGAGGCAGAGGGAGAAGATCAAATGACAAATCAAGCATACAATGCTATTACTGTAAGAAGTTTGGGCACTATGAATCTGAATTTCGGAAGAAGTAAACAAATCATCTCTCAGGTAGAGCACATGTCTCAAATCATGAAGGAGAAACCTCAGATGGTATGTTTCTCTCATGCCACAAAACTGAAGAACAACATAAATATCTCTAGTTGCTGGACAGTGGCTGCAACAATCACATGACATGCAACAAATATTTACTCTCATGTATTTATTCTTCAATTTCATCTGATATTACACTTGGAAATGATTATTTAGTCAATGTTCAAGGAAAAGGAACTGTCCCTATTCTTACTAAACAAAATGTAAAGAAAGACATACACAATGTCTATCATGTTCCAGATCTGACACATAATCTATTAAGTGAAGGACAACTAATTCAACATGGATATAAGGTACTTTTTGAATGATCATCATGTAGGATATATGACAAAACCCCCGACAGAAAATTGATTTCTGAAATCCACATGATCAAGAATAGAATGTTTCCCCTGACCCTCAGAACTACAAATCTGATCCAATCATATGCACAAAGTGCATCCACCATCAATGAAACTATGGTTTGGCATACAAGATTTGGACATCTACTCTTTCAGAGTCTAAGTCTTCTACATAAGCACTCCATGGTCAAAGGTCTACCTGTCTTCAAAGAGAAAAATCCCCCATGTGAGTCTTGCATTCTTGGAAAACATAAGAGAACTAGTTTTCCACAATCCTCCACTCAAGCCAAACAACACTTAGAGTTGTTTCACACTGACCTATGTGGATCAATGCAAACAGAGTCAATAGGTGGTAGCTTTTATTTTCTAACGTTTATTGATGACTTTAGCAGGAAAATTTGTATCTATTTTCTGAGACACAAGTCTGAAACTTTTGCAAAGTTCAAAGAATTCAAAGCTAAAGTTGAAAAACAAAGTGGCAAATATGTAAAAGCTCTCAGGTCATATGGAGGAGGAGAATACAAGTCCAAAGAATTTGCAAATTTATGCAAATCATAAGGCATCATCATGCAAACTACAACCAGGTATACTCCCCAACAAAATGGAGTGGATGAAAGGAAAAATGAGACAATAATGAGCATGGCAAGGAGCCTTATCAAAGAGAAATGTCTGTCAAATACATTTTGGGCTGAAGAGGTAGCACGCTCAACTTATCTCTTGAATATATCTCCAACCACCAGTCTCAAGATGAAGGTCCCTTAAGAAGCATGGAGTGGGACAAAGCTAAATGTTTCTCATCTCAGAACATTTGGATGCATAACATACACTCACATACCTTCCGAATTAAGGAAGAAACTGGATGATAGAAGTGAGAAATGAATCTTTACTGCCTATAGTGAAACATCAAAATCTTACAGGCTCTACAATCCAATCTCAAAGAAACTGATTCTTGGCAGAGATGTAAAAAATTTTGAAAATCAGTTCTGGAACGAGTCTGAAAATCATCCAATGGACAGTCAAGATCCATTGCTGTCACATCTTAAAGAAACAGAGAATTTAGGACAACAAATGCATCAGCCTGCTCTTCCAAGGCTGCAGGTACAAGGACAATGTCGTAGACCCCCGACCCTCGGGCCGAGATCCACACAGGATCGTTCTTCTTCAAATCCGCAGAACCGAAATAGTTCTTTCAGGTCCTCACTGGAACCCCACGGATCTGATCCACAGGTCCTTCGAAAACCCCACCTATGTGAACAAGCACTAGGCGTGAGCTTCACCTCCACGTGACCACAATGTTGTGGCTGTATCAGGATTTCGGTAAACCGGAGTTTGAAATGCAGAGACCCAACCCCTGGTCACTCCATTCCCCAAATTCCCAAAATGGCTCAATGTCTAAATGGGCTCAGATCTTTTCGGGACTTCGTGAACTGGGAGTTCGAAACTCTCGATTCCAAAGTCGCTGCCTCCTCTACTTCTCGATCCCTGAAATGTTGAAATGTTGAAACGGGCTCAACGGCTCTGGCTCGTACTCTCCCTCTGAATACTTTGGGGTTTCGCGATTTCGTGAGTCGGGACTCCATGTCTCCCGACTCTTGGCCTCTCGAACACCCGGGTCCCGAAATAACGAAATGCCAAAATGACGGTCCACGAAAAAGCGCTACCGGTTTTAGCGATTTGGGAAACTGTGATGCAGGCGCTCCGCCTGTTCTTTGTCTTTTGAATCTCCAAGCCCCGAAATGCCGAAATCTACCTGACCACAACCCGCTTTTCAGGATTTCAGAATTCGCGATTTCGCGATTCCGGTTGCAGACGGTTCTTGGTCCTTCGATCTCTTGGACCCCAAAATGTCGAAATGCCGAACTCTAAAATGGCTTCTTCCTCCATGACCACAGCCCTGCTCCAAGGAAACATCACATTTTGCGACTTCAGGGTTTTCAGTGCAAAGTGCCCCAGCTCCTTGTCATCGGGATTTCTGAAATACCGAACCCTGAAATGCCAAAATGTCAAGATGCTAAAAGGCACTCATCCTTAACCTTCTCAAATATCTGTGAGTCCGATGGTCCACGAGATTTTCGGCACTTCACCATGAAGCGTCTCCACCATCTGTTTCAGCTCTTTTCATGCGCAACCTCCCAGAGGTTAAACTTCGTGTGCCTTCCTCCAGATCCAACGACTATCGATCCTTTGCACTAGATCTGATGGCCAAGATCTGTTTCTCTTCCTTGTGCTCTCTCCTCCTGTTGTCTGGATGTGAAACTCGATGGTCTAGATCTCGCCTCTCCAGCTGATCTAATGACAGTTGTACTCCCTCCTGAGCATGATAACTTCCTCTCTCCCCTAGGGAGATTTCTTGCTCCAAAAGGCCTCGGCCTTTGTCTATGCTGTGAAGCCTATAACCTTGGCTCCCGCCTGTATCCTAAGAGGTGTTCCTCCTCCTGAGATTTTCAAACTTTGAACCCTCCAAAGGGTTTTCTCAACCTCTGCACTCCTTGCAGGGTCCTTGCACGCAATTGTGCTACCTCTTTTGAGATTAAGAACTTTGAGACAAGTTCTCACCTCTGCACACTCCTTGTTCCTGACGAGCCTTCCGATGGCTGTCTATCACCACTTCACCCGACCATTAGCCTGGTGCACTCCTTTCACAAGTCTTCTTCCTTCTTGAGCTTCAACTTCTTGAACCTCAATGGTCTCTATCCCTTCCTCTCCTTGAAGGAGTGGAAGTGCCCTCCTCTGCAACTTCCCGCTCAAGCACGCCTTGCTAAGCCTACAGGATTTTCAGTAACCCCGTGAGTGTTTCCTCCTATGACACTTATGCTTCTTCTTCAGAACTCATAATAGAGTTCTTCTGTGCACTCTATGCACTTTCTCAATGCCCACCTGGCAGAGTTTCACAGAACTTCATATGCTCTGTCTTCCCTGAACTCGAAATAGACTTCCTCCTGTGCACTCCTTGCACTAACTCGATGCCCTCCTAGAAGAGCTCTACAGAACCTCAAACGTTTTGTCTTCCCTGTGCCCTCCTAGCACAACTCTGTCCAAATTCCACAGAATTCATAAGTGCACCCTATGCACTGGCTCAATGCATCCTGTGAATTTTCTCAATGCCCTCTTGGTGGAGCCTTTATAGAATTCTCAACAATTTTGCTTCTCCTCTCTGTGCTCTTCTCTGCATAGTTTCTCCTTCAAGGTGTTCAACAACCTTGAGGATTATTCCTTGAGTTAATGACTTCAGCTGGTGCGCCCTCCTGGCATGTCTTTGTATGAAATTCCGCAGAATTCAGAAGTGCATTCCTTGCACTGGCTTTTAGAACCTGCAGTATTCTGTCATGCAACCTTTTGCATGAAGCCACAAAGAACCCAAACCTGAAATCAAATAAATCACAAATAGGAAAATCTATCTATCCCTGCAAATTCATATCTAACATACATCTACATCATATCATCAACACATAGATACATTCATTCATGAACTCATAAACACATGAACAACAACATGCAGGAAAAACTGCTCTGTTTGTATTAATATGAAATGTCTCTTTACAATGTTTTCAAGCTCAGACTGTAACAAAGTCTTGGCTCTCCTCTCTTCTCCCTATTCTCTTTGTTCTTCTCTTCTTTTCTATCGACTCACTCTACAGATACAAAGGTTCTTTTTACAAAAGGGGGGGCTCCTCGAGTGCTTCCCTCCATCCTAACCAACTCTCATTAATTACAATGAATTACATTGAATGGGCCATCTAATTCGAATTGGATCTAGATCCACATCAACATGTTATCCATTAAGGCAACTCTAACTACACCATGCTCAAAGGCACGACTTCGCTCTACCAGCCTTACAACATTTAATACAATTTCAAATTTTTGAAAACCAAGAGGGTTGGGCCTCTCTCCTTCCATTGAATGTGCCCTTTGATGTGTTGGATGGATGGTGTGTAGCTAGCTTGGAGCGATGATCCTGCATCATACTCCTCTACTGTGAAAAAATCATGAGCTCCAACTCATGAGCTTCCCAACATGGATGTTGAAATCCACCTGGATCCTAAACAGTTCTCTGGAGCTATCCATCTACTCCACTACTTCGCTGCTGCTGTTGCTTCTGCTGCCCTACTGCTATGGAAAGATATCATCTGCTCAGGTTCCCCTTGCTGACTGCTTCTGCTTCCCTACTGCTATGGAAAGATATCATCTGCTCAGGTTCCCCTTGCTGACTGCTTCTGCTGATCTGATCATTAGCCTTCTGATCTCCTTAATTATCTCGTCCAACTTCTCCCAAGGCTGGCTCTCCTTATGCAGCCTGCTCCACTGCACTTCTTCCCTGCAAATGGGTAGATCAACTAGATCTCTCATGTCCTCTTCTTCCTTTGTGGCCTCAACTTGCCACCCTGCTACAAAATTTATCTCTACAGTCTTATCCTCCTGACTAACTTGTTGTTCAGTCACCCTCTCTAGCAGACTTGCTTCTACAATTTCTTCATACTGGTTCAGCTCCAACTTCCTCCAGTTTCTCTCTAGATTGGGATTTTGCTTCATCTTCTGCTGCATGCCTCGACATTACAGTCATCATCATCTGTTCATCTCTCTGGCTGAAAATTCTGAGCAATTCCTCAGAATGCTCCTCTACTAACATCTGCATGAATGTCTCCTCGTGGTAGTCATCTACTGGCTCTGGATGGTTCAACCAATCCTCCAGCATCTCCAACTCCATCTCCCATGGAGTGAGAATCTCAAATGTGTGCTCCTCTTCTTTTCCTTGTGCAGCTTCTGATATCTACTCCACCTTTTCTTCCTCCATGAAAGTCATTGTTGGCTATCCTTCTTCTGTTGCTGCACCTGCAACATCTTCCCTCGCCTCGTCTTGGATGCTTGGTAGGAATATATTTATCCCTCCAATCATCAGAATGCTCTTCTGATCTTCCTTCTCTATTGGTTGTCCTTGCTGATATGAACTCACCTCTGATCTCATCTTCTTTGCCAGCTCCTCTCGCTGATCCAAACTCATCCCTGAGTTCATGAGACTTTCAGTCAATCTCATCTGCTCTCCCTTGCCCACCTGGCAATATGGAGTTTCTCCTCTTCCTCTGCCCACCTGGCAGTCTATGAGATTAGTCAATCCCATCTCAGTGCCCTCCTGGCAAATTGAACTTTCAGCACCGCCCTCCTAGCAGTATACGAGACCTTCACTTGATCTCTTTCTATTTCCCACCTGGCAATTTGAAAGTCCATCTCTGCCCACTTGGCAGTCTATGAGATCTCTGCTCGATCTCTCCTCTCCATCATCACTAAGATTTCTCCCATCTTCTGGTTCACAGGCATGAACCATCTCCTCTTCATCTCTGAGGCATTCAACATACCTCAACCATCTCCTCAACAACCTTTGTTGTCTTCTGGCCAACAATTTCTTGACTGGCCACTTTGCTTTCCTCCTCAGAGGCCATTCACATACCCAATGTGTCTTTGTGTTCTGCTGCATCCGCAATGCAAGCTCTTCCATCCTCACTCTTATCTCGACGAGCTCCATATCCATCTCTGGATTTTTCTTTGGCTTGCGGTCTTCCCTCTAACCACGTCCATGGCCTTCAGTAGCCATCTACATCCTCTATCTGCCCACCTGGCAAACTTGTTGCTATCACTCTGCAACCCTGAGTGCTTCCAACATCTCCTACAGTCTACCTGACTGTCTATTGACTGTTGTTCTCCTTGCAACAATCATCACAGAGCTTCAACACTCTATCTTCCTTTTCCTCTGGCTCCCTTTGACTGCAATACAAAGACAAAATCGAGCTCTGATACCACTTCTACCGCAGACCCCCGACCCTTGGGCCAAGATTCGCACAGGATCGTTCTTCTTCGAATCCACAGAACTAAAATAGTTCTTTTAGGTCCTCACTGGAACCCCACGAGTCCGATCCACAGGTCCTTTGGAAACCCCACTTGTGCGAACAAGCACTAGGCACAAGCTTCACCTCCACGCGACCACAATGTTGTGGCTATATCGAGATTTTGGTAATCGGGAGTTTGAAATGCAGAGACCCAACCCCTGGTCGCTCCATTCCCCGAATTCCCGAAATGGCTCAATGCCGAAATGGGTTCAGATCTTTTCGGGACTTCGTGAACAGGGAGTTCGAAACTCTCGATTCCAAAGTCACTGCCTGCTCTACTTCCCGATCCCCGAAATGAAAAAATACCGAAACAGGCTCAATAGATCTGGCTCGTACTCTTCCTTCGAATACTTCGGGGTTTCGCGATTTTGTGAGTCAGGACTCCACGTCTCCCGACTCCTAGCCGCTTGAACACCCGGGTCCCGAAATACCGAAATGACGGTCCATGACAAAGAGCTACCGGTTTTCGCAATTTGGGAAAGCGTGATGCAGGCGCTCCCCCTGTTCTTTGTCTTTCGAATCTCCGGGCCCCGAAATGACGAAATCTACTTGACCACGGCCCACTTTTCAGGATTTCGGAATTCGTGATTCCGTGATTCCGACTGCAGACGGTTCTTGGTCCTTCGATCTCCTGGACCCCGAAATGCCGAAATGTCGAACTCTGAAATGGTTGCTTCCTCCGTGACCACAGCCCTGCTCCAATGACACCTCGCATTTCGTGACTTCAGGGTCTTCAATGCAAAGTGCCCCAGCTCCTTGTCATCGAGATTTCCGAAATACCAAACCCCGAAATGCCGAAATGCCGAGATGCTAAAGGGCACTCAGCCTTAACATTCTCACAGATCTATGAGATCCGACAGTCCACGAGATTTTCAACACTTCTCCACGAAGCGTCTCCACCGTCCATTTCATCTCTTTTCTTGCGCGACCTCCTAGAGATTAAACTCCGTGCGCCTACCTTCGGATCCGACAACTATCGGTCCTTTGCACTAGATCTGACGGCCCAGATCTGTTTCTCTTCCTTGTGCTCTCTCCTCCTGTTGTATGGATGTGAAACTCGATGGTCCATATATCTCCTCTCCAGCTGATCTAACGATAGTTGTACTCCCTCCTAAGCTTGAGAACTTCCTCTCTCCCCTCATGATATTTCTTGCTCCAAAAGGCCTCGGCCTTTGTCTCTGTTGTGAAGCCTGTAACCTTGGCTCCCGCCTATATTCTAAGAGGCGTTCCTCCTCCTGAGCTTCTCAAACTCTGAACCCACCAAAGGGTTTTCTCGACCTCTGCACTCCTTGCAGGGTCCTTGCACGCAATTGTGCTACCTCTTCTGAGCTTAATACATTTGAGACAAGTTCTCACCTCTGCACACTCCTTGTGCCTGACGAGCCTTCTGACGACTGTCTATCACCACTTCACCCGAACATTAGCCTGGTGCACTTCTTGCATAGGTCTTCTTCCTGCTTGAGCTTCAACTTCTCGAACCTCAATGGTCTTCTTCCTGCTTGAGCTTCAACTTCTCGAACCTCAATGGTCTCTATCCCTTCCTCTCCTTGAAGGGGTGGAAGTGCCCTCCTCTGCAGCTTCCCGCTCAAGCACACCTTGTTGAGCCTACAGGATGTTCAGTAACCCCGTGAGTGTTTCCTCCTGTGACACTTCTCCTTCTTCTTCAGAACTTAGAATAGAGTTCTTCTGTGCACTCTATGCACTTTCTCAATGCCCACCTGACAGAGTTTCACAGAACTTCATATGCTATGTCTTCCCTAAACTCGAAACAGAGTTCCTCTTGTGCACTCCTTGCACTCACTCGATGCCCTCCTAGCAGAGCTCTACAGAACCTCAGACGTTCTGTCTTCCCTGTTCCCTCCTGGCACAACTCTGTCCAAATTTTGCAGAATTCAGAAGTGCACCCTATGCACTGGCTCAATGCATCCTATGCATTTGCTCAATGCCCTCCTGGCAGAGCCTTTACAGAATTCTCAACAATTCTCCTTCTCCTCTCTGTGCTCTTCTCTGCACAGTTTCTCCTTCAAGTTGTTCAACAACCTTGAGGATTCTTCCTTGAGTCAATGACTTCAGCTAGTGCGCCCTCCCGACACGTCTTTGTCTGAAAATCCTCAGAATTCAGAAGTGCACTCCTTGCACTGGCTTTCAGAACCCGCAGTATTCTGTCATGCAACCTTTTGCATGAAGCCACAAAGAACCCAAACCTCAAAATCAAAGAACTCACAAATAGGAAAATCTATCTATCCCTGCAAATGCATATCTAACATACATCTACAACATATCATCAACACATAGAGACATTCATTCATGAACTCATAAACACATGAACAACAACATGTAGGAAAAATTGCTTTGTTTATATTAATATGAAATGTCTATTTACAATGTGTTTGAGCTCGGACTGCAACAGAGTCTCGACTCTCCTCTCTTCTCCCTATTCTCTTTATTCTTCTCTTCTTCTCTATCGACTCACTCTACAGATACAAAGGTTCTTTTTACAAAAGGGGGGGCTCCTTGAGCGCTTCCCTCCATCCTCACCAACTCTCATTAATTACGATGAATTACATTGAATGGGCCATCTAATCCGAATTGGATCTAGATCCCCATCAACATGTCAGCCATTAAGGCGACTCTAACTACACCATGCTCAAAGGCATGGCTTGGCTCTACCAGCCTTACAACATTTAATACAATTTCAAATTTTTGAAAAATGAAAGGGATGGGCCTCTCTCCTTCCATTGAATGTGCGCTTTGATGTTCTGGCTGGATGGCGCATAACTGGCTTGGAGTGTTTCTTCTGCATCAGACAATCTGAAAGCTCTCAGGATAACTGAACTTCCAACAAAAACTCTTCCTTGGAACTTCCAAATCAGAGAACTCGAAGTTTGAGAGAAATCCATCAGCAGTTGGATGACATTGATCAACAAAATATTTTTGCATTAATGTCATGTCAACCCACATCTTTTAAAGAGGCAGCTAAGGAGCTACATTGGGTTCAAGCCATGAACCAAGAGATTGAATCCATTGAGAAGAACAAGACATGGGATCTTGTTGATCTGCCTAGACACAAGAAAAGTATTGGTGTCAAGTGGGTTTACAAAACTATACTTAATGAAAAGGGACATATTGCAAAACACAAGGCAAGACTTGATGCGAAAGGATTCTCACAACAACCAAGTACTGATTATGGTGAAACTTTTGCTCTAGTAGCAAGGTTGGACACTGTAAGGACTCTCTTAGCCATAGCAGCTCAACACAAATGGCAAGTATACCCGATGGATGTCAAGTCAACCTTCCTAAATGGTGTCTTAGAAGAAGAGGTTTTTGTGGATCAACCACCTGGATTTGAAGTCAGAGAGCACCCAACCAAAGTATATCAGTTGAAGAAAGCCCTATATGGCTTAAAGCAAGCTCCAAGAGCTTGGTACAACAAAATTGACACTTACCTGATCAAAAGTGGTTTCAATAGAAGCCAAAATGAACCAACTCTTTACACCAAAACTGATCAACATGGTAAAATTCTGATTGTATGTTTATATGTTGACGACATGATATATACCAGAAATCATGAGTTAACCAGTTTTAAACATGCCATATAATCTGAGTTTGAGATGACAGATCTTGGCATTATGAAATATTTCTTGGGGATTGAGGTTGACGAATCAACCAAAGGATTTTTTGTCTGTCAACAAAAGTATGTTGCAGACATCATCAAAAGATTATGCATGGAAGACTGCAATCCAGCGGAAACTCCTATACCCCTAGGCACAAAATTGAGCAAGAAAGATGAAGGCCCTACAGTGGATTCTACCATGTGCAAAAGTTTAGTAGGCAGTTTGTTGTATCTTACAACAACTAGGCCTGATATTATGTATGCATCCAACCTTGTTTCCAAGTTCATGGAATCCCCCAAAGATTCTCACTGGAAGATGGCGAAAAGGATTATGAGATATGTTGCAGGCACTCTCAATTTTGGCTTATGGTACACTCCGTCTGATGATAATCATCTCTCTAGTTACACAGACAGTGATTTTGCAGGAAGCCTAGATGACAGGAAAAGCACCTCAGGACATGTTTTTCACTTGGGCACGAACCTGATTTCATGGGCATCAAAGAAGCAACCCATTGTATCAATATCTTTTGCAGAAGCAGAGTATATCGTTGCTACCTCAGCTTCCTGTTAAGCTATGTGGCAGAGAATAATATTGAATGATATGTCACATACAGAAAATGAGCCAACTCCTATCTTCTGTGACAACACCTTAGCAATTGCTCTATCCAAAAATCACGCGTTTCACAAGAAAAACAAACATATTGACATTCATTTTCACTTCATACGCGAGCTAGTCAATACTGGTGACATAACACTTCAATTTTGTGGCTCTCGAGATCAGCTCGCAGATATTTTTACAAAGCCACTATGAAAATCCATTTTTGATTTTGAGAAACAACACGTGGGCATTATCAGTGCTCATGTTTGTAACCGTTGAGTTTAAGAGGGAGTGTTAAATATATTTGTAACCTCAATAGTATGTGACTGTACACTGCCATACGAGTTAGTTAGGATCTCTTGTTTTGTTTCTTTATTTGCTATACTCAATACTAAATGCTCTCCTCACTTTTTGTTTTTCCCAATTTTGTCTTCTCTGTATTATCATCTTTTGCTTCTCATTTTATCAAGAGGAACCAAGACCGAGACATAGATAAAGTTTTCGTTATTGAGATTGAATTTCTTTGTCTAGTAATGGAGGTGTAGACCCGATGAGCAGAAAAAATAGGGCCCATTCTCAAAAACCCTCTCTTAATCCTCATGATTATATGAAAGATGGCTGTAAAAAACCTCATGATTATTAAAGATGGTTGTGAAAAATCTTTTGGAGCCAGATCAAAGCCGTTTCAAACTTTCTAGCGAGAGTTGATCAAGCAACTAAGTCTCTCTGTGAAGGGGATCCCAAGAAATTTGCCAATGACCGCGTCGTCTTTCATAAACTGAACATAGCGTCCAACCCGCTTTGAGCAGATTTCGTATTTAGGCATCTCAGTCGCCTTCGGAATGCACTGACCATGTTTCCATATGGGCAGTCCACCATTGGGTTGAGGCAGATCATCCACGCAGGCATCTTGGGAGGGGAGCGCACCAGTAGCATTCTTCGGCTGAGAAGGAATACGGGAGGAATCACCTTGAGCTGCAGAATGAACGGCATGGCCGGCGCCATTGAGGGTCGATCTGTAGGAAGGTGGGCCAATCCTCCGTGGGTTCCATCAAGATCAAGAGCACCTGACAAAAAGCAGAGGATTCATAAATCGCAGAAAACCCTCGTCCCTTTTTATTGAGATTTTCAATAATTTTATTACTGGCATCTATATAAATAAACCGTTTTATTAATCCGCGTGCGTGCTTTCAAACCGAAAATGCAAGTGAAGAGAATTGGGAAAGAATAGCCTTCCATTCCTTGAAACTGGATCCAGCTATCATCCATCGTTGAATCAATAAATGCATGCTAAA
>ML778859.1:39787-63387 GCA_009831015.1 Picea engelmannii | reverse complement strand
ATAGGAAAATCTATCTATCCCTGCAAATTCATATCTAACATACATCTACATCATATCATCAACACATAGATACATTCATTCATGAACTCATAAACACATGAACAACAACATGCAGGAAAAACTGCTCTGTTTGTATTAATATGAAATGTCTCTTTACAATGTTTTCAAGCTCAGACTGTAACAAAGTCTTGGCTCTCCTCTCTTCTCCCTATTCTCTTTGTTCTTCTCTTCTTTTCTATCGACTCACTCTACAGATACAAAGGTTCTTTTTACAAAAGGGGGGGCTCCTCGAGTGCTTCCCTCCATCCTAACCAACTCTCATTAATTACAATGAATTACATTGAATGGGCCATCTAATTCGAATTGGATCTAGATCCACATCAACATGTTATCCATTAAGGCAACTCTAACTACACCATGCTCAAAGGCACGACTTCGCTCTACCAGCCTTACAACATTTAATACAATTTCAAATTTTTGAAAACCAAGAGGGTTGGGCCTCTCTCCTTCCATTGAATGTGCCCTTTGATGTGTTGGATGGATGGTGTGTAGCTAGCTTGGAGCGATGATCCTGCATCATACTCCTCTACTGTGAAAAAATCATGAGCTCCAACTCATGAGCTTCCCAACATGGATGTTGAAATCCACCTGGATCCTAAACAGTTCTCTGGAGCTATCCATCTACTCCACTACTTCGCTGCTGCTGTTGCTTCTGCTGCCCTACTGCTATGGAAAGATATCATCTGCTCAGGTTCCCCTTGCTGACTGCTTCTGCTTCCCTACTGCTATGGAAAGATATCATCTGCTCAGGTTCCCCTTGCTGACTGCTTCTGCTGATCTGATCATTAGCCTTCTGATCTCCTTAATTATCTCGTCCAACTTCTCCCAAGGCTGGCTCTCCTTATGCAGCCTGCTCCACTGCACTTCTTCCCTGCAAATGGGTAGATCAACTAGATCTCTCATGTCCTCTTCTTCCTTTGTGGCCTCAACTTGCCACCCTGCTACAAAATTTATCTCTACAGTCTTATCCTCCTGACTAACTTGTTGTTCAGTCACCCTCTCTAGCAGACTTGCTTCTACAATTTCTTCATACTGGTTCAGCTCCAACTTCCTCCAGTTTCTCTCTAGATTGGGATTTTGCTTCATCTTCTGCTGCATGCCTCGACATTACAGTCATCATCATCTGTTCATCTCTCTGGCTGAAAATTCTGAGCAATTCCTCAGAATGCTCCTCTACTAACATCTGCATGAATGTCTCCTCGTGGTAGTCATCTACTGGCTCTGGATGGTTCAACCAATCCTCCAGCATCTCCAACTCCATCTCCCATGGAGTGAGAATCTCAAATGTGTGCTCCTCTTCTTTTCCTTGTGCAGCTTCTGATATCTACTCCACCTTTTCTTCCTCCATGAAAGTCATTGTTGGCTATCCTTCTTCTGTTGCTGCACCTGCAACATCTTCCCTCGCCTCGTCTTGGATGCTTGGTAGGAATATATTTATCCCTCCAATCATCAGAATGCTCTTCTGATCTTCCTTCTCTATTGGTTGTCCTTGCTGATATGAACTCACCTCTGATCTCATCTTCTTTGCCAGCTCCTCTCGCTGATCCAAACTCATCCCTGAGTTCATGAGACTTTCAGTCAATCTCATCTGCTCTCCCTTGCCCACCTGGCAATATGGAGTTTCTCCTCTTCCTCTGCCCACCTGGCAGTCTATGAGATTAGTCAATCCCATCTCAGTGCCCTCCTGGCAAATTGAACTTTCAGCACCGCCCTCCTAGCAGTATACGAGACCTTCACTTGATCTCTTTCTATTTCCCACCTGGCAATTTGAAAGTCCATCTCTGCCCACTTGGCAGTCTATGAGATCTCTGCTCGATCTCTCCTCTCCATCATCACTAAGATTTCTCCCATCTTCTGGTTCACAGGCATGAACCATCTCCTCTTCATCTCTGAGGCATTCAACATACCTCAACCATCTCCTCAACAACCTTTGTTGTCTTCTGGCCAACAATTTCTTGACTGGCCACTTTGCTTTCCTCCTCAGAGGCCATTCACATACCCAATGTGTCTTTGTGTTCTGCTGCATCCGCAATGCAAGCTCTTCCATCCTCACTCTTATCTCGACGAGCTCCATATCCATCTCTGGATTTTTCTTTGGCTTGCGGTCTTCCCTCTAACCACGTCCATGGCCTTCAGTAGCCATCTACATCCTCTATCTGCCCACCTGGCAAACTTGTTGCTATCACTCTGCAACCCTGAGTGCTTCCAACATCTCCTACAGTCTACCTGACTGTCTATTGACTGTTGTTCTCCTTGCAACAATCATCACAGAGCTTCAACACTCTATCTTCCTTTTCCTCTGGCTCCCTTTGACTGCAATACAAAGACAAAATCGAGCTCTGATACCACTTCTACCGCAGACCCCCGACCCTTGGGCCAAGATTCGCACAGGATCGTTCTTCTTCGAATCCACAGAACTAAAATAGTTCTTTTAGGTCCTCACTGGAACCCCACGAGTCCGATCCACAGGTCCTTTGGAAACCCCACTTGTGCGAACAAGCACTAGGCACAAGCTTCACCTCCACGCGACCACAATGTTGTGGCTATATCGAGATTTTGGTAATCGGGAGTTTGAAATGCAGAGACCCAACCCCTGGTCGCTCCATTCCCCGAATTCCCGAAATGGCTCAATGCCGAAATGGGTTCAGATCTTTTCGGGACTTCGTGAACAGGGAGTTCGAAACTCTCGATTCCAAAGTCACTGCCTGCTCTACTTCCCGATCCCCGAAATGAAAAAATACCGAAACAGGCTCAATAGATCTGGCTCGTACTCTTCCTTCGAATACTTCGGGGTTTCGCGATTTTGTGAGTCAGGACTCCACGTCTCCCGACTCCTAGCCGCTTGAACACCCGGGTCCCGAAATACCGAAATGACGGTCCATGACAAAGAGCTACCGGTTTTCGCAATTTGGGAAAGCGTGATGCAGGCGCTCCCCCTGTTCTTTGTCTTTCGAATCTCCGGGCCCCGAAATGACGAAATCTACTTGACCACGGCCCACTTTTCAGGATTTCGGAATTCGTGATTCCGTGATTCCGACTGCAGACGGTTCTTGGTCCTTCGATCTCCTGGACCCCGAAATGCCGAAATGTCGAACTCTGAAATGGTTGCTTCCTCCGTGACCACAGCCCTGCTCCAATGACACCTCGCATTTCGTGACTTCAGGGTCTTCAATGCAAAGTGCCCCAGCTCCTTGTCATCGAGATTTCCGAAATACCAAACCCCGAAATGCCGAAATGCCGAGATGCTAAAGGGCACTCAGCCTTAACATTCTCACAGATCTATGAGATCCGACAGTCCACGAGATTTTCAACACTTCTCCACGAAGCGTCTCCACCGTCCATTTCATCTCTTTTCTTGCGCGACCTCCTAGAGATTAAACTCCGTGCGCCTACCTTCGGATCCGACAACTATCGGTCCTTTGCACTAGATCTGACGGCCCAGATCTGTTTCTCTTCCTTGTGCTCTCTCCTCCTGTTGTATGGATGTGAAACTCGATGGTCCATATATCTCCTCTCCAGCTGATCTAACGATAGTTGTACTCCCTCCTAAGCTTGAGAACTTCCTCTCTCCCCTCATGATATTTCTTGCTCCAAAAGGCCTCGGCCTTTGTCTCTGTTGTGAAGCCTGTAACCTTGGCTCCCGCCTATATTCTAAGAGGCGTTCCTCCTCCTGAGCTTCTCAAACTCTGAACCCACCAAAGGGTTTTCTCGACCTCTGCACTCCTTGCAGGGTCCTTGCACGCAATTGTGCTACCTCTTCTGAGCTTAATACATTTGAGACAAGTTCTCACCTCTGCACACTCCTTGTGCCTGACGAGCCTTCTGACGACTGTCTATCACCACTTCACCCGAACATTAGCCTGGTGCACTTCTTGCATAGGTCTTCTTCCTGCTTGAGCTTCAACTTCTCGAACCTCAATGGTCTTCTTCCTGCTTGAGCTTCAACTTCTCGAACCTCAATGGTCTCTATCCCTTCCTCTCCTTGAAGGGGTGGAAGTGCCCTCCTCTGCAGCTTCCCGCTCAAGCACACCTTGTTGAGCCTACAGGATGTTCAGTAACCCCGTGAGTGTTTCCTCCTGTGACACTTCTCCTTCTTCTTCAGAACTTAGAATAGAGTTCTTCTGTGCACTCTATGCACTTTCTCAATGCCCACCTGACAGAGTTTCACAGAACTTCATATGCTATGTCTTCCCTAAACTCGAAACAGAGTTCCTCTTGTGCACTCCTTGCACTCACTCGATGCCCTCCTAGCAGAGCTCTACAGAACCTCAGACGTTCTGTCTTCCCTGTTCCCTCCTGGCACAACTCTGTCCAAATTTTGCAGAATTCAGAAGTGCACCCTATGCACTGGCTCAATGCATCCTATGCATTTGCTCAATGCCCTCCTGGCAGAGCCTTTACAGAATTCTCAACAATTCTCCTTCTCCTCTCTGTGCTCTTCTCTGCACAGTTTCTCCTTCAAGTTGTTCAACAACCTTGAGGATTCTTCCTTGAGTCAATGACTTCAGCTAGTGCGCCCTCCCGACACGTCTTTGTCTGAAAATCCTCAGAATTCAGAAGTGCACTCCTTGCACTGGCTTTCAGAACCCGCAGTATTCTGTCATGCAACCTTTTGCATGAAGCCACAAAGAACCCAAACCTCAAAATCAAAGAACTCACAAATAGGAAAATCTATCTATCCCTGCAAATGCATATCTAACATACATCTACAACATATCATCAACACATAGAGACATTCATTCATGAACTCATAAACACATGAACAACAACATGTAGGAAAAATTGCTTTGTTTATATTAATATGAAATGTCTATTTACAATGTGTTTGAGCTCGGACTGCAACAGAGTCTCGACTCTCCTCTCTTCTCCCTATTCTCTTTATTCTTCTCTTCTTCTCTATCGACTCACTCTACAGATACAAAGGTTCTTTTTACAAAAGGGGGGGCTCCTTGAGCGCTTCCCTCCATCCTCACCAACTCTCATTAATTACGATGAATTACATTGAATGGGCCATCTAATCCGAATTGGATCTAGATCCCCATCAACATGTCAGCCATTAAGGCGACTCTAACTACACCATGCTCAAAGGCATGGCTTGGCTCTACCAGCCTTACAACATTTAATACAATTTCAAATTTTTGAAAAATGAAAGGGATGGGCCTCTCTCCTTCCATTGAATGTGCGCTTTGATGTTCTGGCTGGATGGCGCATAACTGGCTTGGAGTGTTTCTTCTGCATCAGACAATCTGAAAGCTCTCAGGATAACTGAACTTCCAACAAAAACTCTTCCTTGGAACTTCCAAATCAGAGAACTCGAAGTTTGAGAGAAATCCATCAGCAGTTGGATGACATTGATCAACAAAATATTTTTGCATTAATGTCATGTCAACCCACATCTTTTAAAGAGGCAGCTAAGGAGCTACATTGGGTTCAAGCCATGAACCAAGAGATTGAATCCATTGAGAAGAACAAGACATGGGATCTTGTTGATCTGCCTAGACACAAGAAAAGTATTGGTGTCAAGTGGGTTTACAAAACTATACTTAATGAAAAGGGACATATTGCAAAACACAAGGCAAGACTTGATGCGAAAGGATTCTCACAACAACCAAGTACTGATTATGGTGAAACTTTTGCTCTAGTAGCAAGGTTGGACACTGTAAGGACTCTCTTAGCCATAGCAGCTCAACACAAATGGCAAGTATACCCGATGGATGTCAAGTCAACCTTCCTAAATGGTGTCTTAGAAGAAGAGGTTTTTGTGGATCAACCACCTGGATTTGAAGTCAGAGAGCACCCAACCAAAGTATATCAGTTGAAGAAAGCCCTATATGGCTTAAAGCAAGCTCCAAGAGCTTGGTACAACAAAATTGACACTTACCTGATCAAAAGTGGTTTCAATAGAAGCCAAAATGAACCAACTCTTTACACCAAAACTGATCAACATGGTAAAATTCTGATTGTATGTTTATATGTTGACGACATGATATATACCAGAAATCATGAGTTAACCAGTTTTAAACATGCCATATAATCTGAGTTTGAGATGACAGATCTTGGCATTATGAAATATTTCTTGGGGATTGAGGTTGACGAATCAACCAAAGGATTTTTTGTCTGTCAACAAAAGTATGTTGCAGACATCATCAAAAGATTATGCATGGAAGACTGCAATCCAGCGGAAACTCCTATACCCCTAGGCACAAAATTGAGCAAGAAAGATGAAGGCCCTACAGTGGATTCTACCATGTGCAAAAGTTTAGTAGGCAGTTTGTTGTATCTTACAACAACTAGGCCTGATATTATGTATGCATCCAACCTTGTTTCCAAGTTCATGGAATCCCCCAAAGATTCTCACTGGAAGATGGCGAAAAGGATTATGAGATATGTTGCAGGCACTCTCAATTTTGGCTTATGGTACACTCCGTCTGATGATAATCATCTCTCTAGTTACACAGACAGTGATTTTGCAGGAAGCCTAGATGACAGGAAAAGCACCTCAGGACATGTTTTTCACTTGGGCACGAACCTGATTTCATGGGCATCAAAGAAGCAACCCATTGTATCAATATCTTTTGCAGAAGCAGAGTATATCGTTGCTACCTCAGCTTCCTGTTAAGCTATGTGGCAGAGAATAATATTGAATGATATGTCACATACAGAAAATGAGCCAACTCCTATCTTCTGTGACAACACCTTAGCAATTGCTCTATCCAAAAATCACGCGTTTCACAAGAAAAACAAACATATTGACATTCATTTTCACTTCATACGCGAGCTAGTCAATACTGGTGACATAACACTTCAATTTTGTGGCTCTCGAGATCAGCTCGCAGATATTTTTACAAAGCCACTATGAAAATCCATTTTTGATTTTGAGAAACAACACGTGGGCATTATCAGTGCTCATGTTTGTAACCGTTGAGTTTAAGAGGGAGTGTTAAATATATTTGTAACCTCAATAGTATGTGACTGTACACTGCCATACGAGTTAGTTAGGATCTCTTGTTTTGTTTCTTTATTTGCTATACTCAATACTAAATGCTCTCCTCACTTTTTGTTTTTCCCAATTTTGTCTTCTCTGTATTATCATCTTTTGCTTCTCATTTTATCAAGAGGAACCAAGACCGAGACATAGATAAAGTTTTCGTTATTGAGATTGAATTTCTTTGTCTAGTAATGGAGGTGTAGACCCGATGAGCAGAAAAAATAGGGCCCATTCTCAAAAACCCTCTCTTAATCCTCATGATTATATGAAAGATGGCTGTAAAAAACCTCATGATTATTAAAGATGGTTGTGAAAAATCTTTTGGAGCCAGATCAAAGCCGTTTCAAACTTTCTAGCGAGAGTTGATCAAGCAACTAAGTCTCTCTGTGAAGGGGATCCCAAGAAATTTGCCAATGACCGCGTCGTCTTTCATAAACTGAACATAGCGTCCAACCCGCTTTGAGCAGATTTCGTATTTAGGCATCTCAGTCGCCTTCGGAATGCACTGACCATGTTTCCATATGGGCAGTCCACCATTGGGTTGAGGCAGATCATCCACGCAGGCATCTTGGGAGGGGAGCGCACCAGTAGCATTCTTCGGCTGAGAAGGAATACGGGAGGAATCACCTTGAGCTGCAGAATGAACGGCATGGCCGGCGCCATTGAGGGTCGATCTGTAGGAAGGTGGGCCAATCCTCCGTGGGTTCCATCAAGATCAAGAGCACCTGACAAAAAGCAGAGGATTCATAAATCGCAGAAAACCCTCGTCCCTTTTTATTGAGATTTTCAATAATTTTATTACTGGCATCTATATAAATAAACCGTTTTATTAATCCGCGTGCGTGCTTTCAAACCGAAAATGCAAGTGAAGAGAATTGGGAAAGAATAGCCTTCCATTCCTTGAAACTGGATCCAGCTATCATCCATCGTTGAATCAATAAATGCATGCTAAACTGTTTCGTATGAATTCCTTACCCCATTTAAATAAGTGGGAGAAGTCAAAAGCCAGCCAAGTTTCCATTCTGTCAGAGAATAAGTTTATAGAAATCAACTCTGACAACGAAGGTGTTGCGATTCGAGTGATCACTGCTCATAAACTAAAAGAAGACTCTGAAACATCGGATTTGCACACGGCCTTATGATGAGCGATCGGCGTTCCGTGGAGTGGGAAGAGTTCGGTCTTAATTTAATGTGTGTAAGCGAACGACTCTTCCCACCAAGTTTAAGGTGATTGGGATTCGGGAATCTGGCGGAACAGTTAAACTAAATAGATGTTTCATATAATAATAATAATAATAATTTATTTTTAAGGTCACAACTAAGCCAGATATCAATTGGTGTATGAGATTTCCTTGTTTCAGGGACAAAGGATCCCCTAAATGCAATGATTTGAGTGCTAAAGTCGTACTCTACCTCCCTTTGAATTTGAACCTATGACCTCCAAATACAAAACATATATTCTTAATTTACATTTAAATCACAATTTCAACATTCTTAGAATGAAATTTTTAATTTGCATTATAAATCACAATTTTATCATTCTTAGAATGAAATTTTTGATTTCAAGTTTCAAAACTTGAACACACTATATTTTGAGCAAGTTTCTCACACAGATTCTTTCTTAATGAAAGACTACATGATCACTTATTGATTTTAACAATAAGGTCATGGCTTACTAAATCTTCCCGGGATTTATATTTATCCCAATTAGAGTCGTCTATGAGTTTCTCCTCATAAATTGAATGCCAAATTTTATAATGTTTTAGTGACGTTTACATTCACCGACATAAATAAATAATTTATTAAGGTTTACATTTAGTGACATAAATAAATAATTTAATAAGGTTTACATTTAGTGACATAAATAAATAATTTAATAAGGTAGAGTTGCATGGATAAAACAATAAATAAATAATTGAGGAAAAAAATTCATTGCTCTAAATGCAAAATTATAAATAAATAATTGAAGAAATTAAGTTATGGCTTTGAATGCTTAAAAATAATGACAATCAATCAACAAAATAGTTGAATAGAAGCTATCATATTATCTAGACTATGAAACTTATAAGGGACTTTCTGATTCTACATTTAATCTAGCAAAATAAAGAGCAATGGCCACTATTTTCACAATAAACTATAAAGGAAATAAATTAAAATAAGTGAGAATCCCCTCTTCCAAAATAAAATGGTATCTCATTTTTTAGAATTTCAAAGTGAAAGTAAAACTTAGAACCCTAGAACACATGACAAAAGGTCAAATCCCAACATAGTACCTAGAATATGAGATAAAAGAAAAAATAGTCAAATCCCAACATAGTACCTAGAATATGAAACAAAAGACAAAACAAATTAAAACTCTGAGAAAACAAATTGGAACCCATGATCTGTGCCACCACCACAATCCCATATTTTTGTAAGCTAGTATATGTTACCTTTTATTGATCAAAATAAAACAAGTACATATTTGAGGTCCTCGTGCTTGCGCTGCAAATAGAGGAAACAAATCCAAGCACCAAGACCATACTAACAGTAAAGGAAGACCCCAAGGGTCAAAATTTAGAAACATTTTACACAATAACTTCCAAGTCTTGAAATTGTAAGCTACTAAAACAAGAAATATGAACATGTGCCTAAAAGGCGAGCTGTTGAGCATAAGGATGTTAATTGACTCAAATTGTGTCCCATTTCCTTGTGTTCATTTCCCACTTTATTGTGTTCGGTTGGAGTTGGTTATGCAGGGATAATGATAGACTAATGAAGTTGTTCTTGGTGCTTGTGATGCTTCAAGAGATGGGTATAAATATCCAACAACATATCTAGTTTCTTTTCCATTATTTCTTTCTTGAATTTTTGATTAGCCATATCACTTCTCAGCTCAAAGATAAGCCTTAAGTGATCCTCCAAGAATTGGACATTGTTGGTCTAGCCTTGAAAATTGGAGTTCCGAGGATCTTCCTTGGACAACCTGGTGTTGTGACCTACTTCCTTATGAGAGGAATCATCAACTGCAACCAGAGGAGGAGGAGGAGACATGTTTTCTTCATTCATAGCTACTATGGAGCTTGTCTTTACGGTTGCGACACCTTCCTTGATGTTTTTTCCTTGACTTAATTGTTCCCACTCCACCATTTAACCCCGATACTCAACCTCTTCCTTATTCTCTTGTTTCTCCTACAAATTTTCTTGTTGGTTCATGTCCTGGTGTGTTTCCTCACTTTGGATGCTAGAAGAGTTATTCTAACTGTTTCCATTACTATCCATTGAGGTAGGAATACAATTTATGCCTCTAAAACCACATAATAATCCACTTCCTCTGCAAAATCTCTCTTGTTATTGAGGCATGTTGATAATCGATAAGGGAGTGACCACGTAGAGAAATGTTAACAACTGCTAGATTGACTTGAGTGAATTTGCACTGAAGGCAGAAATAGAATGTCATCCATATTAATGGAAAATTACCTTTTACAACATTAGGGTTAAATCATGAAGATGGATTACACTTTTGCTTGCTTTATAAGAAAAAAAACTATATTTTCACAAGTTCTTCAACTTTTGGCATACAAAAGTATTTTTTTATTTAGAATTTCACTTCATAGTAAAAACAAAACTTGTGAAGAATTTTGTTAGCTTTCCAAAGACTATTTTTTAAATTTTGTTTATCATGATTTGATATGTCAATTTGACAATCTTTTAACAGTATGTTCCTTAAACATGAAAGGAATGATAACGCGTAACTTTTTTCTACAACAATGTATCTATTATTAAAATTATGTTTTTAAGAAATAAAATATACTACAACAATCTATAGAGACTCTATTTTATTATGACTATAATTTTGAATCTAACGGATGAATATTATAATTTCTAGAAGTTTTTGAAGTTGACCAAGATGAAAATGTTGCAGATGTTAAACAAATGTTTTTCTACACCTTGTATCTATCTTAATTTTTACTTAAAACTAAAATCTAAATATACCCTTTTGAAAAGAATAGTTTAAGGATTATGAATATATTTTTTTCTAAATTTTTCAGTGTATATTTTTAGAGATACCGATATTTCATTTCCCCGAATCATAATGTCTGTTGAAAATATTATGCAGTGATTTAAAAAAATAAAATATAAAATTAGATAAAAATAAAGAAAATGAAAATAAATTATAGAAATTGAAAGTAGATTCAATTTTGGAAATGTTGGTGTCATTTTCAAAACCAAATTCTCAGTATTTGTAGGAGTTCGCAACCTCCGAAGTTCAGGTAATCTTGGGGCAATTCTCTGGTTTTTGTTTTCAGTCCCAATTTCATATTTTTCGACCGAAATAATTTTTTGGCTGAAACCTAGTTTTTAACGGAATCTGTTAAAAATAAACATTTCGGCCGAAAAGTCTTTCGGCCGAAATATGCTTACCATAGGAAAATAATTCATCCGGAAAAAATTATACATGAATTTCGAGGGCGCCGTTAGGGCTCCGTTCAATTTGATGTGCAAATTTTCGACCGAAAAAATTCCTAGAAAAAAAATTTCGTCCGAAAAATTGCCGCTAGGAATTTTTGAGACCCAATTGTCATGAAAGTGTTACCCATATTCATGATTTTACCCATTACAATATGGCATATCGAAAGGGCGCAATTACAACTCTTCATTACCATACCTACTAAAGCATACGAGGTAGTAAACCACTCAAGTCACCTGTACTAAAAAACTTCACATTGGTTGACATTACACTCAACAAGGAGAATATTCTGTTGGGATACACCATCCAACAGTTAAAGATAGTGCCATACACCATCCTCAAGATAGCATAGGTGAACCATGTGTCGATGCCAGTAGCCACTGGTTGCATCATCATATCTGGCATGTTAACACCCCATCTGGGGGTTTTAATTGAAGGACATAGGGGTGGGATTTGATCCACTTGTGTGTTCATGGGTAACGATACCATTTAATACACTATCTCTGAGTGCAACCAAACATTTGGAAACTACCTCAAGGTAGCCCCATTGCTCCAGGTAAGGCCCTCATGAGAATTGAACCTTACCTAAGGGTGAAAAAATTCTCACTTTTCACCATTGGAACCAACCCCTTTGGGATTTGAAGTTCAAGGACATGGGGGTGGGCTTTGATCCACTTATGTGTGCACGGATCATAAGACTATTTTTAATATAATCTCTCTAGGTGAAACCACATGTTTGATCATTGCCTCAATGTGCCCCCATGGCTCCTGGTTAAATGTCCCTAATTGAAATTGAACATTGCCCAATGGTGAAAAAATCCTCACTTTCCACCATTGGATCCAACCCCTTTAGAAACCACCAAAATCCCTATTAAATATAGTGTACATTGAAAAGAAAGGAAGGAGGGTTTTGATTAATAGAGGGATAACAAAAAAATGGATTTATATTGGGAAAATAGGCATCATATAATGAATTTTTTTTCCCTATAATAACTCTAAATAATAGTTACATTCATAAAGACAATACTCAGTGAACCAAATGACAACCTATATTATAAAAAAAGAATGAAGCATATATTTTCAATAACATAGTTATACACAGATTATGACCTCAGCTGAAAAGAAAAAATGAGTCACAAACATTTAATAACATAGTTTTTAAAAAACCATTAGTATGAAAATGATTGACTTTAAAAGGTCAATTTTAATCCAACATAGTAATAGCTACTACTATTTTCATAATAAACCAAAAAATAAACCAAATTCCAACAAGTCTAAATGAAAACCCAAATTCAAAACACCCAGAATTTTAAGACCATAATTTGAAGATGAAAGACTAAATTCAAGCACCCAAAACTTGAATCGATAGGCCAAACATCACTAAAAATACCCAAAACATAAAAATGAACTAAAAAAAAACATTTTCAACCCACAACCCCACACCACTACAATACCTACCAAAAACAATATAACCACATTCTCCTCACCTCTACAATGTTAGACAATCACCAAGCACAAACACCTATCCAGAAGACCAATCACAAAAATGTAACGAGTATAAGTTGAGAAACAAATAGAACCACATTCTCCTCAATATTTCAAGCTTCTATGGCCTCTACACTGCTAGATAATCACCAAGCCCAAGGTAACGAGTATAAGTTATAAATAATAATCGAGAATACAAGATCTAACACCATTACAAAATCAAGGTATTAGGTTCACTTACCTCAATGAAAGTTAGTGTAGGAATTATTAATGAAATTCAAAATAAGGTCTGTGAGTGACCTTGGCAATCCTAAGCTAACATTAATTGAGAAGCCTGATCCACATGTGGTTAAATGACAAAATGGAGTTTCTCTAATGGGAATATGGATGGCAAGGTCATTCGCAAAGAAACTACAATGACTGCTAAAGTTACAAACCATGCATGTAAGATGGAAAGGTCATTCACACAAAAACTAAAATGACTTCTAAAATACCAAACAAGGCCATTTGAACTTTGATAGTTCTTACACTATCAGGAAATCATTAATCCCAAACTTATAACAAGAAGACAAACAATAGAAATACAATGAAATCCTAGCAATGAAATGATATTATAACTCTAAATTAGTAATACTTGGAAAGAATATTGAAAATCAGGGTGTAACTCTAAATTAGTAACTCTAAATTAGGCACACTAAGAGTTGGGTTGTGTGATAGAAAACAAAAATATAATGTTGGAAATATTAATTACAAGTTGTGGGATTCATGCTTACATAGACTCTGTCTATCACAGAAAACAAAGACATTTATTATGTCAGACACATCAAGCAAGAGTGTTAGAATAACTTTATTTAATGAGCCGATATTTATCTTTCTCGAGATCTGGTGTGTTGATGAGAGTCAGTCAAAATTTATTGTCATCTTAATTGTTCAGTCAGTTTTAATTCTACAGGAAGTCTCTTAGTTTCATCTATATAAGTACGATTCTGTAAGTAGTCGAGACAGTAGATACAAAAAAAATAGAGAATAGAGTCATGAATTAGCAAGCAACAACAACTGTGAGGAGTTTGAGAAGTCTAAGAGCACAAGCTCTATGTGTAAGTTTGCAGAATTCATTGGATATGAAGACCAACATAGTTTTGTATTCTGTATTAGCACACAACACCCAAGTTATCAATATCAAGTATTTATTTGCGTTGGCAAATCCATGTGTATGACTGAATTTTGTTATGTTTGAGAGTTCATATGCTAAATATAGCACAATGTTGATTTTGTGTCAAGAAATAGTTTATTAAGTGTTTTATCACAGTGTGTAGTAAATCGTGTAGTTTGTGGATTGCACGGTAAGTCTTAAGGGTTCGACGACGAAGAATTTCACTACACGGTCTTTGAACTACCCAAAAAAGAGTCTTTTTTTGTGTGTTGTAGATTCGAGATCTTGTATTAGAGAAGGTTCATCAGAGTAGGTTCTATTAGAGCAGGATAATTAGAACAGGTTAATCAAATTAGGTTAATCAGAGCAGGTTACTTAGAGAAGGCTCTATCAGAGCAACAACTATGTTGTAAGGTGAGATATGGTTTCTACTTCAAATCTGCAACCTCCCACTTTTACAGGAAAAATTATGGGTTATGGTCCTTGACCATGAATAAATTATTTTGGGATCAATATGTTTAGGTGATAGTCGAGAATGGTTGTGTGGAACCAATAGATCAAGCATCATACACTGTACTCACAGAAGATGAGAATTATGCCTTCAAATATCAAAGGAAGAAGGATGGAAGACGATGTTTTACATACATTAAGCCATGCATGAAAGCATACTCCCAAGAGTTGCATAAGCAAATCAAGATAAAGAAACATGGGGCATGTTGAAAACTTCTTATCAAGGTATGGACGAAGTGAAGACTTGAAAACTACAAATTCTTAGAAGATATTTTGAAGCTCTATTAATGAGAGACACATATTTAGTAGATTCATTTTACACCCATGTTATTGGACTAATAAATCAGATTAAGTCTCATGGAGAAACCATAGAATACAGGAAAGTTGTTGAGAAGGTACTTAGGAGTCTTCCTCAGTTTGATACCCTTGTTGTGACTGTAGAGGAGAACAAAGATCTGAGTCATTTTATCCTAAATGAGTTGCAAGCTTCCCTCATTAATCATGAACATAGATTAAATAGATCATGTATGTCATTACAAAATGAATTTTTCACGCAGTCATCTATAATAAGTGGAAGAGGAATGGGGTGGCATAACTGTAGAGGCAGAGGAAGAAGTTCTGCTAGAGGTGGATGTAGTAAAAGTCGTGGAAATACTGGTGGAAGAGGTCAAAATCCAAATAACAGTTAGTCAAGTAATCAGAGAATTGATAAATCAAAGATTCAATGTCATTACTGTAAAAGTATGGAAATTATGCATATGAGTGCAGGAGGAGATAGTATAATCATAACAACCACTTAGGTAAATATTAGAAACACAACACAAGCAATCCCTCTAGCCCTATGTTTATGGTTCATGCTGAAAAAATGTTTATAGTCTCACCAGTTGAATGCAATGTTGCATAAGAAATTTCATGTGACACTTGTTACCTAGATTCAAGATGTAGTGATCACATGAAAGGAAACTTAATTTTTTTTTTCTAGTTTAGATAAGTTAGTCCAAACTAAGGTTACACTTGGAACATATATCCAATTCACTGTCTTAGGAAAATATAGTATTAACATTTTGAGTAAACATGGTGAAAAAAAAGTTATGCCTGATGTATATTATGTTTTTGGACTAAGCATAATTTGATGAGCAGAGGAAGTTGTTATAGAAAGGATATAGAATCTACATTGAAGATAATCACTATGTGATTATGGACAGATATCCAAGCAATCAATTTCTTGCAAGAATTCAGATAACAAGAAACAAAATGTTTCCATTGACATTGAATCCAACCATGAAGAAGAAAAAAACACAAGAGTTCTATGACACAAAAGATGTCCATTTAGACACTGCATTCAAAGAAGAAATCAAAGAAAAAAGTGCACACAATTCCAAAGAAATAAAATCTAGTGTGCATAGTTTCAAGAAAGAAGGCATAGAGATGCAATAAACATTCCAATATGAGGTACAGGATGATTCCTGGTTGTGGAATTTCATATTTGGACATTTGAACTTTGGAGGTCTAAAGCTGCTACATACAAAGGATATGGTAAAATGTTTGTCATTAATTGAAAAAACAGAAAGAACATGTGAAGGATGCATCTTTGGAAAGAAACACAGAGAATTATTTCCAATTGGAAAGTCATATAGAGAAAAATATATCTACTGGAAATAGTACAATTAGATATTTGTGGACCATTGCAAACACCATCTATAGGAGGAAGTGCATATTTTATGACATTCATTGATGATTTCTCAAGAAAGACATGGATTTATTTCCTAAAACATAAATCTAATGCATTGGGTTGTTTTCGGCAATTCAAGTCACTTGTGGAGAAGTAGAGTGGTTATTACATCAAGTTTCTAAGAATTGTCAGAGGAGGTGAATATGTTTCAAGAGAATTTCAAAACTTTTGTAAATTTCATTGAATCTACAAGAAATTCACTGCGCGGTATACACCACAACAGAATGGTTTTGCAGAAAGGAAGAATCAAACCATCATGGAGATGGCACGTAGTATGTTGGCAACCAAACATTTTTCAAATGAGTATTGGGTTGAGGCAGTAGCAATTGCAGTATACATTGTGAAGAGATGTTCGACAAAGAGTGTGAAAAAAAATTTCCTCAAGAATCCTCGACATGTAAGAAGCATAATGTGGCCCACTTAAATTTTTTTGGTTGTGTTGCATACACACATGTTCTAGATGAGCTAAGAAAGAATTTATAAATCAAAGGGAATAGATGTATATTTTTTGGATACTATGAAGATACAAAATCATACAAGTTGTATGATACCATTGCAATAAAAGTCATAATTAGTCGCAATGTTCAATTCCTGGAGAATGAAGCATGGGATGGAAGCATAGAAAGGAAATTCAAAATTATTTATGTTATTGAGCATGATGACACAGAGTATGAAGTGGTTCAAACACCATGTACAAATTAGTGCGCATTTCCTTCCACTTCTAGAACTGCAACACAAATCCCAACAAAAACTACTCTGGTAAGATCTATAGGTGTGTAGTCCACAATGAGAGCACAACAAACTCCAACAAGCAGTCCAAGTAGTTCTAAATCTCCAGATCCTACATTAGCAAGTTTGTTACCAAGAAATACAAGAATTTTGTGCGACATCTATAATGATGACAAAACAAATTCATTTTCATTTTTTTCTCTATTTTCACAAATAGATGATCTAGATAAAGAAATTAAATGCATAGAGAATAATCTGACTTTTAAATTGGTATATGTACCTAAAGACAAGGATTTGATAAGTGTCAAGTGGATTTATAAAACGAAGCAAGATGCAGATGAAAATGTGTAGAAGCACAAGGAAAGGTTAGTTGCAAGAGGTTTTACACTGTAACCTTGAATTGATTTCAATGAAACATTTGCGTTGGTTGCGTGCATGGATACCATCATAACTATGTTGGCCATTTCTATGCAGAACAAATGGCCTATTTATAAAATTGATGTAAAGTCAAAAAAATTTAATGGACATTTAGAAGAAGAAGTATATGTCGAAAATCCACAAGGCTATGAGGTTCCAGGACAGGAAAACAAGGTGTACATATTGATGAAGGGACTGTATGGGTTAAAAGAAGCTCCCAAATCTTGGTATAGTTGCATAAATTCCTATATCATTCAAAATGGATTTCATAGAAGTGAATTTGAGCCAACACTATATATTAAAGCAAATCAAGAAGGTAATATGATAATTGTTTGCTTATATGTAGATTATTTGATTTTTACACATGATTTTGGCATAAAATAATTTAAGAAATTCATGAAGGATGAATTTGAAATGATTGATTTGGGGTTTATGAGATATTTTTTGGGTATTCAAGTTAACCAGTCCAAGTCATTGTAATTATTTCACAATATAAGTATGCACATGAAATTTTGAAAATATTCAATATGTTAAATTCCAAAGCAACTTCAACACCTGTCATAATAGGATTGAAGTTAAGAAAAGAAGATGAAGGGTCAAGGTGGATCCCACACTGTTTAAAAGAATGGTAGGCAGTCTTATGTATCTGACAACAAAAAGACCTGATATTATCTATGGAGTGAACATGATTTCAAGGTTCATGGAAACTCCAAAAGAATCCCATTGGAAGGTAGGAAGAATAATTCTAAGATATGTGAATGGAACAAAAGTTTTTGGAATTATGTATTTTACTTAAGAAGATTTCAGTCTTATTGGATACATTCACAGTGATTGTGGAGACAACATAGATGACAGGAAAAGTACCTCTGCGTACACATTTCATTTTGTAACAGGTATAGTATCATGGGAATCAAGGAAGCATCCTATAGTTACTCTTTCTTCAACAAAAGATGAGTATGTCGCAGTTACAAGCGTAGCTTGTCAAGCAATTTGGATGAGAATAATGTTAAATGATTTGATGCAGGAATTACAGAAACCAAATACATCATTTTTTGACAACAATTCAGCTATAATGTTATCAAAGAATTATTTTTTTCACAAGAAATCCAAGCACATTGATAGAAGGTATCATTTTATTAGAGAATTAGTGAATAACAAAAAAATCTGTTTAGAATTTTGTAGGTCTAAAGAAAAAGTCACATATATTTTCACAAAAGATTTGACAAGAGATGCATTTGATAAACTGTACAGTTGTTTAAGAGTTGCTGCAGTCACATATGTTTGACAGTATATGTCAAATCAAATTTTTGATGTAAATTTTTGTGTTTTGTAATCTCACCTACTTATAATTAAGGGGGAGTGTTGGAAATATTAATTACAAGTTGTGAACTTTATGCTCACACAAAATATATCTATCACAAAAAACATAGACGTTTATTATGTCAGACATGTCAAGCAAGAGTGTTACCAGAAGATTATTTAATGAGCCGATCTTTAATTTTCTCAAGATCTGTTATGCATATGAGAGTCAGTCAAAATTTATTATCATATTAATTGTTCATTCAGTTTTAATTCTACATGAAGTCTATTAGTTTCATCTATATAAGTATAAGTCTCTAGGTAGTCAAGACAACATATACATAGAACAAAGAGAATAGAGTCATGAGTTAGCAAGCAACAACAGTTGTAAGGAGTCCAAAAAGTCTGAGAGCACAAGCTCTATGTGTAAGTTTGCAGAAGTTGTTGGAGCTGGAGCCCAACACAGTTTTGTATTTTGTATTAGCATGCAACACCCAAGTTATTAATATCATTTATTTTTGTGTTTTGAAAAATCAATGTCTATGACTGAATTTTTTTATGTTTGATAGTTCATATGCTAATTATAGCACACTGTTCATTTTGTGTCAAGAAATAATTTATTAATTTTTTTATCACAATGCGTAGTAAATCGTGCAGTCTATGAACTACGCGGTCTTGAGGGTTCAACGACAACTAATTTCACTACACGGTCTTTGAATTGCGCAACAAAAAGTTGTTTCTGCGCGTTGTATGTGGTCAGGCTGAGAGTTAAGGTAAAAACCTCAACCAAGCACATCTGAGACAAGCCCAAATATGATACTGACCAACCATCCACCCGAAACTACCTAGAGAACACCCCACCCGCCTAGTACATAACCTCACCTTGCAGAGAACGTCATCCCGCTGCCACACCCTAGCATCCATATCCCAACGCAGAGGTCAACAGTAGCAAAGCCAATAAACGTTGATAGAAATCAGTATTTATGATCATGTGATGCATTATCGTTAAATGGTTTGACCAAGACATGCACTAACGTTTGCTGAATTGCTATAAATAAATTTGGTCTAAATTTTTTATCGATTCTAAATTTATATCTCTGGATCCCTAGCTCCTGCTCCATAAAATTGATCTTCAAAATATTATCTTATTTGATCTTGAAGGTAATATCAAACTAAATCTCAAACAGGTTCTCTAATAGAATGTCCAACGAAAAAATGTTGAGCTGGGTATCTAGATCCTGAAAAGGTTTTACCACTACCTGGATCTCAAACAGATTCCCCAAGTAACTCAATTAGTGTGAAAATTATTTCCTATGTACAATTTTAAGTTTATAAATACAACATTTTATTATGGTAAGATTAATTTCATGACTAATTTTTTGCGCGCAAGGACATAATAATAAAATAATTGAAGCTTGTAGGATTTCATGGAGACTAAAATATCACAATAAGAATTTTATTAAAGCTTCTGCAACATGGAAGCCACCCTTTAAATTACAATATAAATGACATATTATATCTATGGATCTTTGGATTTTAAGAGATTTATACGTTCTTCTTTAGACCCATGGATTAGAAGACTAGCCAATATTTCTAATACTTCTTCCCCATGCATTAACTTTGATCAATTTTTGGTTTTTTATTAGGGATAAACGATTACCGTTTGACCTCCTAATGAAACAAGATGAGTCTTGTTATTCTTTAAACCAATTTTGTCAGAGAATTCCTCATGTTGAATTACATTTTCTCCTTTTGTTTAATATTGACTAGAAGCTCTTGAGAGCTAAAACTATATCACAATATTGTCCCAGATTAGATAAGAACCAACCTTGAAAGAGTATGTTTTTTTTGCGTGATTAGAGGGGAGGATATAGAAATTCAGATCAACTCACGCCGACTTCTCTATGCAACGCAGTTTCAAATATTGTGTTCCATATAGGCTTCGCGACAAAGTTCTCAAAACAAACTGCACAGTGCACAGACTGCATCATTTGTTGCACACTGTGAACAAACACACTGAATGAAATGAATTATGGATGCATAATAACACAATGTTATTCTTATCACATAAACTCAAAAATATGACAAAAACTTGTCAACACACAAACTACTTGATATATATTAACTTTGGCGCAGTTCACGAATACAAAATACAATAATTGAGATGAGATTTGTCTCTAATTAATTTTGCTGACTTCACAGACACATATCTTGTGCTCTCAGACGTCTTGGAATTCTGAACTGTTGTTGTTTTTCCTTCCTCTCTACCTCTCTACTTCTTATTTTGTTCTTTACATCATCTTCAAATAACTAAAGACTTAGAATTATATGGACTATGACTGAGACTTCTTGTAGAAGTAAGACTGACTCAACATTAAATACTGCCATTAATATGATTGACTCTTCAACTACTTAACTGGATTTGAGAAGATAAAGATCGGATCCATTTATAACTTAACATGTTTTCAATTGACTTATTCTGAGTTTGATTAAATGTGCAACTTTTCACTTGTACACTGACATACAGACAGACTAACAAATCGAATGCCTAACAAAACTATAGACAAATTGACTGACAGAAAAATCAATGGAGACATGAATAGCTCACCGACTTTTAATTATTATTTCCAACACTCCCCCTTAATTATAAGTAGGTGGGATTACAAAAATTTACATCAAAAATTTTAGTTTACATTTAACTGTCACTCATCTCTTACTATGCAAACTTCCAGAATATTGTGCATATGATGAAATGCATCTCTTGCTAAATACATTGTAAAAATATATGTGACTTGTTGTTTTGACCTCCAAAACTCTAAATAGATCTCTTTGTTATTCACCAATTCTATGATAAAATGATACCTTGTGTTAGTGTGCTTAGTTTTCTTGTGAAACACATGGTTCTTTGATAACATGATGGATGAATTGTTCTCACAAAATACTATTGTTTGTTCCTGTTGTACCTGGAAAAAATATTTCAACATTCTTCTCATCCAAACTTCTTGACAATATGTTCTTGTAGTTGCGACGTACTCTACTTTTGTTGAAGAAAGAGTCACTATGGTCTACTTTTTTTATTCCCATAATACCATACCTGTTCCAAAATGAAATGTGTACCCAGTGGTACTTTTTCTATCATCTATGTTGCCTCCACAATCACTGTTAGTGCATCCAAAGAGTCTAAAATATTTTGAATTTGATCCAGGTGGATATTGGTGGCCACTCGCCTATTCCACTTGGACCCACACCATTGTTTCTTTCAGTTTTTCAGTTTCCTTAATTGTAGCACAATTTACTATTTTTAGTAGTTCTTCGGGTCCTGAACTTCCAGAGCTGTTTTGAGGCCCAAAACGACGTTTTTTGGGCATGAGTGCTACGAAGAATATGAGTCCATTCCAGACTCAATATTTGTTGTTATCAGTGTAGTCCTTGGATAGATCTTTCTAATGATGTATCATGTGTGTCAAACAGATATAGTATGCCAAAGTTACAACCCCAGGAAATTGATGTACCAATTTACCCCAACGAGGCCCATATTCTGGCGTTTCATCTCCTAGGGTTAGGTTTTTGGATGTTTAGGGTTTTCCATTGTTTATCAGTAATATATAGGCCTTCGAGCCTCATTGTAACAAGAAGTTCAGAGGCCAGTAGCCACCACATCTCTTCTCAGAGATAAGCTACCAGCGCCCTAGCTAGTTTATTTCCATTCTGTCTGTAAGCATTTTTCAGTCATTTGTTATTAATGAAATGAAGTCTTATTTCCATTGCATCTCTTCATTTATGTGTATTTATGTATTTCATTATGTTCCTACATAAATCCAGATCAGTGGTATCAGAGTGGTCCGCTCGTTCTTGATCTTTCTTTGCATGTTCCCAACGAGGTCGAGGTTTAAGCAGTTGGGGCTCGATCTAGTTGAACCTTTGCAAGATCAGTCTCGAAAACCTCGATGACCACCCATGGGGGAAGAAAAGAAATATGAGAGAGAAGGATATCCTATCAAAATGTTTCTCAAGGAGGCCCTCGAGAAACAAAGGAACGTGATGATGGACAACTTTGCTCAGATTCTTCAATGGATTCCCACTAGCAGCGCATCGACATCCAACAACCAATCTGGAGGCACCACACCTTTTAAGGTACAAGTAAACTTTAACATTCCCATATTTGAGGGCCAAATAGATGCAGATGCCATAGATAGATGGTTGAATCTGTTAAAAGGATATTTCTCAGTTCATGAATTTTCTGACCGAGAAAGGATTATTTTCACACTCCTCAAAGCCGCCCCCCATGTCAAGGACTGGTGGGAAACATACTTGGAGAAACAGAGCAAGGGGGAACCCTCTCTATTCTCGGCCACACCCACTTGGAATTATTTTCAAGATGTCATCAAGGAACAATATTATCCCGTGGGGAGCTATGAGGACAAATACATACAATGGATTACGTTGCGGCAGGAAAGGGACCAAGATGTGCATGAGATGATGAATTTGTTTCATACCCTACACACAAAGTTGGGTATCAAAGATTCAGAGAAACATTTGGTGTTAAAGTACCGCAGTTGTCTGCACAGATACATTCAAGAGGAAATGGAGTTCCTCGACATCTCCTCGCTTGGTGTGGCATACCGATATGCTGCCAAGATTGAGCAGAAGTTCAAACAGAAAAAGTGAGACTTTGGGTCTGCGAATCAGAAGCAAGGGAAAGGTACCCCCAAACTGCAAAACAAAGGACCAAGCCAAGGCGAAGCAGCCCAGGATAACCCGCCAAAGCCACAAGCAA
>ML778859.1:15376-39758 GCA_009831015.1 Picea engelmannii | reverse complement strand
AGTGGTGTGAGTTCCATAAGAGCTCCACTCACAACACAAGTGAGTGTCGGGCCAAGCAGTCACTGGTAGCTGAGTTGAAGGCTTTTGAATCGGATGCATGCTCCAACTATGAATCAGAACCCAACAAGGGGAATGATAGGGGGAAGCAGATTATCGATGCAGAGCCCAATGCCACCGTTGCCACCACGAAGATCCAGAAGGAGGAACCAGAAGATCCAGAGGAGGCAGATCACCTCTTCCATTCCAAGATGTGGGTAAAGGGTTCCCTATTTCAGTTCATTTTCGACAGCAGAAGCCAAAAGAACCTCATCTCGGTAGAGGTCGTGAAGCATCTGGGCTTGCCAACCACAACACACCCACAACCGTACACCATTGGGTGGTTGCACCAAGGACGGGACCTCCGCGTCAGCCAATAATGTCACCTTCCCTATAGCATCAAGCCCTTCATAGATGAGGTATTATGTGACATTGCTCCTCTTGATGTTTTTGATGTATTATTAGGCCAACCATACTTGTGGAAGCGACATGTTGTGTATGAATATAGGCCTTGTGCTGTTATTATCACCTTGGAAAATAAGTTGTACAGGATATCGGAGATAGCATCACCTACAACCATCTCTTTGGTTACTGCAAAACAATGCAGTAAGCTCATTTCAAAAACTAGGAAATTTGTTTTCCTGATGATCTGCTCTCAGGGAAAGAGTAAGACTGTGGCCATGACCTCCAGATAGGGCCCTGCTGCAGGAAAACAACAGTTGGATAAGATCGTGGAGGAGTATGAGGACATCTTCACCTCCCCTATAGGGGTGCCTCTACACTGCGAGGTCAAGCACCCCATCGATCTGACCCCAGGTGCGTCGCTACCCAATGGACCCATCTATCAGTGCTCTGTTCCAGAGAATGACGAAATCAAGAGGCAGATTCAGGAACTATTGTAGAAAGGTCACATCTGGCCGAGTTCATCACCCTGTGGGAGCCCGATCGTGTTGGTGCAGAAGAAGGATGGGACTTGGAGACTTTGCATTGACTATCGGACACTGAACAAGATCATTGTTCAGAATAGGTACCCGATCCCATAGATTGATGACCTTCTGGACCAACTCCAGGGGGCGAAATATTTCAACAAGATTGACTTGAAGTCGGGGTATCACCAGGTACCAATCAAACCCTCTGATGTGTGGAAGACTGTCTTCAAATCCAAGGAGGGCCTTTTTGAATGGTCGGTCATGCCATTCGAGTTGACGAATGCCCCTGCAACCTTCATGAGGCTAATGGACGACATCCTATGGCCATTCACCAACTCATTTGTAGTGGTGTACTTGGATGACATTCTGATCTTCATCCAGACTTGGGAAGAGCACCTCCACCACATCCGACAGGTCCTCCAAACACTGTGATAACACAAGTTGTGAGCCAATTTGGAGAAATGAACTTTTGGCATGACCCAAGTTTAGTATCTGGGATACATTATTGATAAGCGGGGGTGCATGTGGATCCAGCAAAGATCCAAGTCATTCGGGATTAGCCATCCCCAACCACCCTAACAGAGCTCCGCATCTTTTTAGGTCTTGCCAATTTCTACCATAGGTTTGTGTTGGGATTCTCTCATATCACTTGGCCCTTGAGTCAAGTCATCAAGGGAGGAGCTAAAGCAAAAAAAATTTGGTCCGAATCTCAATAGAAGGCGTTCGGGGAGTTGAAGCGTCGCCTCTGCTCTGCACTAGTGCTCACATTACCATACTTTCAACAACCATTTGAGATCGAGACAGATGTCTCTGACTATGCCATTGGGGCAGTCCTTACTCAACATGGGCATCCAGTGGCATATCACAGTGAGACACTTTCTGACACAGTCCGAAAGTATCCCACTTATGACAAAGAAATGTATTCCATTGTGCAGGCTTGTCGGCAATGGAAGCATTACATTTTGGGAAAGGAAACAGTCATCCACATAGACCACCGACCCCTGCAGTTCATACAGATGCAAGGGAAGTTGTAGAACGATCGCCATCAGAAGTGGTCCACATACCTGCAATAGTTTCATTTGAACATTAAATACAAGAAAGGTAACACCAATAATGTTGCAGACTGCCTCAGTGGACCACCCATCGCGGCGCTAACCACTGTGCTCAACTCTTGTGGGCACGAGACTTCCGATTGGCCACTTCTCTATACAAGTGATCCAGAATTGATCCACACATACAATACACTCTTGGAGGGTAAGCATGTTCCCAATTTTCACCTCCAGGATGCCCTGCTTTGTCACTTGGGACACCATTTTGTTCCTTCAAGCGAGCATGCCAAGATGATTTGGGAGGCGCACTATAGTCGGGTCATTGGGCATTTTGGGGTCGAGAAAACCATGGCAGTACTGCAAAAGTATTTCTATTGGCCGAACCTTCGACAGGATGTCGGGAAGTACATCAAGTCCTGCACTGCTTGCGCCATTGCCAAACCGACCATCAAGAAGCAAGGCCTCTATACTCCGCTTCCTACCCCCAGTCGAACTTGGGAATCCATCTCTATGGATTACATGTCAGGCCTTCATTCTACTAAGCATGGAAATGACTGTGTTTTTGTGGTCGTCGACCGATTCTCGAGAATGTCCATTATGATGGCCTGCAAGAAGAATATCACAGCAGAAGCCACTGCTAAACTCTTCTTTGAACGAGTGTGGGTAAACTTTGGGATCCCACAGTCTATCATGTCAGATCGGGACAGCAGGTTCCTCAGTACATTTTGGTCTAGCCTCTGGTCGATGCAAGACACCAAGCTCACCAAGTCCACAACTTTCCATCCGCAAACTGATGGCCAGACAGAGGTTGTCAACCGGATGATTGTACACATTCTGCGCATGTACAACTCAAAGCATCCATGCACATGGGATGAGAGCCTCCCCTATGTACAACACAGCTACAACCGGGCTCTCCATAGCTCAACCAACCACAACCCCTTTCAAGTGGGCTTGGGATTCCAGCCACTATGTTCCATTGACGTAGCCATGCCATTTGCGGCTACTCGAGCAGATTCAACCCATGTCCAGTTTGAGGCTAACAAGGAAAATAGATTCATTGAGCACATTCAGCACATCCGCCAACAAGTTCATGGCATCTTTGATAGATCCAATTCTAAGTACAAGCAACGACATGATCAACATCGGGTGCCACACAACTTCCAGGTGGGCGACAAAGTGTGGCTACATTTGCAAAAGGAGCGCCTCGCTGGACCCTACCGCAATATTCACCCGCTCTGATATGGGCCATACACCATCACCAAGGATGTAGGGGACAATTCCTTTGAGCTCAGTATTCCACCATTCCTTGGTCTGCACCCAGTGTTCAATGTGGACCACCTTTGACCCTACTTTCCACCTCTACTAGACACATCCGACATGACAAAACAACTCACACCAACAAAGTTAAACCCAGATTGCATGGAACAAGCCACAACTGATCGAATTATGGACACACAGATCAATAACACTCGCCAACAAAGGATCCAACTATATCAAGTTGTCAAAGTAGGCCAACTCCTTCACCAGGGCAAGTGGCTCACTAGGGACCAAGTTCAGCAGAAGTTTCCTCATCTCATGGAGGAACTCAATGCAATGGGGACCATTTCTTCCTAAGGGGGGAGGACTTATCCAGGTGGATATTGGTGGCCACCCGCCTATTCCACTTCAACCCACACCATTGTTTCTTTCAGTTTTTCAGTTTCCTTAATTGTAGCACAATTTACTATTTTTAGCAGTTCTTCGGGTCCTGAATTTTTGGAGCTGTTTTGAGGCCCTAAACGACATTTTTTTGGGAATGAGTGCTCCAATGAATATGAGTTTGTTCCAGACTTGATATTCATTGTCATAAGTGTAGTTCTCGGATAGATCTTTCTAATGATGTATCATGTGCGTCAAACGGAGATAGTATGCCAAAGTTACAACCCTGGGAAATTGATGTACCAATTTACCCCAACGGGGCCCATATTTTGGCGTTTCATCTCCTAGGGTTAGGTTTTTGGATGTTTAGGGTTTTCCATTGTTTTTCAGTAATATATAGGCCTTCAAACCTCATTGTAACAAGCAGTTCAGAGGCTAGTAGCCACCACATCTCTTCTCAGAGATAAGCTACCAGCGCCCTAGCTAGTTTATTTCCATTTTGTCTGTAAGCATTTTTCAGTCATTTGTTATTAATGAAATGAAGTCTTATTTCCACTGCATCTCTGTGTTTATGTGTATTTTTGTATTTCGTTGTGTTCCTACATAAATCCGGATAAGAAGTGGAGTACTTAATTCCAAAATCTATTGTTCCATTCACATATCTCAATATCCTCTTTCCTTCCTTCCAATGTGATTCTTTTGGAGCTTCCATGAACCTTGAAATTAGGCTCACTCTATACATAATATTAGGTCTTGTCTCTGTGAGATACAATACTTTCTAACCATCTTTTAAACAACGTGGGATCCATTTTTTACCCTTTATCTTCATTGTTTTACTTCAATCTTGTTATGAGAGGCATTGGAGCTGCTTTGGAATTTAGCATATTGAATATTTTCAATATTTCGTGTACATACTTGTATTGTGAGATTAATATACCAATTTTGCACTAGTGAACCTCTATTCCCAAAAAATATCTCATAATCCCTAAATTAGTCATTTCAAATTCATCCTTCATGACTGACTTGCATTCTTCTATGCCAAAATCACCTGTAAAAATCAAATCGTCTACATATAAGCAAACAATTAACATATTACCTTGTTGATTTTCTTTGATGTACATTGTTGGCTCACTTTCACTTCTCTAAAATCCATTCTATGTAAGACAATAATCTATACAATTGTACCAAGCTGTGGGAGCTTACTTTAACCCATACAGTGCTTTCTTCAATCTGTATACTTTGTTTTCTTGTCCTGGAACCTCATAACATTATGGTTGTTCCACATATACTTCTTCTAAGTTTCCATTAAAAAATATTGACTTTACATCCATATGATAAATTGGCCACTTGTATTGTGCGGTAATAGCTAACACAATTATGATTGTGTCCATGCACGCAACTGGTGCAAATATTTCATTGAAATCAATTTCAGGTTGTTGTGTAAAACCTCTTGCAACTAACCTTGCCTTGTGCTTATGCATCTTGCTTGTTTTTATAAATCCACTTGAAACATATAACATCCTTGTCTTCAGGTACATCAACCAACTTCCATGTCTGATTGTTCTCTATGCATCTGATTTATTCATCCATGGCTTGTTCCCATACATCATCTTTGAAAGCTTCTTCAAAAGTTAATGGATCATCTATTTGTGAAAACAAAGAAAAAACTCAAAATAAATTTGTTGCATCCTCATTATAGATGTCATGCAGACTTCTTGTCTTCCTTGGTAACAGACTTGCTAAAGTTGTATCTAGGAATGTAGAACTACTCACACTGTTTGCTGGTGTTCGTTGCGCTCTAGGTGTAGACTGCGCATTTGTTGGTCTTACTAGAGAATTTTGCACTATGATTTGCATCGCAGTGCCAGGTGTAGAAGGGACTGCACACTGAATTGTACATGGTGTTTGAGCCATTTCATCTTCTGTGCCATCATGCTCCATTGCATCAATAATTTTGAGTTCCTTTTCTATGCCTCCATCCCATGCTTCATTCTCCACGAACTTAACATTGCGGCTGATTATGACTTTTCTTGCGACAAGGTCATACAACTTGTATGCTTTTGTGGTTTCAGAATACCCAACAAATATAGATTTTTGTCCTTTATTGTCCAGCTTCTTTCTCAGCTCATCTGGAATATGTGCGTATGCGACGCAACCAAAAAAATTTAAGTGTGCCACATTGTGCTTCATACCTGTCCAATCTTCTTGAGGAATTATGTTCTTCACACTCTTTTTCGGACATCTATTCAATATATATACTGCAGCTGCTACTACGTCATCTCAATACTCATTTGAAAAATGTTTGGCTGCCAGCATATTGCGCGCCATCTCCATGATGATTTGGTTCTTTCTTTCTTCCACACCATTTTTCTGCGGTGTATATCGCGTAGAAATTGCTTGTAGATGCCATGAACTTTACAAAAGTTCTGAAATTGTCTTGAAATGTATTCTCCTCCTCTGTCAGTTCTTATAAATTTGATGTAATAACCACTCTTCTTCTCCACGAGTGATTTAAATTGTTGACAACAACTCAATGCTTCAGATTTATGCTTTAAAAAATAAACATATGTCTTTCTTGAGAAATCATCAATAAATGTTAGAAATTAGGTATTGCCTCCTATAGATGGAGTTTGCACTAGTCCACAAATGTCTGCGTGTACAATTTCCAGTGGATCTTTTTCTCTGTAAGACTTGCCAACAGTAAATGATTCTCTGTGTTGCTTGCCAAATATGCATCCTTCACATATCCTTTATGGTTTATCAATCAATTGAAAACCTTTTACCATATCCTTGTGTGTAGTAGTTTTAGACCTCCAAAGTTCAAATGTCCAAATCTGAAATGCCATAACTAGGAATTATCATATACTTCATATTGGAATGTTACCTTCATTTCTGCGCTATTTTCTCCTTTCTTGGTATTGCGCACACTATTTTATTCATTAGAATTGTGTGCATCTTTTCCTTTTCCAGCAGCTAGCACTGTATTCTTCTTATTGGATAGCTTCAATGAAAATGGGAACATTGTGTTACTTGTCATCTGAATTGTTGCAATAAGTTGATTGCTTGGGCGTTTATCCATAACCACACAATGATTATCTTCCATGTACATTTTGTATCCTTTCTGTAAAAGTTGTCCTGTGCTCATCAGTTTATGCTTCAGACCAGAAACATAATATACATTAGACATAGTTTTTTTTTCTCCTTGCTTAGTTAAAATGTTTATAATTCCTTTGCCTAAGACAATGACTTGGATATTTGTTCCAAGTGTAACCTTGGTTTGGACTGACTCATCCAAACTAAAAAAAAATTCTATGTTTCATGTCATGTGGTTACTGCAGCCTAAATATAAATACCATATGTCACAAGGTCTTGCTTGAGCAACATTGCATTCAACTGGTGAGACAATAGGAATTACCTCGGCGTGCACCATAAACATAGGGTGAGTTTGGTTATTTGCATTGTTTGAATGATTTGACATTGTTTGCTCTAATTATACTATCTTTTCCTGCACTCATATGCATAATGTTCATACTTTTTATAGTAATGTCACTGAATCTTTGATTTGTCAGTTCTATGACCACTTGACTAACTTGTACTTGGGTTTTGACCTCTTCCACTAGTATTTCCAGGATTTCTACTGCATCCACTCTTGACAGAACTTATTCCTCTGCCTCTACAGTTATCTCCCCCTCTTCCTCTTCCATGGCTTATAGATCACTGTGTGAAAAATGCATTTTGTAATGAAACACTTGACCTACTTAATCTCTGTTCATGATTAATGAGGGAAGCTTGCAGTTCATATAGACTAAACTGAATCAAATCTTTTATCTCTCCTAGAGTCACAACAAGGGTATCAAACTTAGGAGGAAGACTCCTAAGTACCTTCTCAACATTTTTTCTATCTTCTATGGTTTCACCATGAGACTTAATCTAATTTATGAGGCCAATGACATGGGTATAAAATGAATCTATTGTATCTGAATATTTCATTGACATTGTTTCAAAACATTTTCAAATAATTTGTAGTTTTGAAGTCTTTACTTTGTCCATACCTTGATAAGAGGTTTGCAATATGTCTCATGCTTCCTTGTCTTGTTTTGTTTATGCAAATCTTGGGAGTATTCTCTCATGCATGGCTTGATGCATGTAAAACATCGCCCAAAGTCCATTCTTCTTTCTTTGATCTTTCAAGACATCCTTCTGAGTATGTGTTAGGGCATTGTATGTTGCCTGATCTACTGATTACACATAACCATTTTCAAATATCTCCCATACATATTGACCTCGGAACAACGGATTCATGGTCAAGGAGCTCATCTCATAATTCTTTCCTGTAAAAGTGGGAGGTTGCATATTTGAGGTAGAAGCCATTTTCCACCTTTCAACAAAGTTTCTTCTCTTGAACTTGTTCTGATAGAACCTTCTCTTGATCAAATTTCTCGTGATCAACCTGCTTTGATACCATATCTAGAAATTCGGATCGACACGCGCAGACTGCTCTAGGCAACGCAGTTTCAAATACTATGCACAGGCTTCACGACAGAGTTCTCATAACTAACCGCGCAGTGCACAGATTGCACGATTTGCTTCGCACTGTGAATAAACACAGTTAATGAAATGAATTATGTATGGTGAATAACACAGTGCTATGCTTAGCACATAAAATAAAAAATATGATAGAAACTTGTCAACATTAAAGACGACTATTAATACGACTGACTCTTCAACTACTTAATGGAGTCGAGAAGATAAAGATCGGCTCCATTTATAACTTCAGTGCTTGCCGACTGACTTAGACTGAGTTTGAGTTAACGTGCAACTTTGCATTTGCCGACTGTGGCGTGAAGAAGTATTTATATTGGCCTTGATCTCTTCAGCGTTTTTCTCACATAAAGTGATATAATATACCATCGCTCTGAAACTTCATATATACTATATATCATGGTTGCTGACGTGGTCAGAATTGAAGCCGAATGATGCCCATTGATTTTTTAATCTAAGCATATATTTTTCCGTAGTGATCATAGCTGTTCAAATAATCAATAACTTCTTGCAACGTTGGGAAGCCGATCGGAGTTTTCTCCCATTAGTTTTTTATTTTCAACCAATTTTGTATGGCGTTTATTTAAGAATAGCGAGGCAACATGTCGTGGTAATTTGGGCATGCTTGTGCGAAAAATGGAGTGACTTGAATTAAAAGCGAAGCAAATCCTCTACGATGGGTGAGCAGCAGTTCTAGTTTGACCTACTTTTCTTCTACGGATCTTGTAGCTTACCAAGACCCACCAAATTTGACCGTTTTTTCCGAGTTGGACCTCCTTACTTTATTAATTTATCAATACTTGCAAAATGAAAGATTTACTACTTTTATTAGTGATCTATGACTTTAAAAAGTTAAATCACATGTAAAAGAGAATTTCAAAGGCTATTCTCCTTAAATAAACAATTTTATTTTTCATATATCCGTTAGTCAATCAATGCATGCATGAGGAACTGTTAGACTGCGCCTAAATGGCATGAATTCCGTGATCACATTTAAACCAGTAACGTCAAAGCCTGACAATTTCCCATTGTGTCAGACAATAAGCCAATCGAAATCAATTTTTTACATATGAAGATATTTGATTTACAGGAATAATAGACGAAAAAACGACACTGAAAACTTTGATTCGCGCAGAATCCGATCACCGATCATATATAGAGAAATATTTTACGAGAGCGATCGGCGTCACGTGGAGTAGGTAGAAACAGCACTCAACTTGTCTTCTTCGTGATTCGTCCCTTTCTAATAAATGAGAATGGACGATTCATCCGACCAAATTAATGGAATTTGGGGAACAGTTCATTTTTCTACCAAATAAAATTCTTCGTCATCTTGATTTCATCTTTCCAGAAATCTATTAAAATCAGCAGGCTCCTTCTCACTCAGACATTCAAATATTCTCCCCCACGTTTCGTTGAATGAATTATATAGATAAATTTTAAATCATAGTTCATCAATAGAAATTGGTTTTTAAATTATAGTTTATCAATATATATAACAACACTCCTCCTTGAGTCGTTAAAAAATTTAGATTCATATTCCTATAACCTACCTTATTTATAATTCATTGACCTCGTATTAGATTATCCATTGACCACAAATATTTCCATATTATCTATTGTTGGAACCACGGAACTGAAAAAACTGATTTTTATATAATAAAAAGTACCATATTTGTCATGATCTGATTGGACAACGGATTGGAGGTCTTATTGTCGCCTTAGCTATTCCCAATGTTATATATGTTGGCATATCTAAAGTATTTCATCGTATATGGTCTTTTTGAATCATATATTTTCTTATGCATTGGTCGAAGGTGGATTAATGCTAGCATTAGTTCGAATGTTTGTTTTAGCATTTTCTTCTAGCTATAATGCATTCTCTAGGATATTACTATGTGTGATTTTTTCTTTATTCTTGCGTGCTTCGAGAGAAGAGGCCTGCGACGCTGCATTTTTCTTAAATGTTTGCACAGGACTACGCCCTTTGACGGTTCTGACAGTCTTAAGTGTTTACCTAACATGTCTGGCAGTCTTAAATGTTTATTGTACAGAGGCGTTGCAATACAGTTTCGTTCCATTTTTTTGATGGTGTTGTTTGCAGTGAAATTGTGCTGAATAGTTCTTTGTCGGCATCAGTGGTTCAGTGGTCGATGCTTGTTCACTGGTTCGTTTCATGATCCTTGTTCTTGTTTGATTTAACTTTGCAAAGTTGAGGTTCTGCAATTGCAGTTGGACCTCTTTGTGGTTGTCACTGGTTTGTTGTTCTTCAACTTTGCAAGCTATTGGACCGATTGTTGTGATTTGCAGTTTTTGGGGATAAGTTGTTGTCATCCCTCATTGATGGGTAAGTTTCTGTGCCATCGTTTCGTTGATATTTTTCAATGGTGGGAGTCCCTGCCTCGAAAATCTATTGCAAATCATCTTTCTCTGTGCTCTTAATTTATGTTCCTGGAAACCATGCGTCTTCATATGTCGGCTTCCACGTCCATAGTTATTTCAAAAATTGCAATGCATAGGGGTTTTCGAAAAGTAATTCGGAGCTATCAGAAGAGGGAACCATCCGTCAGGGTGTAGATGCAGGGAATGCTTTTATTCTGTGGGTTGGAAAACTGCGTCCAACTGTTGCCTTTGTCATGTCCTTTGTATTTTGAAGAACTTTTTTTTGTCTCTGAGAAGCTTGTAGGATGCATGCCATGAATAGGTTCAAATCGATCTTTTTGTTGAGTAAATTTATGGTGTTATTTATTTGCGTTGTTTCTTTTTGTTTGGTTTGCTTTCCAGTGTGGCTTTGTTTTCTTCTCATCTACTATGGAGACTAGGGGGGATTGAAGTTGACAAGAAGAAGGTTGAAAGATACATACATGGATTGGTACCGAGTTCCACGCTTGTAGTTTTTATATTTTTTTTTCTACTTTTATTGTTTTTTTCCCCTTTTCTATGTTTTCATGCAAACTGAAAGTATCTAGCAAACAGCTTCAAAATCACAGTTCAAAAGATGAAAGAAGTAATAGATGTTGAGTCGTATAAAATAGATACACACTCCATTATACATGACAACATTGACAAGGTTTTGCATAACAATGGGATTTTTAGATTGGATGCATTCTCGTATACAGTAGAGGATTTCCTTTTCGATGCATTTCAGGTTCTACTGCATTTCTGCTATTCCTCGACCGACCTGCACAATAGATTGATAGATTATTTCCTAGGTTGTTTAAAAAATGGTGACGTTGAGGAATTGGAGTCGTATGAATACGAACTGGAATCTGATTTTCTTCGACAATTGCATGGAATACATGATGTCCAAATGTATTTTTCAAAGACGCGGTTGTCTTCATCTCCAATTTTGTCTGCACATGATTGGAGACTTTGGGGAGATACATTTTGTATACAGTGGTTGTCTAAGTGGCTCAATACATCAATTGGAAAATGGTCATTGACAAGAAAAACAAGATATCTACTATTCAACAAAACTGCATCTGACAATCCATATTGCATCTTGTTCCATGATGCCAATGCCGTCAGTGATCATTATGAACCACTACTTTACAGAAAAACGTCCATGTCCAATGTTGAAGAAGCTCATATTTACTTGTCCCTCATTTGCAAAGACCTTGAATCGCATTGAAATGGATTATGCATCGCATAGACTGCCATGGTTTACAGCTAGCAACAACTATTGTGTCTAGCTGTGGAGATAGCCTGTTCAATGCAATTTGTTGTTTGGTAGCAGTGGAGTTCGATGTGAAGTCGTTGCGGCTTTACACTGTATAGTCCTTTTGCAATGCAATTATAGGTGGCAACCAACCGTATTTTAGGTGCTTGCATGAGCACCTTTCGCCATATCTCCTACAAAATATGCCGACAATTGGAAGTTGGCAAGAATACCTTGTAAACATGGTGCTGCCATATGAAAAAGGGAATTTGGAGGGTTGCAGATTCTGTTTGCAATGGCTTTCTATCATGTTCACAGTAAATATCCAGGTCTGGTCGGTCGTGCCAGATGGCACTGTCAATTCCTGGTCTATTGATTCAAATTACGATCGAACAATTGACATCCTCTCGTTGAAAAATGATACAACACATATCCATTACGAACATTTTCTTGGACATATCAGTGGTTCAGGGTTGAATGTCCATGCCAACCAAACTGCATTGAATCTACATACGTGTCACATGCTTTTTAGTGAGAATGAAACCCCTCCCAGTTGCGATATGGCCATACAGGGCTTGAACAAAAAATCCATGTGTGAAATTCATCACAGTTGTGATGAAGCCATACAGGACTTAAACAAAAAACATAGAGTAAGTTATCACAACTTGAAAAAAGTTATGCGTAAAATTCATCCCAGTTGTGATGAGGCCATACACCCCTTAAACAAAAAACATACACTAAGTTATGACAACTTGAATCAGAGTGAAATTCATCCTAGTTTCCATCAGGTCATCGTGCCCTTGGACAAGAAACGTAGAGTAAGTTACCACAACTTGAAAAAGGTCATGCGCGAGAGAAAAAAAACACATTGCTATGCTTCCTTTTAGAGAGAAACTCACATATCACAATCTAAAGAAATTTGTTCGTGCACAACAAAACATAAATAGGTACAGTTGCATATCCCAGAATGGTCATGCAACTGTCACATTTCATGGATAGAAGCAACATCATGCACTACTACCAATGAAAACCAACAAACACTTTCTACTCATACTTCCCTGCGAAAGAAAAATGCAAGACAGACGTACATGAAACAAATTAAAGACACTCTTTCCATTGCGTGTGCAATTTGTGAACAATTAAATTTCTCAAAAAACAGTAAGTCTTTCATGTCTGATTTGCAAGCAAAATACCTTCGCTTGACAGTGCACGGTAAACCATTTTCCAGTGGCAAAATTTGTCTTCCATGCAAACGGTCACTTGAAAATGGAAAACTACCACAATTTGCAACCCCTGAGCAAATAAGATGTAATGCACCACTACCATATGTAAGTGCACTTACATAACTTGAGGAGAGACTTGTGTCTCTATGGATTTCATTTGCACAAATCAGGCCTTGGGGCTATAAACGACCCCATATGGGCTTAACAAGATCAATTATTAAGGTGCTTGTTCAGCTAGATGTTGTGCAAAAATCCTTGCCACAATTCATTAGTGATACAATGAAAATTGTTATGGCTCTAAAAAGATGCTTGTGATACAAAAATTCCTATCAAACAGGAAAAGTGCATGTTGATACTGTTATGAAAGCATTAAAGGAGTTATGTTCCAGGGCCCTGTACAAAGCACATAACATTTGTATAAATGAGAACTGGAACAATGTTCTTGCAGAAGAGGATGCCAACTCTGCAGAGACTCTCGAAAATTCTAGTGAATTTGATACAAGTGATGAATCATAGAATGAAACACTTGTTGAGACATTGGTGCATGGATTCATTGATTCAAAGTGCATTCATGACTTGCAAGACAAGATAGTCGAAATTGCACCTGCTGAGGGGCAACGTCCACTTGGAATATTCAAGGAAAAATTCACTAAGGAAATAAACTTTCCAACACTCTTCTATGGAGATACATGTGCCATTGACATTACAGAACAATTTAGTTATCATAAAATAGTCTAATGGGAGTTGCTACATTCAAGTAGTGACTTCTCCTGTCACATAACATTTTTTTTTTTAAAACAATGTGCATAATAATAGAGCAAGTTCTCTCCTGCATGTAGGTCTGAATAAGAAAAGGCTAGTTACAAGGAAGACATTTGTTGGCCAAGGATGTCAAGTACAAAGTAAACTTAGAAAAAATTCTGAAATTTGATATTGGATACATAGATTTAAAAAACATTCGCACCTCTCTTGACTATTTACAACAAAACAAAACAACTATTTTTGTAATGATCCAATTATTGGGTCCACCAACATTTTTCATCACATTTACAAGTGCAGAGCATTGCTGAGATCCATTGGTAGCTATCGTATCTGACCTGCATAGGAACAAGAAACGTAAAAAACAAACCGATAAACTGGAAAACAATCACATTGACTACCTCATAAGAAAAGACCCAATGACATGTACTCACTACTATAGAAATATAATAAATTCTTTGAGAGAATTGATATTCCATGATGAAACGTTTTTCGAAAAAATATAGGACTACTTTTTTGTGATTGAATTCCATAATAGGGGAAATGAACATCACCACACACTGTTGTGGATAGAGGGTGCACCAATCTATGGAGCTGACAATAACTCAGAGATCGAACAATTTTTGGAGAAATACGTAACATGCAACACAAATAATTTGGATCTAGAACTTGCCAAAGTTCATAGACATTACCATACAAGAAGTTGTAGAAAACAAAAAAACTCGCATTGCATATATAACTTTCTTGTGCCACCAATGAGAGCTACAAGAATCATAGAGCCACTTAGGTTAGAGGAAAATGTTGTTGTTGATAAATCTAAATCCTTGTTCGCATTTCTAGAACAAGGAGAATTTGATGAGCTGATGAGCTTCGATGCGTTCTTGACAGAGCTAAATCTATCATAAGATGAGTACATCAAAGCCATACAATGTATGCTTAAGAAACCAACAATTTTCCTTAAATGAAAACTTTCCCATATTTGGAACAACGGTTTCTCCAAGAACATATTAGTTATGTGGAAAAAAAATACAGATGCACAGTACGTGCTCAATGCATATGCTACAACGTCCTACTATACTTTGTATATGACAAAGGTTGCCAAATCTATGACAAGTGCATTCAGAAGAATATGGAAAGAACATGAAACAAGTCATATTGATGCCATACAAATGATACACGCACTTGGAAAAACATTTCTTAATATTCAACAAATGTTTGCTCAGGAAGCAATTCACATTGCACTTTCCTTGCCCCTCACTTGTAGTTCAAGAAAATGTGTCTTCATAAACACATCTCCACTTGAAAAACGCACATTTTTTCTTAAACCACCATTTTTTCTAGAACAAGAGTCTGACAATTAAGAAGACGTGCTATGTCACTCTATTGTTTATTATTACCTTTAGCGTCCATCTCCTATTAGGCATATCTGTTTAGCAGAATTCGTATCGCATTATAAAAAAAATGGTGTGCCCATATCAAAAAGAAAAAAAACCCTCTGTGATACGGTTTGTCAAATACAATAAACATTCTGAGTCTAAAAACTATTGTAGAGAAAAATTGTTGTTGTACGTTCCGTTCGATGAAAAGAAAGAGACATTAAAACATAACTTCTCTACATGGGAGGCTGAGTATGTTTCCTCTGAGACTATAGTGCACATCAATGAAGATAGATTTACCTACAATGTTAATCCAACATGGGGTGATCTAGAAATTGTAGTTAATGAGCTAGAAAACCCTGAAAATCCTCATGAGACATTCACAAACTGAAAAACAACCAGAACTCCTTGCGATTCCTATGACTTACAAGCAGTTTTGCCTTGTGATCTAGCAGGTGGAGGTGAAAAATGTATCAATATTGGTTTTCAAGTCACAAAACATCCTTTCCTATTCAAAATAATGAATACCACAGAATAAGACATCTTTGGAATCGAGAATAACAAACAATTGTAAAGGACATTGCTCTTAAAAAACTCTTGAACATGGACAGTCCTATGCACTTGTTCCTTACAAGCAGAGCAGGAACATGAAAGACTGTTAGGGTCCTAACCCGCACATAGGTAGAACAATATATTCGGATGTAATAAAGATCAATATTAATAAGGCTTTGTAATAAAATAGAATAAGTCAAATGTAAGAAGACCTAATCGAAGCTTCTGCTTCTAGAAGGATCTTCCTCTATATGCTTCTTTTGATAGACATATTTAGTATAAATAGGAGTCGAGGGTATGAGAACCCTAGCTTGGAGATTATTGTAATAGATCTCTGCTCGACTGGAGGTTGCCCCCTCGAAGAGGCCCGTGAACATTACTCTCAGAATCAAAGTGTTATTTTTGTTGTTATTCTTATATAATTTCAGTGTGATTGTGGTGATTATTCTAGTTATATTGTTGTTATTATGCCATTTCCAACATTTTATTTCTGTTCTGCATACTTTTTATATCTGGTATATTACAAGTGGTATCAGAGCACTTTCCTTGGCAGAAATTGTGGGTAATTTTTTTTTCAGGGTAGAGACGTATTCCGACATCTTTAAGCCACATAGATCTGTCGTTACATGCACAAACCCGCGGTTGATGGATTCATACATGCAAGAAATATAAGTGGTTTTTAAGAGCACATATGTTGGCCACCCTTGTAACCCCTGTTGGTACCCCTTCGAGTGGTAGTGCATCAGACAACACCTGTGTACGGAACGACCTTGATTTCCTGAATCCCTCTTTAGATAAACCGATCAGCCACTTGACTGCTATAGTGCCATCGAGAACAACACTCGGGAAAATACTCTCTAGTACCTGGGTAGTCGGGTAGTACGAGTAAGGCTACGATCTATCCTCCTTAGTTAGTGCCCTGAGATATTGGGCCGAGTGCTACTATTGGACCCTACACGTATATCAGAGAGCTATAACACAGGGCAAACCCTTGTCTATAGAACCCTTGAATACCTAACACTTAGGGACAAAAACATAAACAAATTAAAACAGACAAGATCTATTGCCGTGAAAATGTGTTTGGGTTTCCAATTAAATACACATTTCTTTCTGATTAAGCATTTGGGCATTTCCTCTCTGCAGTATTCTTCAGACCAGAGTATAACTCCGCAGGTGGAAAAAAAAAAAAAATTCTGGAATTTTTTTCACCATTATTTGAGACCTATTTCATTGGATTCATCTCTTCCCCCTTGTCACATTCATCCGTATCATTTTTCGGAAAACATTTTGACCTCGCCTACCCCTTTTTCAATTCCCCCATCCTCATGGCCCATACACGTAGCCAAGACTTGGAAGCTTTCTTCAACACCTTGCAATCTAGTCTCATCGAGACCCAACAAGAAGTGAAACAACTCAGTGGCAATGTTGCCGCCATCAATACAACCATGAAGTCCTCAATGGAGGAAATCAAATAAGACCTCACCACCTAGATTGAATATGTCTTTTCGACACTCTGCACCAAACTTCATATCCCTACAGATAACCCTTCCTCTTCCTCACCTCCACATACTAAAGGTGACCATTCCTCTCATTCCCATAACTTTCAGAACCATCACTTTCAACGTGACCTACGCCTTTCACGGGTGGATGTGACCAAATTTGATGGAAATAATGATGCATGACTTCTGGGGAGACAATATTAAATTCTTTGAATTGCATACTACAACGCGTCAGTCAGATGAAACATTCATTGCAATTATAAATAGAATGTGGACAAACAACCAAACATATGATGACTTAACATATATCAATTCGAGGTGCTTGCGACCTACACCAACAGACCCAACGTTCCCTTACCTGTTCTACACAAATAAGGATGTTGCAATGCATAAAAACCATATGCTATCACTCATGCCTAGCGATGATATCATCATCAATTCAATTGATGTGGAAGAAGACAACCATGGAAATGTTGCACGTCATGAACATACAACCACTCTACCTTTGTAGCTTGTCCTCAAATTATAAATGTTGGTTGAAATATATGCTTGTAACTATGATTCACATGACGGCTTGGTCAATGGTGCAGATGGAATACTCAAAGGCTATACAAAAACAAAAAAACTTTATTTCCTTTGGATTAAGTTCCATGAACTGCATATAGGCAAGCGGCAAGAAAACAAGTTGTCGTATCTATATAATTCAAACAATGGAAGCGATTGGACACCTATTTTGTGAATATCAAAGCCAATATTGACATCAACAAAGATAGGTTGACTGAAAATTCGAAAACAACTTCTGATTAAACTTGCATGTGCACGTACAGTCCATGGATCACAAGGACAAACACTTGATAATGTTGCATTTCAGCCTGCTGTAATTCTGTTAATGTTTAAGGCATTATTATAGTTGTTTGCATTTCATTAGATAACAGTAGCATAATCCAAGATCACTGAGAAATACACAATCACAAGAGATACAACATTTATCCTGGGAAACCCTCTAGGGGAAGAAAACCCAACAAAACTTCCTTAATATAGATAGCCAATACAATGCCAAGAGATCTCTTAAACTAATATAGAAAGTCCTCTCCCAGATATGCACCACTCTCTCTCTCCTTCTTCTCCAGCAGTAGATCCGAAACTTGTCTCTCAATGAGCAAATGAGTTGTGTGTCTAAGTGAGATGCTAGCATCCTTATTTATATTAGACTAGCACGTGTGAAGTGTCTCTTCATTGGCAGGGACGACTTCTCCCACTAGGTGGTTATAACCACCTTAATTATATTTTGGGGCCTCTTTAATATATGTTGGGGCCGACTTCTTATTTTGCCTATGATAATTAACATTTGACCAATCTGCAAAAGCGGATTTGGTCCTATTACAATAGCCGACAAGATCAATCCACAATGGGGATTGATCCAATGAATAATATATCAAATAATAATAAGAATACTCTTTGCAATTACATTATTTCAACACTCCGCCTTAACAAGAAGGGTATTCTTCAGCAGCAACATGCGAGAGAGAGAGAGTGCAACATCATCAACAATATCAAGTGGGTGAGAGGACAACATCATCAATATCATCTTGGAACACTGACTGGTGTATCTATAAATCATCAGAAGTTTTATTCATCAGCAACATCGTCATTCTCAAAGGAATTCCATCATCATCTACATCAATATGTATTAGTATAAAAACTAATACATCATCATCATCACAACAAAAGGCTGACTCATCATAATACAAGACTGGCTTTATGTCACAGCTGTTAAGTTGGAAGCTCAGTACTTGTCTCATCTCAATGTCTTGCTTTACGTCACAACACTCAGGCTAGAAGAAAGATACTAGACTGGCTTTACGTCACAACTATCAGGATGGAAGCATAGTACTAGTATCATCTCATCGTCTTGCTTTACGTCACAACACTCAAGCTAGAAGCAAGATACTCGTCCTGCTTTATGTCACAACCATCCGGTCAGAAGCAGGATACTAGACTGGCTTTATGTCAAAACTATCCAGCTAGAAGCTCAATGCTAGTCTCATCATATCATCTTTCTTTACATCACAACCATCAGGTTGGAAGAAAGGTACACATCCTACTTTACGTCACAACCATCAGGTCGGAAGCATAGTACCCTAGACATGATTTACATCGCAGCTATACAGTCGGAAGCATAGTGCTAGTCACACATCATCTTTCTTTACGTCGCAACCATTAGGTCAGAAGCAAGGTACTTGTCCTTCTTTACGTCACAACCATCAGTTCAGAAGTAGGATACTAGACTGGCTTTACTTCACAACTATCCAGTTGGAAGCATAATACTAGTCATATCACATCATCTTGCTTTACGTCACAACCATCAGGTCGGAAGCAAGAGATGTCTCATCACAACATCTACTCCCCCTTTCAAGGAGGGTCCTTTCAGACTATACCAAGCTTATCTCGAAAGTACTCAAACTTTGTACGAGATAGTGGCTTGGTCAACACGTCAGCAACTTGTTCATCCATGCTAATGTACTAGAGCTTTAAGGCTCCTCTTTGCACCATGTCACGGATGTAATGATAACGGATCTCTATGTGCTTCGAACTATCATGGAATACATGATTCTTTGTCATCTTTATACAGCTCTGGTTGTCACATAGTATCAAGGTTTCTCTCATCTCTAAGTCAAATAGGCCAGTCAACAACTTTCGAAGCCATATAGCTTCGCAGCTGGCAGAACATGCAACAATGTATTCTGATTCCACTATGTTTAGAGAAATACTAGATTGCTTCCTACTCTACCATGATATCATAGTTGATCCCAAACTGAAACAGTATCCTGAAGTGATTTTCCTGTCAGAAACACTTCCTGCCCAATCTGCATCAGTATATCCACTCAATGTGAAATCATGATCTCCATCATAGCTGAGACCATAATCTATTGTACCTTTAAAGTACCTCATCACATGTTTTGTAGACACTAGGTGAAGACGTCTGGGTTCTACCAGAAACTAACTCAAGGTGTTCATGGAAAAACAAATGTTTGGTTTGGTGTTCGTCAGGTACATCAGTGATCCAATAATCTGTCTGTATAGTGTGGCATCAATCAACTCTGACGAAGTATCGACCAACAACTTCAACTTCGCTTCCATGGGTGTATTCATGGCCTTGCATTCCAACATGTCGAATCTCTTGGTTAAGGAAGATCCTCTCAAGACTCTGCCATACCTCAAGACCTAAAAAATAATGCATTAGGCCAAGGTATTTCATTTCAAATTCCGAGGCATGTCTCTTTTTACATTCATTAATGAGATTTTCTTCTCCAGTTAAGAATAAGCCATCCACATATAGCAGTAAGATTACTGGCTCATTGTTCATGATTTTTAAGTAGAGGTTAGAGTCTTCTTTAATCTTGGTAAAGCCTAAGCTTGTCAAGAAACTATCTATATGGCCATACTAAGCTCTAGGAGCTTGCTTCAATCCATATAAGTATTTCTTCAATCTACAGACATGAGACTTCCTGTATTCAAACTCAAATCCTTGAGGTTGCTCTATATACACTTCCTCTTCAATGACACTGTTTAGGAAAGCTGTCTTCATTTCCATCTGGTGCAACTTCCACTTCATCCTAGCTGCAAAAGCTATGATGGTTCTGATCGAAGTGTATCTGGCCACAGGAGTGAATTTATCTTCATAGTCAATGCCTTTTTTCTGGGAAAAGCCACGAGCGACAAATATTGCTTTATACTTCTCAATACTTCCATCAACAACATGTTTTATTTTGAAGAGCCATATGGAGGATACCACATATTTATTCTTCGTTCTGGGAACTATTTCCCATACTTCATTCTTCATTATGGATTGGTATTCCTCTGTCATGACATCTGCCCGTTCTTTCCTTTGAATGGCTTCTTCAAATAAGGTAGGATCCTCTTCTATCATATCACACATCAAAGTCGTATAACTGGAGAATGGATTTGGTATTTTCACCTCTCTTGTAGTTCCTTGGGGAATACCGTACTTCTCTCCATCTTGAATAAGATCTCTAGCCCAAGCTGGCTTTCTTTTATGGATGATCGTCATCTGAGGAGGTTCTTTCACTTCTACTATATCATGGTCTTCTATAAGTTCCTCATCAGGGGAAGTTACAACTTCCCTCACTGGTTCTGTAGCTCTGGGAACCTCCCTCATTGCAGTACTGGGGATTACGGGTTCCTCTTCATATACTTCTTCAAGTTGGCATAGGTTAGATTTCTTTAGCGCTGCAACTTCATCAAAGGTCACATCCCTGCTGATCTCAATGTGATGTTGACCTGGTATATACATTTTGAAGGCCTTGGAGACCTCACAGTATCCCACAAATATTCCCTTCTTTCCTGAAGGGTCCAACTTGTTTCTCTTTTCTTTAGGTATATGAATAAACACTAGACAACCAAATATTTTGAGATGGCTTACCTCTGGCTTCTTTCCGGTGAACATATCTTTCGGTGTCTTGAGCCCAAGTGCACTATGGGATAATCGGTTCTGCACATATACAATTGTCGTTGCTGCTTCTGCCCATAAGCACATAAGAAGATCTTGATCATGGATCATAGTCTTCACAACTTCCAATATGGTTTTGTTCTTTCGTTCAGCTACACCATTTTGTTGGGGATTATAGAGAGTAGTGAGTTCCCTCTTGATCCCAACATCTTTGCAGAAGTTCACAAACTCTTTAGACGTATATTCTCCTCCATTATCTGACTTGAGTATCTTAATATTCCTTTCAGAAAGGTTCTCTATCAAGGTTTGAATTCCATGAAATTGCTGAACACTTCATCTTTAGATTTCAATAAATATATCCTAGTTTTACGAGAGTAATCATCAATGAATGATACATAATATACATACCTTCTAATGGAGGATGATGGCATTAGACCACATACATCTAAATGGAAGAGTTCTAGGACTCCTTCTGTCTTGTTGTCCCTCTTCGGAAACGGGTTCTTGATGTTCTTCCCTTTTGCACATCCATTGCATACGCCTTTATGGTCACCTTTGAGTTCTGGTAAACCTGTGACCGCTTTTCATATGTATGGTAGTGCCTTGTAGTTGATGTGGGCTAACCTTCTGTGCCAAAGTTCACATGAGTTTTCAATGGCATGGGTCATGGTAGCCTTTGAGTGTCCCATTAGTTTATACAAGCCATTTTCTTCACTTCCAATGATGATTGCTTCATTTAAGGTTTCTCCTTTATCCCACATAAGAACTTCTCCATCTATAAAGGAAAATCTGAAGCCTTTCTTTTCTAAAGATGAAATGGAGAGTAGGTTCTTCTTCAAGCCTGGTACATATATTATGTCCTTCATTTTTAGTGAATTCCCTGAATTCAGTTTATGGTTTGATTCTCCCACTCCCTTGATGGGATATTGGTAATCATCTCCAAGTGTCACTTTCTGAGAAAAATTCTTTTCTGAGATACAATAGAGAATGTTTATTTGTCCCGTCATGTACTTGGATGCACCACTATCAATGAGCCAAGTGTCCTCTCCAGGTGTTACAGATCCTGAGAAGGCCGAGATCAAGACATGGTCTTTTCTCTTCTCTCTTATCATCTTTGCGGGTGACTCTTCATCTTCGACTATATGGGAATGGAGCCTCTTATGTTTTCTCTTGTATTCTTCTCGTCTAGCTGAACAAAACTTCGCAATGTGTCCCATCTTGTCAAAATGATAGCATTGTACAAATGAGTAGTCCCTTTCCTTTCATTGTCCTTTCTTCTGAAATCTCCTTGGATGAGATTCTTTATGATTGAATTTGTTTGACTGTTGAGGCTCTTTATGAGTCTCCTTTTGGAAGTAGGGTTTCTTCCTTCCTCCTTTGGTGTGAGTAGCTAGGGCTTAATAATCATCTCTTGCTAGTAACGCTTCACGATTTGCTACTCTTGTTTCTTCTTGGATGCATTCTTCCCATAGACTATCAAACTGCAGTTTATTTGTTCTGGCACATATCGTTTGGATGAATGCATCCCAAGGTCTTGCCAGACCATTTAGGGACGTCATTATGAGTTCATCTTCATCTATGGTATCTCTAATAGCTTCTAGCTGTTCTTTGAATTTTGAGATTTTGGAGAAGTATTCTTGAATCATTTCTCCTTTCTGCATCCTTGTATTCTTCAGTTGAGTTCTTAGATTCATCTTCCAGTTTATGTTCTTTCCTTCATATAGTCTGGTCAAGGCATCAAAAATTTCTTTTAGAGTCTTCTTAGATGACACATAAGGAATCAAGTGGTCTTTGACTGAATCTACAATGATTCTTTTGGCCCTTATTATGTCTGTTTGATGCTTTGCCTTTTCTGCAGCATCGATGGGTTCCGGTACTTCTTCTTTGACAAATATTGCTAGGTCATTCTCTTCAAGAATGAGGTCAATCCTATACTTCTAGGCACGAAATTTTTCCACTCCTTCTAGCTTGTCAAAAAGCTTAACACTTGCAGACATTTTTACCTGGAGCAAGGAAAATGACCGAAAAATGAAAGTGCTCAAAATAAAAAACTGAACTTACCAGGAGGTGCGATTGGTTGAGGCGAGTACCCTGGTGTGTTTGGATCTGAGAAAATCCAATTTTTGCTCCTCCAAATTTGATCTACGGATTTCTAGACTGGTGCTTCTGGTACCTTTGGTACTCTGGTACTTCTGGTACCTTTGGTACTCTGGTACTTCTCGTACACTGGTTTTCTAGTACTTCTAGCACTTTTTGAAACTAGGGTTTCATTTTTCGAGAGATCCAACCACTAAAAAGGTGTGTTGAGAGTGCCAAAGTGATCCTTAGGGGAGGGCACACTTTTCTAGATGGTTTTGGGGCTAAAAAGCTTCACCATAAAAAAACCCTAATTTTCATGTACGACAACAGTGACGTTTTTCACTCTTGTGAAAGATGCTTTCTTCAGCTTGGCTTTGTAATCATGTTAATGTTTAATCCATTATTATAGTTTTTTTCATTTCATTAGATAACAATAGCATAATCCAAGATCACTGAGAAATTCACAATCACAAGAGACACAACATGTATCCTGGGAAACCCTCTAGGGGAAGAAAACCCAACAAAACTTCCTTAATATAGATAGCCAATACAATGCCAAGAGATCTCTTAA
>ML778858.1:544053-562178 GCA_009831015.1 Picea engelmannii | reverse complement strand
CCACACTCGCCACCCTCAGGAGCATCCTGGAAATCAATATTTTTTCTCTTGCTCAAAGAAGCATCTTGAGTGGTTTTGTGCCTGGGCATGGTTCGTCGCTCCGGAGATTGGACAAAGAAAAAAAAATGTTATAAGTTTTTTTCCACAATGGATTAAAATACTTACAAAATGAAACTTTGTAAATCAACATAAGACAACTCAACACAGATGGTACTAACAATCAGGAGGGTCTTTCCCTCATCCGAGACCCTAATCTCTCACTGATGCCACACTACGTCAGTTTCAAGGATCAACTCATGAAATTTAAACAAATATGCATAAAATTAATTACATTCATGATAGATAAAAATTGATCATCAACATATTATCTCACTGTGAATATCTCAAGCAACGATGGAGAGTTGTTGGCGAGAGGAACGCTCGATTGTACAACTTTGTCCAAAGAAACATCTATTGTGGCATCCTTGATGGATGGCGCAAATGGAAATGGTGGTGGGGGTGGGTGGCGTATAGGTGCATCCACTGTGGGTGGATGCGATGGAAGAGTTGGTGATGATGGGTGGCATGCGGGTGCAACCACTAAGGATGCATGGCATGTGAAAGATGGTAGGGGTGAGTGGCGATGAAACCCCACGGGATGTACAAGTGATGGCATAACCCTTGGCCTGGAAATAGGTAACCCAAAATTCGTGGAAGGGCGCCCAAGGACTGGACTAGTACTATAACTAGAGAAAAGATCACCAACCTGGATACATATTAATAATATTGTTATTAGTACCAAATAGTAAAATTCAACAACATAAATACAATAAATTCGAGATTTAAATGAGATTTAACTCAACAAATGATACCTTTAAAGTAGGTGACTTGTTCATCCCAAGTGGACATTGCTCAGTACCGCCTGGTGCCACAACCTATAGAAACACAAGAACATTATAAATTTGAGGATGACAAAAAATAAAGAAATCATTATGGTGAATTTATCAAATTTGACACATATGTGTGTATGTAGTACACCGAATGAGGAGGTTGCCTCTACTGTTGCATTAGTAGTGGAGATAGACACTAATGCATCTATCAACATAGAGGATCTGTTATAGGGGCGTAGAAAATGCAAAATATCATACAATAAAAATAGAAATAAATACATATAATATTATATAAATATATAACGATGAAGAACATAGAGATGGTTATGATACTAATCTCCTCCATAAAGCTTTGAAGTCCACTGTCTGCCATAGGCCCATAGCATGTCTACCTACAACTCGAGCATATGTGAGGCTCACATGAATGACTTCTTTGTCCATGTGCCCTATCATCGCTACACTCTTCTCTAGGGGTTGAAGGTCTGACCCCTCTCCCAATGTCACCTGTAGGAACCTCCTACTAAGATAGTGCAACACAACTACCATGTTGCAATAGAATCCGATTCAAGGCTTATAAAGCTACTTATGCATGATGCAAGCCCTCTACAATGGGAGGATGTTGGGAAGGGGGGTTATGATTTCTCCTAGCGGGAGGAGGGCCTATCATGGGATCACACTTAACATTCTCTCGCTCCTGTGTGGACCCTCTACCCACCCCTTGGAAATCACCAATGTCGAAGTAGTTCACGTGGTGACTCAAAATAAATTCCTCCCATAATTTCCTTAAGAAATATAAGGGCACCTCCCTGTTATTGCAAGGAGTTTTATCAAATCCCATGAACCACCTATCCATCCAGTTAGCATTAAATTGCAGATAGATGCACCAGTCCATACAAATGTGTTTCTTGGTGACACGTGGTTGTTCTCTAGTTCGAGGATCAATAAAAAGAGACATCATATCTTGTTTTGAAATATACAAGTCTCTAACTTGGTTTTTGTTGAGTTCAGTCCTGTAAAACTCGAACATCCTAGCCCTGTATTCAGAAATAGAAGTTAATTTTCCTTGAGCACATACAATGGACGTTACAATGGCATCCAACAAAGTGGCCAAGGACTCTCTTCTATGTTCTCTTGTGCCCCTTAATTAATGGACAAGTGATCTCAAAGTGTTCAACCCCTCATCAATCTGTGCGTTTATGTTTGGTGGTTGTGGTGGGTTGGGATTTTCTGTGTCTCAGTGTGCTTGTGCACGGTTTTCATTGTCTTTGGATTTCATCTTAATAATATTTTCTACAATTTAATAAGGCATGACATATAAATTAGGTCAGTTTATTTAATTAAAATAGAAAGTTATAACAATCATGCAAATATATATTTTAACAAATTAAAAAAACAATAAAATAATCAAGTGCACATGCATGCTTTATTTTATATTCATAATATATTTATATTTTCTATTGTGAACACTATGAGAATTTGACAGATGAATAATATATGAGAAGAAAAAATGTGGATACCATTAAGAATGATGATGAAACGATACAATTATTTCCATTGAACAATGAAGACCCTAGCAAGGAAAATGTTAGGGGCTAAATTTCACCCATGGGCTAATTTGCCATGCTTTTTCCCCAAAAAAGATTTGCCAATTTCGATTATTTCTAAAAATTATTCACCCAAATTCTATAGAATAAAATTATTTTACCTTAAAATAGCCCAAATTTTATTGAAACTATAAAAAATCCTTCGAAATTTTAATATTTTTACAAAAATATCACCAAACATTTTACATTTTGAATATTAAGGACTATTAAGATTCGCCAAGGTTTCTACATTTTGAGATAAATTTCCATCCTTAAAATTATCCCTGGACCCTAGAGAAGTGTTTCTAGTGTTTGCAAAGTTCCTAAGCATGGTTAAAGAAATGAAGGAACGTTATGATTTGTGTCACCACTCAATCTTTCCTGGTGCTTCAGAAAAGCGAAAATGGAGGTTTGGTCGACTAGACCTAGGCTCGGGAAGGTGAAGGTTCAGTGATGGGAAAAAGGGAGAAGCGATCAGCCTTAAGGAAAATGGAGAAGATTTGGATTGACTTCTTTTGGGCACATTTTATCAGGGAAAAACAGTCGACACAAGGAAAATAGACAAAGATAAAATACATCGAGAAGGGAAAAACTGTGATTGGATCTGTAAAAAGAGGTGGGGGGAGACAAACAACCAAAGATTTAGACAAAAAGGACCCTCCAGGAAAATAGGACAAGTTTAATCACTAACATTAGGCTCCATGGGGGATAGAGTCCTCCCTGTGAGGCTCTAAGATCTCTTTTGAAGCTTCAGTGCCTTAGTGTTGGGTTGTGGAGTCTTTCATTCAAACAAAATAAAATAACAAAAATAGAGATGGTATTTACAAAGATGGGACGTTGGTTGCGGCTTTCAAACAATAATTTTTTTGAGGAAGTGCCCATTCAGAGGGCCCGAAAAAACCTCGTGACCATCTGGACTATGTAACCTGTAAGTGTTATTTGGAAACACTTCAAAAATCTTGAAGGGACTGCTCCAAAGGGAATCAAATTTTCCATGCTTGCCTTTGTCCTGTTTCAGAGAATCCCATTTGAGCACCAGATCACCCAACTGGAAACTCTCTTTTCTCACCTTTCTGTCGAAGGCTTGCTTGATTTTCTATTGACGATCATGTGCTTTGTCTATCATCTACTCTCTAGTCTGCTGCACTTCTATCAGCTGATGTATCCTCCTGATCATATCATCGGGTTCTTCTTGGTAGTCTTGGAAGAACTTGGCCACAAGCAGGGCTAACTGAGAAGGGAAAATTGCTTCAGTCCCATATACGAGCTGGAAAGGGGAGATGCCCAGGGACCTCTTTGTTGTCACTCTATCAACCCACAGAGTGAATTTTCGCTTCGAATCCCATGCTTTTTTGTTGTCTTCTAACAGTATTTTGATGATTTTGATGAGGCCTTTGTTAGAAGACTCTGCCAATTCGTTGCCTTACAGATAGTAGGTGTTAGCGATATTTCTTGTAAGGGGGTTAGAATGCAAAAGAATGGGTTAAAAACCCACTTATCCTAAGTTTGGAACCCAAGTGCACCCGAGGTAAGCGGCAAGCAAGTCTGAGCGGCGGAGATTCGCGCGCCCGGATCAACGGTGCATATGGGATTCTGGACTTCCCCCCGCTTTTCTACCTTTAAGTGAAGGGGGGGGTCCGGAATCGGGGGCGCATCTCTTCAACGGTCCAAATCAGTGCACCTGGATCAACAGCAATAAAGGCAATTCCGGACCCCCCCCCCGCCGCCTTTCTACCTTTAAGTGGAGAGGGGGGGGGTCCAGAATCCAACGCGCAGCTTTTCGAAGGCCGAGATCTTAGCGCCCAGATCAACGGCGCTTGCGTGATCCCATCATCCTCAGTTGCTGAGTTTTAAATCAACATGGGGCCCTCTTTCTTTTCGTGTCACCTTGCCATTTGTCCATCCCCCCTCTTCTGTTTATGTGGTCCATCCCACATGTCATCATCCACTTACCACTCACCGCACGACCCGTTCCGTTCCACGTCAACCTCCCACTAAGGGTGTGTCCATTATGTGTCATCTCCTGTCCCCTACACTTATTCCTTTTTCCATGTGTCTCTCCTATAACCTCTCTCACCCCCTTCATCTTTTCAGGCCTCGCCCTCTTATTTCGATGCCACCACTCCTGTCATGCACCCCATCCTTCGTGCTGGCCTCCACGCCTGTTCTTCAAGCCATTCAGTTATTCCAGGTGGCAGCACGAGGAGTCCTCCACATCCCAAAATGCTAAGTTGGACAGGTCGTCCTCAATCCCCATGAAGCAGTTATTGAGGCGGTTGGTGGTGGTTAGACATCGTCTCCACCATAATGGGAAAGTCCGGCAATGAATTAAAGGCACGTCGATTCACCGATGAAACTGTCAGAAGATCGATTGCGTCTGCCATAAGTTGCATGACCATTCAAAGATTGCAGCTGCAGATTGTCAGGAGCCATGCAGACGCAAAGCTTTTAATGCTACGTCTCGATTTTGTTGTTGTTGCTAGTTTGAGTATATGAAGGCGTTTTCGCCATTTTTGTATCTATCGATGGTAGAGTGAAGCTCTCGACTGTAAAGTTTTAACAACCATTCTGGTTTCTGGGTTATGCATTTGTGTTTGAGATTTCTTGTTTGATGACAAACAGTTTTCCTTTTCCATCTATGTTTCGTCTCATATCATGGAATTCATGATCGAATGATTTGCTTGAACTGTTGCAGTTTTGTTATGATAAAGAATTTGTCATTACATTACTGTACTCTCTGGTCTTCTTTGTTTGAATGTAAGAGGATCTTGCATTTGGGCGTTTTCTTCTCCATTCTGTTAGAAACCTGATGTTTTTGACAGACCTTCGCACTCTTCTCATGCAAGTCTTCCACCTACTCACCCTTATTTTAACTCACTGTTTGGAGTTTCTCTAAGACCTCACTCACCCATGCATGCCTGGCCTAGTTTCAGAGTTGAGATGATATTGTTCTGAGTTTACTTCCATTCGATCACCCTCTTATAAACAAATCGTGACATTAAACTGATGGGTGTCAGGCTCAGCTCCTGCAAGCAATCTAGGAGTGATTTCTGACGCTAACAGTAGGGTATAGAGTGGATCAGGGAAATTATGAACTGCTCACAGAATCGGATCAGGGGTTCAGGTTTGAAAGATGCAGCGTTGTCAGTGACAATTAGGATCGGGCAACCAAACCTTGCTATGATATCCTCCAGGAAACTGATGATTACCTTGTGGGACACGCTCCTGGTGGGGATATCTTCTATCCACTTGGTAAAATAATCTATGGCCATCAGGATCCATCTATGTTGACTGCTGGATGTAGGATGAATATCCCCAATGAAGTCTAGGCCCCACTGCTGGAAGGGTCCTGAAACAATCATAGGTTTTAATGGCAAGGGTTTTAGCTACTGCTTTCCTAAGAATTTCTAACATTTAGCAGAGGCTCTGACTTTTGTGTAAACATCAGTGAACAGAGTGGGCCAGAAATAACCAACCCTAAGAATATTATGAGCCATTGTTTTCCATAAGTGATTCCCCCCACATGAGCCGTCATGAAAGTTTGACATAATCCTATGTGCTTCATGTGGGTCTAAACATCTCAGCAGTACCCCCAGGGGGTCTTTCCAATACAGAACCTGCTCAATAAGGCAATATTTAATTTCTTTGAACTTAAGATCTCTTGCCTTTTTGCTCTACATGCCATCAGGGGGTCATAACTCTTGCAAATAATATATGACATCCTCGTACCAAGATCATTTTGCTAACGGGGGGGTTCTTCTGAGCATCTGTATCATAAGGTCCAGCCTGCAAATTTTCTAAGTCTTCACCGATGAAGCTTACCCCCAAGGTTTCGCGATTAGGTTCGGCCAGCAATCTAGCTAAACCTTGACCTTTGATTAATTTGGTGGGATTTATCTCTAATTCAAATTCAAGGATTTTGGCGATCCATCAGCTCCTCCTTCCATCTATGTCTAGTTGAATGAGAATTTCCTTCACTGAAGGTGAACGAACATATGCAATGATTTTTGAATGGAGGACATAGACTCTGAAAGCATTGAGAGATTTAACCAAAGCGTAGGCCTTTTTCTCCATGATGTCATATTTGATTTTGGCATCCCTCAGTGCCCGAGTGGAAAAGAAGATAGGCTACTCCATTCCTTCGACATTCTTCTGTATTAAAACAGTTGCCACTGTGTCCGAAGAGGCAAACGAAAAGATCATAAAATCCTTGGAATAATCTGGACTGATGAGCACAGGTGTCTTAGTTAGTGCCCTCTTGATCTGGTTGAAGGATTATTTAGACTGAGCAGTCCATTTTACTTTGTTCCCCTTCCTAAGCATTGTTGTGATATGCTTCACCAATTCAGCAAAACTACAAACAAACCTCCTCAAGAAATTAATTTTACCTAGAAAGGACTGGACTTATTTTTTGGATCTGGGAAGTGATAAGGCTTCGATTGCTTCCACGTGGCTAGGATTGATTATGACCCCTTCGGCTGACACTATATGGCCCAACAACTTCCCCTCCTTCATGGAAAACAGATATTTCTTAGGATTCAGGGAAAGGCTGAACTTTCTGCATTTCAGTAAAACTCTTTTCAAATGCTCACAATGCTCTTTATTAGATCTGGAGAAAAATGTAATGTCATCCAGATAGATGACCACAAACTTGTCATTTTCTCCAATGAACGCAATATCCATGGCTCGTTGAAAGGTTTCACCTGCGTTCATCAGTCCAAAGGGAATTTTGGCATACATGAATGTACCCCAAGGAGTGGTGAAGGTTGTTTTTTCTCGGTCCTTAGGCAAGACTGATATCTTATTATAGCCCAAAAATCCATCAATCATGGATAACCTTGATGCGCCAGTTACCCTTTTCAATATGTGTTCCATTTTCAGCAAGGGGTAATTGTCCTTCTTTGAGCTTCTGTTCAGATTCCTGAAGTCGACACAAAGTTTGATTTCCCTGCTCTTCTTTCTCACCGGGACCAAATTGGCCACCCACTCTGAGTATCTCAAAGGAACAATGATTTGAGCATCTAGCAGCTTCTTTACTTCTTTCTCCATGATAGGCAGCAGCATAGGATTAATTTGTCTTAAGTTCTGCCTGAATGGCTTAGCCTCTTCTTTCAAGGGGATCTTATGCTCAATGACGCCTGTGTCGTATGTTCTGAGATATTCGTATGTCCAGGCGAACACATCAACAAACTGATTCAAAAGCTCAACGTACTCGGTCCTATGCTCCTTTGTCAAACTGCTTGACAATTTGACAAATTTTGGCTCCTTCTCCGTGCCAATGTTGTATTTAGATATGTCAGCATCATCAACCGGCTTCTTAGCTTTCACTGCCACGTCATTATTGTCAAAGATCCTCTCTAATGGGACTAACCCCTTTGGGATGTGATTACTAGGTAATTGTATAATGTGATGATTAGCAATTTTCTTTAAAAGCACATCAGTATGGGAGCCACTTTCAGGTTCATGTTCCTGGTCTATTTGTAATGCAGAAATTCATAAATTGTCTCCAGGAATCTTCTTATCTCAAGATCATCCTCGAATACCTTCCAATGCTTGACATTGTTTGGTATAGAGGGTCTGTATTTTTATTCTATATCATATTTGAGCTTTGGTGGCAGGGGAACTTTGAAGTTACCTGCCGAAACAGCCAAAGAATCGGCCAAAGTATTTTCCTCTCTAGGAACGAATGAAATATTGAAAGCCAGAAAAACGATGTCTATTAAATCCCACACTTCATTCCTATAAGATCTCAATCTAGGATGCTTGTCTTGATAAATATTTATGACTTGCCTTACGACCAAATCGACATCTCCAAAGACAACGATTTATTTGATTCCCATGTCCTTTGCAGCCCTCAACCCCAAAACAAGAGCTTCATACTGTGCCACATTATTGGTTGTTTCGAACTCTAATTTGTATGACAGAGATATAGTTTCCTGAGTAGGGGAAACAAAAATTACCCCAGCACCAGCACCTTCTCTAGAAGAAGCTCCATCAAAGAACATCTTCCACACAGCAGTAGTTTGGGGAGGTACTTCATGAAACGAAATGGGTTGCTTCCAGATTTGTAGAGGAGCCTCAGGGGTGTTGGTGAGCTGCAACAAGCTTGATTCCAAATCAGTGTCAAGGGAAAAAATGGGGTGATTGGTGGGATCTACTTCATCGCTGAAAATATAGGTCAGTTGAGCTTCTCTGTATAATCTCATGTGTTCCCCTCCAAATACCGGAATGGTAGCATATGTGAGGTCCATCGTCAACGTTCCTCCAAGTTTTTTAATCCAAGACCTTAACAACAGCATGCCGAACTTGGGAGGGACATCAACCACCATGATATCCATGACCACACTCTTCATGGGCAGCTAGAACAAGGTCATGACCATATCTTTGATCAAGCCAAGACACTGTACCCTCCTCGAATCAAAAGAGTACAAGTCATGATAGGCTTTTGTGACTTCTATTCCGAGTTCTTCCATGACAATCTTAGGCATGAGGTTATGTGAGGCCCCAGAATCCATCAGACAGTTGTGCAACACTCTGTCATGTATGTTCAGAGACATGTAGAAGGGAGGGAAAAAGTCATCTCTGTCTTCTACCATAGGACCTAGGATGACTACTGGATTTTCATATTGGAGGTTCACAGAGTCTGTGGAATGGAAGGATGGCTCGGGCTGTAAAATATTAGAGAGGGACCTTTTGAAGTCTTCATGCTTGACCAGCTCTGAAATGGGCACAGGAATTATAATTTTTTGAATTTCATGCTCAAAGTTAAAGGAGGAAGGAGGCTTAGGAATTTCCCTTGTCTCTAGGACAGGTTCTTTGGCTATCGGCGAGAGATTATGAGATTTCTTTTCTTTGGCATTGTTTTCTACAGGCTTAGTAGGCTTTTCTACTATGAGAGGTTGATCCTAGATGTCGAATGTTCCAACTTTCTTCTTGGATCTGAGGTTGTATTTATTTTGGCTGTTGTTGGCCTTGTCTCCCTTGCTCAACTCATTAAGTTGGTTGTCCATGAGATATTCCTCGTATGTTGACTGAGTGAAATGAGGAAAAGTAGAGGTGTCTCCAAAGCAATGGATTTCAGGATCAAGCACATCTATTTCCTCCCCTTCCTCATTAGCAAGCAATTTTTTCTGAAGAGGAGTCTAGATCCTTTGATCATCTCTGTCTCTGTTCCTGGGTTCTCTTGGCATAACCTGAGGAATATTATTATTCAACCTTGTGAAGTTGCCTCTGTTGTCAATATTTTGAGGATTTTTGTATGTCTACTTCTCTTTGAATTTCATCTTCTCCATTTCTGCAGATAGGGATTTTACCATTTTGGTCAACTCGTCTACTTGAGGGTGAGTTGCAGAGGAACCGGAGGTTGAGGACTCAGACCTTCCTTTTCTTCTGTCTACATTGAATTTATTTCTGAGCCTATCAACCACCAACACATTTGATTCTACTTCCACGGTCACATCTTGCATTAGAGCTAGGGAAGCAACTCTTCTCTCTCTCAACAGAAGGAAGAAATCAGGGTCAAAAGCATAAGCATAAGAGATCTTAGCAGAGGCTTCTGTGGGCTTAATCTCCATAGGGATTTTGTTATACATTTTATTGAATCTTTTGGAGAAGTCGGAGACAGAATCCCCTTCCTTTTTCTTCAAGGACCCAAACTCTTTCATGTAATACATGAAATATTTTTTATCCCCCCACTGTCTCAAAAAGGCATTGTCTAGAGCCTCAATCCTAACAATAGATCTAGGGGTCAGTCCTCTAAACCATTTCCTAACCTCACCATCAAGGCTCTGGACAAAGACTCTCATCCAAAAATCTTCATTTTTGATGTTCAGGTTGTCTGCATAACTGTAGAAAGAAACAAGGTGCTCTTCAGCAGTTATGTCCTCCTCCCCAGTGAATTTGGGCATATATTTCAAGTAATATCCAGCAGGGAGAGGGTTCATGGGCTGAGGTAGGACCAGAGGGGCATATCTCGCAGCCACTATGGCATCCATTCTATTCACATGGGGGTTATCACCTACCATAGGGATATAAGGTGGAGGAGAATTAGGAGGAGAAGGCATTCTCACAGGGGAAACTGGAACTGAGCTTGCAGGAGGGAAAGGGAACAATAAAGGATTTGCAGAAAAGGCTACAGGGCTTAAGGGAACAGAGGTTGGTATCGGTACAGCAGTAGAAACAGTAATAGGAGGAGGGGTTGTAAAGCCAGGGATGAGAAAATCTTCATAAATCCTATGCCTAAACCATGGTACAACTTCAGGGGAGAGTGGAGTGACAAGGCTTTCTCCCTCCAATCTAAGACCGGGAGGGGAAAACTCAACAGGAACACTCCCAAACTTTAAACTTCGGGAAACTCCAACAGAGGGTATATCAGGAAAATGAGAAGCAACTATTGGAGTTTTAACAGGGGAACAGTGAAAATCATCAGAAATAACTGGCTCAGCAGTAGAAGTACCTTCTCAAAAATCCTTTCCCTTTTTGATATTTTTTTGCGGATTAGCTTCAGGCATAGTTAAAGGCAGTTGTGGATGAGACCACATGTGTTTTCCTCTGAAAGCCACCACTGAAACAGGAGGTTCATCTCAGTGGAATCGTCACAATGAAGTCGCCAGGTGCACAGTAGCAATGTTGGATGTGCTGAGTTCTGATGCACCTTCAGAACCAGTCAGCTTTTTCGTTCAATCCTGGGGAAAATCTTCAACTTCGTCCCTGGCAATGGCGCCAAAAATGTTAGCACCGGAAGTCGGCCTCTGATTGCAATGAGGAAAAGCCCGATACCCATCAGTTTAAATGTCACAATTTGTTTATAAAAGGTGATTGAATGGAAGTAAACTCATAACAATATTGTTTTAACTCAGAAAACTAGGTTGGAACAACAAAGACAGGTGAGATATTGATCTAATTTAAGCCAGTAATTTTGCATAGTGGTGAGTAAGTGGAGGGAAAGAAAAAGGAAATAAAGTTTGCTCTAGACCTCTGGTCTTCCAGCAGCCTTTAAAAGGGGAACAATCTCAGATATGAGATCCTTTCAGATCCGAGAAACTTGAAGAAACTTAAAATGTTATGAAATTAATATAATCAAACATACATTATATAGTCATTACAACACCCAACTGGATCATCCATGCCTGGGCTTTAAGATTCAGAGGAAAGAGGGAAAGAAGAGGTTGGCTACCATTAAACAAGAAGTCTCAAATATCAGTCTAGAACCAGAGAACCAGAGGCTTCGTTAAATCTTTACAATCGAAATCTTAGCTCTACCATCGATACCTACAAAAATCTCAAAATTCAACATATATACTTTAGAGCAATTTGCTCCCCTGACAGCGGGAGGGTCGCTGAGCTGTTTCATTTAAGGCTTTACGTGTGCATGATATTCTTCCATATTGAGAACACAGTTTCTTACCTGACACTGCTTTAGACAGCATGGCTTTTGTAGGGAAAATGTCCATCGGGGTACCACGGGTTGACTACTTCTGATCTTCCCCATGCCTTCCATTTATGGGTTGAACTGAGGTTTCAACCACCCGCTTAACTTTCATTAACTGCTTCCACCATGGAGGGTGGTCGGGACTAAATGTATAAGGGATGACCATGCACCATCTTTCCAAGGCTTGGAGGCTAGCCTCCTTTTCTTTTGGCTCTGCCCTCAATATAACCCGGGGCTATGACCCTACAACCATCTTTAAAGATGTTTCGACATTTTCCTTTCGGGGATCCTCATATGTTGTGTCCAAGATCCTCGATACCCAATGTTGCGAAATCACCTTGTTCAAACCAACGACTCAATCTTCCATTAGAATCAACGGCCAGGATCACTCCCCTAGTTGTCTCTTAGCCGTTTGTGGACTCAACAGGCACTTAACTTTCCTTCTGGCCCTACTTTCCATATGACAGTGGGTCATGACCTTGCCCTAAAACCAAAGGCGGCTCACAGATTTCATGTATCGGCGACGGGGAGGAGTGAACTCCTCACCCTCGAGAATCTCGATTGTCGAAATCACAACGAGGGCTGCATTGCATTGTCGCCTCCCTTACTCCTCATCCATATGATCACCGGCTAGGACCATGGGCCCATCCCCAATGTTTCGCATTTCACATTTCAAGACTTCAAGCTGTGGGTGTATGCGTTTGACGAGAAACCCAAAACACCGATTCCCGAAAAGCTCGATCTGTCACCACCTATCGTCACGAGATCAGACGGTTTCCTGTTATCACGGGCTTGGGGATTTAGGCGCTTTGGGCTTCACGAGTTCTGAAGACTCTGCTCCATTGCTCTCCCGAATCGCGAAATCATGACTCTGCATAACGTTATACCCCGTGCAACTTTGTGATAACTGATCACCCGATGGCTGTTGATCTACTCAATCGTTAGATCCTTACCATTGAAAACTGATCTTTGCTCGCTTGCTTCATTTGTGCCACCGCTCAATCTTTCCTGGTGCTTCCAAAAAGCGAAAATGGAGGTTTGGCTGACTAGACCTAGGCTCGGGAAGGCGAAGGTTCAGTGATGGTAAAAAGGGAGAAGCCATCAACCTTAAGGAAAATGGACAAGCTTTGGACTGACTTCTTTTGGGCACATTTTGTCAGGGAAAAGCAGTCGACACAAGGAAAACAGACAGATAAAATACGCCAAGAAGGGAAAAACTGTGATCGGATCTGTAAAAAGAGGGGGGGAAAGACAAACAACCACAGATTTAGACAAAAATCACCCTCCAAGAGAACAGGACAAGTTTAATCGCTAACACACTCCAAATCTATTTGAATACTCAACCAAATTGAGAACAAATTTATTTCATTTCATTAAAATTTTATAAATCTATCCAAATTTTGTGAAATAGTTGCTAGAACCTAAAATATCTTTGTATAGTCTTCAACAAACATCTCCTATAATAAGTGAATTTATTGAATATTGTAAAGGTAATTATAGTTTCTATTAGTTAAATGTAATTTATTGAATTTACAAACTCATCAAAATCTACATTAATGAGTTAAGTGATCCTTCTATCATTCGATGTACGAGTTTCTCCTTCCAACTATTGAAAAACAATATTCAACTTATCATACTAAGATATATTAAATTGAAGGATATAGGAGATTTTAAGTTTGACATTTCATCTTCTGATCATGTCTTCATTATCCCAAAGCCATCCATAATCCCATTTCATCTTATGATCATGTCTTCATTATCCCAAAGCCATCCATAATCCCAAAGTGTGCATTGATTTCAACTCATGGATTATTTTATTCATGTTCATGTTCATGTTCATGATGTTCATGTTGGTTTCTCCCTTCATAAAACCGTGTAAATCTATGTTTCCTAGGAATATCCTTGTAGCGGTATTTTTATGTGGAATTAGTTCTTAGAAGAATAGAGATACCTAGTTATTTCTATTTACTGTTTCTGAGAGTTGTCTTTTGAGAATAGATTTATTTCGATTTAGATTAGATTTCTTTCTTATAACAAAAATAGTGGAAATCAAAACACTTTGAAATAAAAAGAGACATCATATCTTGTTTTGAAATATACAAGTCTCTAACTTGGTTTTTGTTGAGTTCAATCTTGTAAAACTCGAACATCCTAGCCCTGCATTCAGAAATAGAAGTTAATTTTCCTTGGGCACTTACAATGGATGTTACAATGGCATCCAACAAAGTGGCCAACGACTCTCGTCTATGTTCTCTTGTGCCCCTTAATTAATGGACAAGTGATCTCAAAGTGTTCAACCCCTCATCAATCTGTGTGCTTATGTTTGGTGGTTGTGGAGGGTTAGCATTTTTTGTGTCTCAGTGTGCTTGTGCATGATTTTCATTGTCTTTGGATTCCATCTTAATAATATTTTCTACAATTTAATAAGGCATGACATATAAATTAGGTTAGTTTATTTAATTAAAATAGAAAGTTATAACAAACATGCAAATATATATTTTAACAAATTAAAAAAACAATAAAATAATGAAGTGCACATGCATGCATTATTTTATATTCATAATAGATTTATATTTTCTATTGTGAACACTATGAGAATTTGACAGATGAATAATATATGAGAAGAAAAAATGCAGATACCATTAAGAATGATGATGAAACGATACAATTATTTCCATTGAACGATGAAGACCCTAGCAAGGAAAATTTTAGGGGCTAAATTTCACCCATGGGCTAATTTTCCATGTTTTTTCCCCAAGAAAGATTCGCCAATTTCGATTATTTCTAAAAATTATTCGCCCAAATTCTATAGAATAAAATTATTTTACCTTAAAATAGCCCAAATTTTATTGAAACTATAAAAAATTCTTCGAAATTTTAATATTTTTACAAAAATATCACCAAACATTTTACACTTTGAATATTAAGGACTATTAATATTCGCCAAGGTTTCTACATTTTGAGATAAATTTTCATCCTTAAAATTATCCCTAAAATTATCCCTGGACCCTACAGAAGTGTTTCTAGTATTTGCAAAGTTCCTAAGCATGGTTAAAGAAATGAAAGAACTTTATGATGTTGTTTAGAGAAGAGTTGAATGAAACATACAACACAATGATGTTCTCCTTATAAACAAAAAAAGGAAAAATATTAGTAAAATTTATGAATAAAAAAATAAAAGATATGGAAGTGCACTTATTAAAAAGATATTACAAACAACAATTTCATTTGAGAAAATTAGAGGAAAGAAAAATTACATTGTTTGCACATAGTTACATTGTTTGCACAGCTATAGAGTTGGTATACATCAAAATCAACTCTAGGTAAAGGAGAAACCCACAAAATGACTTTAGTCAAGTGGTTGTTCACCTCACTGACCACGTTATCTACTTTTATGAATAAATATCTTATCAAAATGAAGAAACCGCGTAAACTGTGGGCCCTAATTGCATGGACTATAGCTACATGGTCATTCATTATTATTGCAAAGGACGAATGAAATGCTAATTTGATTAATACCCCGGAAATCCGGAGACTAGGGCTTGTGTGTAGGAAATACGCGGGAAAACACAGAGACATGTCGAGAAAAAGACTCTTCTTTTTCTTTCTTTTATTATTGATTTAGACATTACGCCAATGGCCAACAGATTCTTTTTAAATTGAGACAGTTTGCCAGTATTATTGATTTAGACATTATCCTAATGGCCATTGAGATAGTCTGCCAGTAGTTGGGTTGATGGCTGACATATTTTCTTAATTGAGACAGTCCGGTCAAGTGGTTCAGATTTTTTATTTTTTTAAAATAGGAAAATGTTTACATTATTCAAAGTTAATTGGTTTAGTTTATATTATAATAATATTAATCATCTAATTTTAAAGTTACTGTTAAGTTAGATATTAAATTAATATATAAAACTTTATTTTTTTGGAAAACAAAGATCTCTTTCATTCAAAGATTTAAAAATATTATTTTTCAAGGATTTAAAAGATATTAAAATATTATTTTTCAAAAATTTAAGAGATATTAAAATATTAATTTTTATAAAGATTTGATCAAATAAGTGGGCGGGCGTTTGCCCCTGTGCATCATCAACGACATGCTGTTGGGATGGAAAATGGACGTGGGTAACAGGTTGGGAATACCCAGGATGAAGTTCGGCACTAGGTATGGAAACATTGCCTTTTTTTGGAGGAGTTTAGTGCATCTGGATATGTGACGTTGAAGAGAATATAGAGCTTGGCACAATGTACAAACCTTCAGCAGCTAAATGTTGATCTGGGCTATGAGTCAGAAGCACTGCCAAATATGGAAACATTGATTATTATTCTGTGTTTGTTTTTAATATTTCAATGTTTAGAGCACTGAGTACATGGTTTAATATTGTTCCTTTGAATAGTTTTGAAAGGAGAACGAAATAAAGGAGTTTGCAAATGAATAGATTCCGATTAATTTATATGGTTTAAATAATTTTTTTTTATTATATATAAAATATGAAGAAAGTAATTGTAAATTATTTTTTATCCATAAATTATATAGAAGTAATTGTTTTTAATTTTTTTTTCAAATGTATATAATATATTAAAAAATTAAAATAAATGATATCTTATTGTTAATAATTATAAATTAATAAATATTATATTCATATTTATTATGATGAAGAGAAATATTTTTTTTTAATGAAAAGTTGTTTATTATGTTTTATTTTATTTTGATGAAATTGGTTATATAATAATTTTTAATTAAATATTTATAATTTTTTAAATAAATTATTGAATTTTAAAATACAAATTTGAAATTAAGTTTATTGAAATTTGAGGGACTAGGTTAAAGGGTGGAAGAGGGTGTCTTGGGGGATTTCCTCCTTCTTGGGTCTTTGTATTAAGCTCTCTCAGGCTGCTAGGAGTGGAATTTACATAGCCTCTGGTGGGTTTCTTCTAAGTTTTTCTATGCAAAGCAACAAAAGAGTAAAGGTGAAAGGACTTGAGTGATGGAAGTTGGTCGGAAGAGGAATTGAAGCAATTTAACAATGGTGGCTAAAAAGGAATTAAAGCAATTTAACAATGGTGGATCCTTGCACTTTTGAAGGTTTTTTTATAGAAATTGCTACCAATGAATTCATCTTTGAATCTAATTTGTAATGATATAATAATTTTATATTTTTTGTTAAGAATTACCATTTTTTAATATTTTTGTTCTAAACTTCATCACTTAAGAATTTTATTATTATCAAAATACTTGCAATGAAAATTCAATATCATCAAAATTACTCAAAAAAATTAAAAAAAAAAAGAGTTTATTTCCTCAAAATTGATACCACAAAAATGTGTCAATATGACACCATTTTTTATTCTTTTGTTATATTTTGATAAATAATAAAAAATATTACTGAAATCCTAATAATAATAAAAATTAGTCTATGCAATATTGTGTAGATTCTGCACCCACACATGTGTGTGTCTCATTATGATTACCTAAAATTTTAAATTATACCAACTTAATAAATATCACATTTATCCCACAATATGTGTGTGTCTCATTATGGTTACATGAAATTTTAAAGTATACAAACTTAATAAATATCACATTTATCCCACAATATGTCCAGAAATAATATTTTTGAAATATGAACATAAATATAATGGTAATTCTCTGCAAATCCAAGCAAGAGTGTTACCATTTTCATGTTTTAACCCTGTATCTAGTATTTCATATATTGGAGTGGATATATCCATTTGCCAGATTGCCAACTTAAGAGAATTGTGTGTCAACGTGGAAAATTTAATGTATGTGTGAAAATCTCGAAGGAGGATCACATGTGAGGTGATTATTAAGTGTTGAGGAACTATCTCGGTGCGTACTAGTTACTTGGTTAGTGTAAGAGTATTGCATGGCTAAGAGAACCTCAAATGGTGTGACGATACATGTCAAGGTATGGTGATGTTTTCAAGAGGTAGTTCTTGGAAAGAGCATGAAGTTCACTAAAGATTTGTTGGGTTCGACAATTGGGCTTGGTCTCTTATGTAATCTCTTGTAGTTATATTAAAGGTTTTATGATGTTGCATGTAACAAGTGTATGGTTGTAAATCATATATAGGCACATGTACCCCTAATTTCGTTGTGTTGTATTAGAATCATGGTTTGGAGTTCAAAAGTATGTATAGGAGGATGAGTGTGGGCGTGTTTACTTGCACTTATTACTAGAAGACTACTTAGATTTGTTTGATAGCCTTGGAGGCTTGCTT
>ML778858.1:498601-518063 GCA_009831015.1 Picea engelmannii | reverse complement strand
TGCATTAAAGAATTCAGTCAATCCACTATCCATTGTAGTGAGACTAGTTGTCAATCCAATCCACTATACATTGTACATTGTGGTGGATGATGGTGATTGTGATTACTGAATTCGAAGGACCAAACTCACTTTGGTATGGATGCTTTGTGGTATCATGTTTGTTTATCATTTCTTAAGTGGAAGGTTATCTGTGGTATCATGTTTGTTTACCATTTCTTAAGTGGAAGGTCATCTTTACTCTATCACAATGTAGTATTTTATTATTTGAATACATTAACTCTTTGTTTATCCATATGCTTATTACTCAGACTCATTTTGTACTTCACATAATGCTTTTGTCTTCGGGTGTAATGATATAATTCGGTGTTGAGAATATGTTTAATGGTGGGTTATTACAAATGTGTGTATAGGGTGAAGAAGTAAAGATGGATAATGAATTTTGGAATAAGATATGTTGAAGCAATGGTGCATATAATATTTGGTTAAGAGTTTAAAATGGTTAGACCAAAACATTTAAAAAAAAAATAGACTTGAGACGTTATGTGGGTTTATTTTGGGTTAGAATTTTTTAGATTGAGAGTTTATTATAGTGGAAAGATTAATGAAGTAAAAACTCTTAATACAGAGTTTAAAAGTGTCAACTAGAATGATATGATTTTTTTTTGGGGGGCAAAAAATACATTAATCTTTCATTTGAGATTTTATGAGTTAAAATGAACTCTCTACCCAGAAGAAATTGTCTCAAGGAGAGTCTTTAGTCAATGAAAACAATAGAGTTTGTTGCAATTTAACAACGGTGAATCCTTGCACTTTTGAAGATATTCTATGGGACTTGCTACCAATGAATTAATCTTTGAATCTAATTTGTAATGATATGAGAATTTTAGATTTTTGTTAAGAATTACCATTTTTTAATATTTATATTCTAAACTTTATCACTTAAGAATTTTACTGTTATCAAAATAGTTGCAATGAAAATTCAATATCATCAAAATTACAAAAAAAAAAAATGAGAGTTTATTTCCTGAAAAGGTAATTTTAATTTTCTTTGTAATGATCACATGAAATAGAAAATTGATGTCACAAAAATGTGTCAATATGACACCATTTTTTCTTCTTTTATTATATTTTGATAAATAATAAAAAAATATTACTGAAATCCTAATAATCAACAAAATTATTCAATGCAATACTCTATAGATTTTGCGCTCACACACACACACATGTGTGTGTGTGTCATTATGATTACCTAAAATTTTCAAGTATATGAACTTAATAAATATCAAATTTATCCCACAATATGTCCAGAAATAATATTTTTGAAATATGAGCATAAATATAATGGTAATTCTTTGCAAATCCAAGAAAGAGTGTTACCATTTTCATGTTTTCACCATGTAGCTAGTACTACATATGTTGGAGTGGATATATCTATCTTCCACATTGCCAACTTAAGAGAATTGTGTCTCAACATCGAAAAGTTAATGTATGTGTGAAAATCTCGAAGGAGGATCACATGTAAGGTGATTATTAAGTGTTGAGGAACTATCTTGGTGCATGCTAGTTACTTGCTAGTGTAAGAGTATTGCATGGCTAAGAGAGCCTCAAATGGTGTGAGGATACATCTCAATGTATGGCGATGTTTTCAAGAGATAGTTCTTGGAAAGAGCATGAAGGTCACTAAGATTTGTTGGGTTCGACAATTGGGGTTGGTCTCTTATGTAATTTCTTGTATATTAAAGTTTTTATGATGTTGCATGTAACAAGTGTATGGTTGTAAATCATACATAGGCATGTGTACCCCTAATTTGGTTGTGTTGTATTAGACTCATGGTTTGGAGTTCAACAGTATGTATAGGAGAATGAGTGTGGGCGTGTTTACTTGCACTTATCACTAGAAGACTACTTATATTTGTTTGATAGTCTTGGAGGCTTGCTTACTAGTGTTTTAGGAAGGAGGAGTTCATGAAGTTGATGTGGATCTAGGGAACTTGAAGCAATAATTACAATGATGATGTTCATTTCTACATTGACTTGATAAGGAAGGTTGTTCACCTATAAAGGAATTGTTAACACTTGTTTGTCAAGTTGATCCAGGTGGATATTGGTGGCCACCCACCTATTCCAACTGGCTCCACTTGTCCGTTTTTTGTTCAACACGTTCTTTTATACTTCTTTGTAATTGTGGGTTCTACCCTTTTGGGGATGTCTAAATCCGTACACATCTTTCAGGTGGATATTAGTGGCCTCTCATTTAATCCAACTGGCTTATTTTGTATGTTTTCATGTCAGCACATCTTGTTGTACTTCCAGGGCCATTTTGGAGGCCTAACCAATGTTTTTTTGGCTCGCCACAGTCAAATTGTAGACATAGTCAGAGTTTGATGGCAGAATGTGTAGTTCTCTGAAAGACCTTTCCAACATCCTATCACGCACCTAAAACGAAGGTCGTATGCAAAAGTTACGAGCTCGGGAAGTTGAGGTACCAATTTACCCATACAGGCCCACATGACTTTTGACGTTTCACCTCCTAGGCTTAGGTTTTTGGATGTCTAGGGTTTTGGAATTCATGAGTAATATCAAAAAGGCCTCTAGAACCTCATTGTAATTCATTCTTCTCAGACGGATGCGCGTGGCAGCCACATCTCTTATGAGAGATAGCTACCACCATTCGAGCAAGTGTTTCAGTTCTGCAGTTTTATAGTTTCAGCCTATTTCATTTATTTAATAAAAGATATTATTCACTAGATATCTTTGTTATTCTTGATACCCCTGTGTTTATTGTATTCATTCTGTAATCAGTTCGTTCCGCTCCTAAATCTAGATCAGTGGTATCAGACTGGTCTTCTCTTCATTTATTTTTCTTTGTGCATGTCCCCGACAAGATCTGGGTACAAGAAGTTGGGACTCGAACCAATCGAGTCATTGCAATATCAGTCGTGCCTAGCCCGAGAACAACCCATGGGGGACGAAAATAAATATGATGGAGTAGGAGATCCTATTAAAATGTTGCTTGAGGAAGCCCTCGCACGACAAAGGAAGGAAATGATGGACAACTTTGCGCAGATCCTTCGACGGTTGCCCACAGGAGAAACATCTTCATCAAGTGACCTTGCAACCCCCTTCAAGGTACAAGTAAATTTTGATATTCCATTATTTGAAGGACTGATAGATGCGGATGTTGTAGATAAATGGTTGAATCTGCTCGAAGGTTATTTTTCGGTCCACAATTTTTTCGATAGGGAAAAGATTACTTTTGCACGCCTCAAGGTCGTCCCCCATGTTAAGGAATGGTGGGATACTTACTATGAGAAAAGGGTCGTAGAGGAATCTGCAATATTTGTGGTGGCCCCTACATGGGATTCCTTCGGGGATGCCATTAAAGAAAAATACTACCCAGTTGGAAGATACGAGGACCAGTATACCAGATGGACCACCCTGCATCAAGAAACGAACCAAACAATATCATATTTCACCAATATTTTCCAAACCCTACGCACCAAATTGGGTATCAAAGACTCTGAGCGTCATCTGGTGCTCAAATACCGCGGTTGTTTGCATAGATACATTCAAACATAAATAGAGTTTCTAGACATCACCTCATTGGTCATGGCTTATAGATACGCTGTCATGATCGAGCAGAAGTTCAAGCAGAAGAGGCAAGAGTTTGGATCTGCAAACTCCTCACAACTGAAGCAGGGCAAAGGTGGCCCCAACCCACACAACAAGGGACTGATCCGAGATGGCTTCTCTCAGGAGAACTAGTCCAAGCCGCAACAAAAGAAGGGAAATGAGAAGACGAAGAAGGACACGGGAAAATGGTTTGAGTACCATAAAATCCCTTGGAACAACACTGAAGAATGTCGCTCCAAGCAGTCACTCGTGGCTAAGCTAAAGGCTTCCAAGTCGGAGGATGATTCTGATTCTGAATCAAATCCCTAAGGAGGGAAGTGGATTATCGATGTTGAACCCAGTGCCATTGTCGCTACCACCAAAATTCGGCCAAGTGAACCAGAAGAACCAAAGAAAGGGGAATGCCTCTTTTACTCACAGATGTGGGTAAAGGGGCCTCCACTTCATTTCATTGTTGATAGAGGCAATCAAAAGAACCTGATTTTAGAAGAGGTTGTTAAGAGACTGGACCTGCCAACGACACTGCACCCACAGCCCTACACCATCGATTGTCTTCACCAAGGAAGAGATCTTCGTGTGAGCCAACAGTGTCGTCTACCCTACGACATTAAGCCTTTCGAATATGAGGTATTGTGTGATATTGCTCCTCTTGAAGTTTGTGATGTTCTTTTAGGACAACCATATTTGTGGAAGCATCATGTTGTGTATGAGTCTAGACCCCGCAATGTTATTATTACTTTGGGTAGACAATTGTATAGGATACTGGAGGTAGCGCCGCCTACCACTATTTCTTTAATCTTTTCTAAGCAATGAAGTAAGGTCATTTCACAGACTAGGAAGTTAGTCTTATTTGTGATCCATGCTCAAAGTAAGCAGAAGGTCGTCACCACATTCGTGGCCTCTACACAGAGCCTCTCTTTGGATCAGAAGAAAGTGGACGGGATCGTGGAAGAATACAGAGACATCTTCTCCTCACCCATCGGGGTACCGATGCACTGCCAAGTCGAGCATCCAATTGATCTGACCCCTGATGCACCTCTACCTAATTGACCAGTCTATCATCACTCGCTGATGGAAAATGATGAAATCAGGCGTTAGATCCAAGATCTTCTTCAAAAGGGGCACATCATACCCAACTCCTCCCCTCACGGAAGCCTAATTGTACTGGTGCATAAGAAGGACGAGACTTGGCGACTTTGCATTGATTACATAGCCTTAAATAAAATCACAATCAAGAACCGGTACCGAATTCCCAGGATTGATGACCTTCTTGACCAACTCAAGGAGGAAAATTTCTTCAACAAGATTGACCTAAAGTTTGGCTACCACCAGGTTCCCATCAAACCAACTGATGTATGGAATACAACCTTCAAATCTAAACAAGGTCTCTTCGAATGGATGGTCATGCCCTTTGGCCTAACAAATGCACCAGCCACTTTCATGAGGTTGATGGATGATGTATTGGGACCCTTCACCAACTCCTTTGTCATGGTATATTTGGATGACATCCTCATCTTCGACAGAACTTGGGAGGAGCACATGCGACATATTCAACAGGTTTTGAGCACTCTGTGGCAGCACAAGCTATATGTCAACTTGGATAAATTCTCTTTCGGCATGAACAGGGTCCAATACTTGGGCTACATTGTTGATGAGCATGGGGTACATGTTGATCCAGCTAAGATCCAAGTCATCTGTGACTAGCCATCCCCGACCACACTAACTGAGCTTCGGAGCTTCTTGAGACTGGCCAACTTCTACCGACGATTCATGTTGGGATGCTCCCATATTTCATGGGCCCTTACCCAGGTGACCAAGGTTGGTGGCAGGGTAACATTCATGTGGGGAAAGGAACACCAATGAGAATTCAATGATCTAAAGAATCACTTGTGCTCAAATCCAGTACTCTCTTTGCCCGATATGCAACAACTGTTCGAGATTGAGACTGATGCATCTGACTATGTTGTAGGCGCAGTTCTCACTCAACATGGCCATCCAATGGAATACCATAGTGAGACACTCTCATATACTGTCCGGAAATACCCCATCTATGACAAGGAAATGTATTCCATTGTACAAGACTATCGTCAATGGAAACATTACATTCTGGGAAAGGAGACGATCATCCACATTGATCACAAGCCCCTGTAGTTCATACAAACATACGGGAAATTGTAGAATGATCGCCATTAAAAGTGTTCCACCTACCTGTAGCAGTTCCATCTCAACATCAAGTATAAGACAAGGATCTCAAATCATGTCGTTGACTGCCTGAATCGACCTCTTGTGGCTACACTCACCAATGTGCTCCATTCCTGTGTACATGAGGCATCTAAGTGGCCCCAACTTTATCAGCAAGATCCAGACTTCTCCACCACCTATCAACTCTTGGGTACATGCACGATTGTCACTAATTTTCACATTCAGGACGAACTATTATGCCATTTGGGCCATCTCTATGTTCCTACAAGCGAGCGTGCAAAGTTGATCTGGGAAGCCCACTACAGTCGGATGGCAAGACATTTTGGCGTGGAGAAAACTCTGTTTGTTCTTCAGAAACATTTTTATTGGCCAAAACTTCGACAAGACGTCAGCAAGTATATCAGATATTGCATTGTTTGTGCCATTTCCAAGCCAACCATCAAGAAGCAAGGCTTATACACCCGTCTTCCTACTCCTGAGAAGCCTTGGGAATCTGTCTCAATGGATTACATGTCTGGCCTTCCTTGCACCAAGCAAGGAAATCACTATGTATTTGTGGTCGTTGATCGGCTTTCGAAGATGGCCATCCTCACAACTTCAAGAAGAATATCACAATGCCAGATACTGCCAAGCTCTTCTTCGAATGAGTTTAGGTCCATTTTTTGATACCACAAACCATCATCTCCGACCGGGACAACAGGTTCCTCAGCACATTTTGGTCGAGTCTCTGGTCACTATTGGACACCAAGATCAATAAATCCACTTCTTTCCACCCCCAAACAGACGTCCAAACATAGGTTGTCAATCAGATGACTATGCACATCCTACGCATGTACAACTCTAATAATCCATGTACATGGGATGAGAGTCTCCCCTATGTTCAACACAGTTACAACAGGGCTCTCCATAGCTCCACCCGCCATATCCCATTTCAAGTGGGGCTGGGATTCCAACTCTTGGGTCCCATGGATGTTGCACTACCTCTTGCCACCACACAGACAAACTCTTCCCATGTTTAGTCTGATATCGACAAAGCCACCAGATTCATTGAGTGGATTCAGCACATCCGCCAACAGGTCCAGTATATTTTACAGAAATCCAATGCTAAGTACAAGTAGTGCCATGATCAACACAGGGTACCACACTAGTTTTAAGTTGGAGATAAAGTCTGGTTAAATTTGCAGAAGGAGCATCTCACGGGGCCCCATCGGAAGCTTCGCCCACTTTGCTATGGGCCTTACACTATCACCAAGGTTGTGGGTAGCAATTCTTTTGAGCTCAGCACTCCACTCTTCCTTGGCCTGCACCCAGTTTTCAATGTGGACCTCCTCCATATTTTCCACCATTATTGGACACCTCAGAGATCGCAGAATAGCTGACACCAACAGAGCTCAACCCTGCCTGCATGGAACAAGCATCCACTGATCAGATAGTGGAAACACAAGTTAAGGGAACTCGCCAGTAGAGGACCCAACTTTATTGGGTTGTCAAGGCAGGGTAAAGGAACTGTTAACACTTGTTTGTCGAGTTGATCCAAGTGGATATTGGTGGCCACCCACCTATTCCAACTGGCTCCACTTGTCCATTTTTTGTTCAACACGTTCTTCTATACTTCTTTGTAATTGTGGGTTCTACACTTTTGGGGATGTCTGAATCCCTACACATCTTCCAAGTGGATATTAGTGGCCTCTCATTTAAGCCAACTGGCTTATTTTGTATGTTTTCATGTCAGCACATCTTGTTGTACTTCCAGGGCCGTTTTGGAGGCCTAAACAATGTTTTTTTGGCTCGCCACAGTCAAATTGTAAACGGAGTTCGATTTTGATGGCAGAATGTGTAGTTCTCTAAAAGACCTTTCCAACAACCTATCATACGCCTAAAACGGAGGTCGTATGCAAAAGTTACGAGCCCGGGAAGTTGAGGTACCAACTTACCCATACGGGTCCACATGACTTTTGACGTTTCACCTCCTAGGCTTAGGTTTTTGGATGTCTAGAGTTTTGGAATTCATGAGTAATATAAAAAATTCCTCTAGAGCCTCATTGTAATTCATTCTTCTCAGACGGATGCGTGTAGCAGCCACATCTCTTATGAGAGATAGCTACCACCATTCGAGCAAGTGTTTTAGTTCTGCAGTTTTACAGTTTCAGCCTATTTCATTTATTTAATAGAAGATATTATTCACCGGATATCATTGTTATTCTTCATATCTCTGTGTTTATTGTATTAATTTTGTAATTAGTTCATTCCGCTCCTAAATCTGGATCAGTGGTATCAGAGTGCTCTGCTCTTCATTTATTTTTCTTTGTGCATGTCCCCGACAAGATCTGGGTACAAGAAGTTGGGACTCGAACCAATTGAGTCGTTGCAATATCAGTCACGCCGAGCCCGAGAAGAACCCATGGGGGACAAAAATAAATATGATGGAGTAGGAGATCCTATTAAAATGTTGCTCAAGGAAGCCCTCGCACGACAAAGGAAAGAAATGATGGGCAACTTTGTGTAGATCCTTCGACGGTTGCCCACAGGAGAAGCATCTTCATCAAGTGGCCATGAAACCCCCTTCAAGGTACAGGTAAATTTTGATATTCCATTATTTGAAGGACTGATAGATGCGGATGTTGTAGATAAATGGTTGAATCTGCTCGAAGGTTATTTTTCGGTCCACAATTTTTTCGATAGGGATAAGATTACTTTTGCATGCCTCAAGGTCGTCCCCCATGTTAAGGAATGGTGGGATACTTACTCTGAGAATAGGGTCATAGAGGAATCTACAATATTTGTGGTGGCCCCTACATGGGATTCCTTCGGGGATGCCATTAAAGAAAAATACTACCCGGTTGGAAGATACGAGGACCAATATACCAGATGGACCACCCTGCATCAAGAAACGAACCAAACAGTACCATATTTCACCAATATTTTACAAACCCTGCGCACCAAATTGGGTACCAAAGACTCTGAGCATCATCTAGTGCTCAAATACCACGGTTTTTTGCATAGATACATTCAAACATAAATGGAGTTTCTAGACATCACCTCGTTGGTCACGGATTATAGATACGCTGTCAAGATCGAGCAGAAATTCAAGTAGAAGAGGCAAGAGTTTGGATCTGCAAACTCCTCACAGCCAAAGCAAGGCAAAGGCGGCCCCAACCCACACAACAAGGGACCGATCTGAGATGGCTTCTCTTAGGACAACCAGTCCAAGCCACAACAAAAGAAGGGAAATGAGAAGACGAAGGACTCGGAAAATGGTTTGAGTACCATAAAATCCCTTGGAACAACACTGAAGAATGTTGCTCCAAGAAGTCACTCGTGGCTGAGCTAAAGGCTTCCGAGTCGGAGGATGATTCTGATTCTGAATCAAATCCCTAAGGAGGGAAGCAGGTTATCGATGTTGAACCCACTGCCATTGTTGCTACCACCGAAATTTGGCCAAGTGAACTAGAAGAACCAAAGGAAGGGGAACGCCTCTTTTACTCGTAGATGTGGGTAAAGGGGGCTCCACTTCATTTCATTGTCGATAGCGGAAATCAAAAGAACCTGATTTTAGAAGAGGTTGTCAAAAGGTTGGACCTGCCAACAACATTGCACCTGCAACCCTACACCATCGGTTGTCTTCGCCAAGGAAGAGATCTTCGTGTGAGCCAACAATGTCGCCTACCCTATGACATTAAGCCTTTCAAATATGAGGTATTGTGTGATATTGCTCCCCTTGAAGTTAGTGATGTTCTTTTAGGACAACCATATTTGTGGAAGCATCATGTTGTGTATGAGTCTAAACCTCGCAGTGTTATTATTACTTTGGGTAGACAATTGTACAGGATACCAAAGGTAGCGTCGCCTACCGCTATTTCTTTAATCTTTTCTAAGCAATGAAGTAAGGTCATTTCACAGACTAGGAAGTTAGTCTTCTTTGTGATCCATGCTCAAAGTAAGTAGAAGGTCGTTGCCACATTTGTGGCCTCTACACAGAGCCTCTCTTTGTAGCAGAAGAAAGTGGACGGGATCATGGAAGAATACAGAGACATCTTCTCCTCACCCATCAGGGTACCGATGCACTGCCAAGTCGAGCATCCAATTGATCTAACCCCTGATGCACCTCTACCTAATGGACTAGTCTATCATCACTTGCTGATGGAAAATGATGAAATCAGGCATCAGATCCAAGATATTATTCAAAAGGGGCACATCATACCGAACTCCTCCCCTTGTGGAAGCCTAATTGTACTGGTGCATAAGAAGGATGGGACTTGGCGACTATGCATTGATTGCATAGCCTTAAACAAAATCACAATCTGGAACCAGTACCCAATTCCCAGGATTGATGACCTTTTTGACCAACTCAATGGGGAAAATTTCTTCAGCAAGATTGACCTAAAGTCTGGCTACCATTGGGTTCCCATCAAACCAACTGATGTATGGAATACAACCTTCAAATCTAAACAAGGTCTCCTCGAATGGATGGTCATGCCCTTTGGCCTAACAAATGCACTAACCACTTTCATGAGGTTGATGGATGATGTATTACGACCCTTCACCAACTCCTTTGTCATGGTATATTTGGATGACATCCTCATCTTCGACAGAACTTGGGAGGAGCACATGCGGCATATTCAACAGGTTTTGAGCACTCTGTGGCAGCACAAGCTATATGTCAACTTGGAAAAATTTTCTTTTGGCATGAACAGGGTCCAATACTTGGGCTATATTATTGATGAGAATGGGGTACATGTTGATCTAGCCAATATCCAATTCATCTGTGACTAGCCAGCCCCGATCACACTAACTGAACTTTGGAGCTTCTTGAGACTGGCCAACTTCTACCGACAGTTCGTGTTGGGATTCTCCCATATTTCATGGGCCCTTAGCCAGGTGACCAAGGTTGGTGGCAAGGCAACATTCATGTGGGGGAAGGAACAACAATGAGAATTCAACGATCTAAAGCATCGCTTGTGCCCAGATCCAGTACTCTCCTTGCCCGATATGCAACAACTGTTCGAGATTGAGACTAATGCATCTGACTATGTTGTAGGCGTAGTTCTCACTCAACATGGCCATCCAATGGAATACCATAGTGAGACACTCTCATATACTGTCCGGAAATACCCCATCTATGACAAGGAAATGTATTCCATTGTACAAGCCTGTCGTCAATGGAAACATTACATTCTGGGAAAGGAGATGATCATCCACATTGATCACAAGCCCCTATAGTTCATACAGACATACGGGAAATTGTAGAATGATCGCCATCAGAAGTGTTCCACCTACCTGCAACATTTCCATCTCAACATCAAGTATAAGACAAGGATCTCAAATCATGTCGTTGACTGCCTTAGTCGACCTCCTGTGGCTGCACTCACCAATGTGCTCCATTCCTATGTACATGAGGCATCTAAGTGGCCCCAACTTTATCAGTAAGATCTGGACTTCTCCACCACCTATCAACTCTTGGGTACATGCGCGACTGTCACTGATTTTCACATTCAGGACGAACTATTATTCCATTTGGGCCATCTCTATGTTCCTACAAGCGAGCGTGCAAAGTTGATCTGGGAAGCCCACTACAGTCGGATGGCAAGACATTTTGGCATGGAGAAAACTCTGGTTGTTCTTCAGAAACATTTTTATTGGCCAAACTTCGACAGGACGTCAGCAGGTATATCAGATATTGCACTGTCTGTGTGATTTCCAAGCCAACCATCAAGAAGCAAGGCTTATACACCCATCTTCCTACTCCCAAGAAGCCTTGGGAATCTGTCTCAATGGATTACATGTTTGGCCTTCCTTGCACCAAGAAAGGAAATCACTATGCATTTGTGGTCGTTGATCGGTTTTCGAAGATGGCCATCCTCACAACCCGCAAGAAGAATATCACAGTGGTAGATACTTCCAAGCTCTTCTTCGAATGAGTTTGGGTCCATTTTTTGATACCACAAACCATCATCTCCAATCGGGACAACAAGTTCCTCAGCACATTTTGGTCGAGTCTCTGGTCACTGTTGGACACCAAGCTCAATAAATCCACTTCTTTCCACCCCCAAACATAGGTTGTCAATTATATGATTGTGCACATCCTACGTATGTACAACTCTAATAATCCACATACATGGGATGAGAGTCTCCCCTATGTTCAACACAGTTACAACAGGGCTCTCCATAGTTCCACCTGTCATAGCCCATTTCAGGTGGGGCTGGGATTCCAACTCTTGGGTCCCATGGATGTTGCACTACCTCTTGCCACCACACAGACAAACTCTTCCCATGTTCAGTCTGAGACCGACAAAGCCACCAGATTCATTGAGTGGATTCATTACATCCGCCAACAGGTCCAGGATATTTTGCAGAAATCCAATGCTAAGTACAAGCAGCGCCATGATCAACACAAGGTACCGCACCAGTTTCAGGTTGGAGACAAAGTCTGGTTAAATTTGCAGAAAAATCATCTCACGGGGCTCCATCGAAAGCTTCGCCCACTTCACTATGGGCCTTACACTATCACCAAGGTTTTGGGTAGCAATTCTTTTGAGCTCAACACTCCACCCTTCCTTGGCCTGCACCCAGTTTTCAGCGTGGGCCTCCTCCATATTTTCCACCATTATTGGACACCTCAGAGATCGTAGAATAGCTGACACCAACATAGCTCAACCCTGACTGCATGGAACAAGCATCCACTGATCAGATAGTGGAAACATAGGTTAAGGGAACTCACCAGTAAAGGATCCAACTTTATCGGGTTCTCAAGGCAGGGTAACTCCTACACCAAGTCAAGTGGCACACCCGGGGCCAAATCCAACAGAAGTTTCCTCACCTGATGGGGAAAATCAACACAATGGAGACCATTTCTTCCTAAGGGGGGAGGATTGATCCAGGTGGATATTGGTGGCCACCCACCCATTCCAACTGGCTCCTCTTGTTCGTCTTTTGTTAAGCACGTTCTTCTGTATTTATTTGTAATTGTGGGTTCTACACTTCTAGGGTTGTCTGAATCCCTACACATCTTCCAGGTGGATATTAGTGGCCTCTCACCTAATCCAATTGGCTTATTTTGTATGTTTTCATGTCAACACATCTTGTTGTACTTCTAGGGCCATTTTGGAGGCCTGAACAATTTTTTTTTGGCTCACCATAGTCAAAATGTAGACGAAGACAGAGTTTGATGGAATAATGTGTAGCTCTCTAAAATACCTTTCCAATGAGCTATCACGTGCCTAAAAAGGAGGTCGTATGCAAAATTTACGACCCCGGGAGTTGAGGTACCAACTTACCCATAGGGGCCCACATGACTTTTGACGTTTCGCCTCCTAGGGTTAGGTTTTTGGATATCTAGGGTTTTGGCATTCATGAGTAATATCAAAAAGGCCTCTAGAGCCTCATTGTAATTCATTCTTCTTAGACGAATGCCTGTAGTAGCCACATCTCTTCTCAGAGATAGCTACCACCATTTGAGCAAGTGTTTCAGTTCTGCAGTTTTACAGTTTCATCCTATTTCATTTATTTAAGAGAAGATATTGTTCACTGGATATCTATGTTATTCTTCATATCTTTGTGTTTATTGTATTCAATCTATAACCAATTCGTTCCACTCCTAAATCCGGATCACAAGTGAGAAATATGTTGGGCATGGGTTATGGGTGATTGTAGTGAACCTTTGTAGATAAAGATAAAAGACAACCCTAGACTTTAGAAATACCAAAATGCATCCACACAATAGAAAAAAAAATAATATAGAGAGAAACCTCAAGGTAGGGTAAGATCATCAAATACTCCTTATGGAAAGAATCACTCCATAAGCCATATTCGCTAAAATATAGTACTCAACATCCAACATGTCTCAATAGAATGATACTCATGTATTTATACTTTTCTCATGAGTATTGCTTGTCATGTTGTTCTGTAGAGAAGAATATGGCCAAGGAACCCTATGAGGAAAGATATCCTTCCTACTTTACATTATCTGAAAATTTTCAGTAGCCTGAGGGGTAACCCTCTTGATTGTAAAGATTTTGTATTAAATAGTTCTTCAAATAAAATTGAAGAATGGGGTTTATTTCAAGTACAAGACTTGAATTAGTCAATTGAAAATAACTAAAGAAATAAAGAGTTCAAAAATTGTTTGATGAACAAATGTAATGATTTACACAAAGGACACCATATTCTTGTTTAACCAACATTAAAGGTGAATACAAAATTGAAAAATAAAAAAAGAATGAGTATTAATCCTTCTAAAAGGTAATTGGTCAACATAGAGAATATTTCAGAAGAATGAGATACAAAAAAGTAAAGATATAACTAGAAGGAAAATAAAAAATATCAAAGAAAACTTCGATATCATATCAATAATTATTCCTTGACTTCATCACACTTCAATAGTAAATAATGTAAGTATGAAACTAGAATAAAGGAATTTAAAACATCAATATATAAATCCAACATTCATAATGATATAAGTCATCATGTGAATAAATAACAAGACTTATGTTGTATTTAAAGCTTCATTAAGCTTCGAATGATTATGTAAATAGGTTTTCTTGAGAGTAAATCCCATAAAAGATTTCTGACTTCAAAGCTTGAAGTTCTTCAAACTAAAAGAAAATAATTGTTACTATAATAATAATAATAATAATAATAATGCAAGGAGGAATTGGAGGACTAGGCTGAAAACTAGTTGGCTTGCCCTAGCTAGGTCTACTTTTGGCCTTGAGCCCCATGAGCTCTCAAAGGGGCGATGATCAACCACCTCTCCCTGGTGCAGCTGCCTTCAAATGCTTTCTCATAGTCGGAGGTAAGAAGCCTACCTCTGATCCGTCCCCCAAGTTTGTCAAAAGGCTGGATGAAGTTCCGTTAATTGCCCTCCCACCAAAGCAACCAATGCAGATCGCGGTATCTTTGGTAGATCACGCCCTGGTGGGACAGTTCATTGGGCTCTGGCCCTCGCCTCGCACTATCGAAAACTAGATCTAGAAGAACTGGCGCCATCTGATCACCAGTAGTGTCACCTATTATGCGGTTGGATGGGGGTTTTTTCTGTTCGAATTCATCTCCAGAGACGACCACGGTATGATCTTCAGAAATGGGCCCTATTTCATGGAACCTCAAGGGTTGTATCTAAATCATTGGACCCCCGACTTTGATCCTGCTCTGGATGTACCTAAGGCGATCCTAGTGTGGGTCAGGCTCCCTAATCTCCTGATCCACTACTGGTCTCCCTCCTCGATACAAACCATTGGCAACGAGCTAGGAAATTACATTGACAATGACAATCCCAAAGATCAATACTCTTATGCCCGTATTTGTGTTGAAGTTGACTTAGAAGCTGGTCTACCAAAAGCGATAAAATTAACTGTAGGTGATTGGTAGCACTTCCAGAAGCTAGACTATGAACAATTTCCATTCAAATGCAGACACTGCCACGAGTATGGGCATTTCCATAAGAACTGTCCAAAAATTCCTCAATCCCAGCAAGAAAAATACCCATAAGAGGGGTGGCAGCAACCCAAAAGACATAAGGAAAACCCTAAATCTGGTCCGCGATGAGAGGGGAAAAACCCAAATCCCCCCTCACCCAGAAAGGAAGCTCCGACGAAAAAAAAAGAATCTTGAACCTGGTAATAGATTATCTGCCCTGGAAGAGCCAGAAACTGAAGGAAACATGGTTGAAACTGTTCCACCCATCACCCCGTCCTCCCCAAAAAATGAAAGATCGTATCCTACCCCAACTTCCAATGTGGTCCTTTCCCAAGAATTCCCATCCGTCCAGCAAGACCAAGGAACAGAGGAAGACCTGTCGAAAGAAGAGGAAGGGGAAATAGATCCAATAAAAAGCACTAAGAAAACTTCAAAGAGAGGAAGAAAATCAGCAAAGGAATGCAGAGAAGAAGAAACTTGCAAAGACAAGTTGCAAGGAGGAAAATCAACCCTGGAAGGGTTGTTCAAACCAAGAATAATGAGGCAACAAGGGCAGTTCCCTAAAGGAACTGCAACCACTAGCAAAGGTAAGTAATGAAGGTCATCTCTTGGAACTACAGGTGTCTTGGGAGTAAATAGAAAGCTGAAGCAATGAAATATTTAATGCGCATAGCCACCCTAGACGTCCTCTTAATTCAGGAGACCAAGTTGGAGGAACAACAGTTCTTCCAGACCAGAAAGTCATTTTGGAACTTAGGCGAAGGAATAGTCGTAAGCTCCCGAGGTGCCTTAGGCAACCTAGACACTCTATGGAATCCCAACAAGCTCGACCTGATCCATTCCCTCACCTGTCCACATTGGATTTTCACAAATCTCCACCATAAAGACACATGCCTTCAGGTAAGTCTCTTCAACATTTATGTTCCAGTTCTTCTTGCAGAAAAAAAATATTGTTGGAATTCTATTCAAGATTTCCTGCAGCTAAATCGCCCTGAGAATATAATTCTAGCGGGGGATCTGAATCTCACCCTAAACACCAAAGAAAAAAAAGGGGGGACCCCAGTCAGAGACCCCCTCCGGGAAATAGTTGATGACCTAATATTGGATTGGGATCTAGAATATATTAAGCCTCCCAAAGGATTGTTCACTTGGTCCAATAGAAGAATAGGCCTGGGACATATAGCAACACATATCGACAGATTTATAGCTCAACACTCCCTCCTTCTTCTTGGGATTAACCTTGACTCCTCTATTCTTCCTTTTAATGCCTCGGACTACAAACCTATCCTCTTAGCAATATTGCAAGACTGCAACCTGGGCCCCATCCCTTTCTGATTTAGCCCCTCCTAGATTTAGCATGAAGGGTTTCTAGATCTCGTCTCCTCAGTCTGGAAGGATGCTATCACAGGATCACCCTTCTTCATCTGGGAAGAAAAGCTGAGGAAACTTAAAGTGGCTCTTAAATCCCAGGCCAAAACTCTCAAAACCCCCCTCCATCAACATCTAGAAGCGCAGCTTGCCCTGGAACAACATCAAATCCAGGCAGATATCCTCCCCGTAGACCCTTATATATAGAAAAAGAACACTAGATGCATAAGAACCTCCATCGGGCTTGCCACAAGGAGGAGGAATATTGGCAGTAGAAACATAGAAGCCTTTGGCTCCAAGCAGGGGATAAAAACACTATCTTCTTCCACAAACATGTGGAAGGACTAAAGCAGTTCAACTCTATCAAATAAATCCACACCCAAGAACAAGCCCTCTCCAACTTTGAAGACATTAAGCAAGCTGCTCATATACACTTCATAGATATCTATATAGAAGAGCCCTCTTCCCCAAAAGCTTCCACCGGTGATGTCCTAAACTTGATTCCCAAAAGGGTCTCCATGGAAGACAACTCAGCTCTCACAACGTCGATCTCTAAAAAATAAATCAAGAAAGATATAGCCAATATGGAGCCTGACAAAGCCCCAAGTCCAGATGGATTTACGACCCGGTTCATCAAAGTATGCTGGAAAATTATATAAACGACCTCCACAGAATGATTCAAAAATCACAATCCTGCAGCAAGATTGGAGGAAGCACCAACTCTGCTTTCCTAGCCCTCATTCCAAAGGAAAAAGGAGCCACTTCCTTTGATCGATTTAGAACAATCTCCCTTTGCAACATTGGTTACAAAATTATCACTAAAATCATGGCCAACCGGATCAAAAACATTATGCCTTCAATCATTCCGGAGAATCAAGGGGGCTTCATCAAGGGAAAAAACATCAGTGATAACATAATCCTTGTCCAGGAGGCCATTCATTCAAGCCAATCTCAGAAAGAAAAGGGTATGGTAATCAAATTGGATCTTGCAAATGCCTTTGACAGGGTTAGATACAACTTTCTATTTCAAGTTATGCAGTGTCTTGGGTTTGACCACTCCTTTGTCAAGTGGACACAAGCTTGCATTGGAATACCATGGATAGCTCCTTTGGTCAACAGCCGAGAAGCTGGCTTCTTCCAAGCCTCTCGAGGTCTACGGCAAGGCTGTCCCCTCTCCCCACTCCTCTATGTCATTCAGGCATCGGTATTGAGCTTCCAACTGGATCAAAGTCAACTACTCCAAGAGCTAATGGGACTATGCATAGCCAGAGGGGTCAGAGATATCAACCACACTTAGTTCGTCAATGACACCATCCTCCTAGGAAGCGCAAGCAACCACTCGACCAGAAAATTCAAATCTGAACTAGACAAATATCAAGCCATCTCGGGCAGCAAAATCAACTACAGGAAGAGTCAAATCTATGGTTGGAACTGTACCCTGAGGGAGATGACTGACATCACCCGAATTTTGGGAATAACAGGCAAAACTCAATGGGATTCCTTCAAGTACTTAGGAGTCCCCATTTTTAAAGCCTCCGCCAAATCCTCATGTTGGGCACCCCTAGTTGACAAAATCAAAGCTAGAATAAGCGCTTGGGGTTCAAGCTGGTTATATCCAACAGGTAAGCTAGTTCTTATAAAATCAGTCTTCTCAATCATCCCTATATATCAATATTTAATTCTTTTGGCTCCAAGAGGCATTATCACTAAAATTGAAGCCCTGTTGTGACACTTTCTATGGAAAGGAGGAAAAAACAATGACAACAAACTCCCACTAGTCAGCTGGGGGAAAATATCTCGACCTATCCCTAAAGGTGGTCTCCAACTCCGTGATCTTCAAATCCAAAACTTGGCCTAGGAGCGAAACTGCTTTGGAATGTAGTGTCAGGGAGGAGCTCCTAGTGAAAATAATCTATTTGGACTAAATATTTCACTAGCTCGAGGCTTTGTTTTCTAGACGCATCACCTAAAACTACTCATGGCTCTTCGATCTTCTCAGTCTGCTCAAAAGAGCACAATTTCTTCACTCCTGCTCTTACTTGGATTCCAGGCAATGGGAAGCAAATCTGAATCTGGGAAGACTCCATAATGGGGGACCCCCCGATCGATACTATTCCAGGCACGACTCTTCTTAAAGCCTCTCTAAAAGCTCAAAATATTAGTACCCTTTGGGATATTTCCCACTGGCAAAGTGACGGATCCAAAGACTGGGTGAGATGGGTCTTCCCTGATTGCCTCCCCCAACTGCACCGTGAAAAAGAACTTCTGATTTCTTTGCTTCAAGGGAAATCCCCAATATCCAAAAGAATCAAGGACCAATGAGGTTGGGGATGTCGAGCAGGGGACTATTCAGTAGCATCAAGCTACACAATCCTCTCTACAGTGCCCTAGGCTCCAGGAAATCCAACACTTTGGAAAGAGATCTGGCAAGTCAAAAGTCTTCCTAAAGTGGATTTCTTCATTTGGACCTTAGCACATAATAGTATCCTGACAGGCGATAACCTTAGGAGAAAAGGCTGGGAAGGCCCCTCGAGATTCCTTCTCTACTGGTCCCATGAAGAATCAGTTGATCATATGCTCCTCAATTGTCCTTTTGCAAAAGAAGTTTGGAGCTCAGTCCTGTCAGGGTGGGCCCCAACTATCCAAATCCCTCCAGATATCCCTTCGCTACTAAGTAACTGGACCTCCCTTTGTCCCTTTTTTCTCAAATCCAAAGATCAACTTAAGTGTTGCTGGTTGACCCTTCCTAAATTTATTTTATGGAAATTTTGGCTCGAAAGAAATGCCTGAATTTTCAAAAATCAGTCCTCCACCCCCACCCATGTTTCTGTCAAATCCAAAGCTC
>ML778858.1:473186-492373 GCA_009831015.1 Picea engelmannii | reverse complement strand
CTTGAAACATGAGTGGAAACCATACAATATGATTTTCTAAGCAATGTAGTCCATTGGTACCAAGCACAAGCATCCATCCATCCTAGTGAAATGTGGACATACGATCCATTTGTGGCCTTACCACCTTGATCTTGATTCTGGTTGCTCCTTTGATTCCTTGTTGTTGTTGTGCTAGTTTGATATCTCCATTGATTTATTTTAGTCCTCCATATACCTTTATACTAATTTCTTTTCTAGTTTCATGTTGGTCCATAATAAATTTATTGATGCTCACAAATTTGCCTTGATGATTATTACTTTTTAAGATGACAAAATACAATGACCTTAACTGTTGATTTTTCAACATGTAATTAATGCAACATTATAGATTCTTCTTTATTCTTATACGTTTTTAGAAATATCCTTTAGATGCTTCTATACACTGTTCTTTAGATTCAACTTCAAACTCTTCATGTAAGTGTAAATATTGCAGATTTAAAATTAATTTCCCTACACGTAATTCTTCATATGACATCTTGGACTCTTCTATAGTACCCTTATAATCCCAAACATCCTAGAACCCTTTACTCCCCACCCATCAAAGTATAGCTCAAATTAGTGAATCAAAGTACTTTTTAAACTTTTATCACTATATCTTTGTATATAGTTGGAAGGTGGAAGTATACGAAACCACTCAACTTTTTTTTCCACATGCTTTCAACTTTGTTTTCCGCGTGCCCCCACTAAAGACGTTGACTTAAACGACTTCCTATGCACCTTCGCCACCACTTTTTTTTCCAAGAGAAAATTGGTCAAATTTATATATGGTATAAATTTCTTTACAAAGAAAAACTGCCAGCAGTAACAAAACATGGACAGTGCATCAACAGAGAGAGTCCTAAACAAAACAAACCTGCCAAGGTGGAAAAGCCCAAAAGAAGAGGAACAAGCGAGGAACGCGCCCAAAATACCAAACCAACAGCAAGAAGGGAACAACCCACATCATTCAAAGACATTTATAGAGGAGATGGGGCTCACTATCCCTCTATCCCTTTGGAAAACCAAGAGTCTACCAACCACTTCCTTTAAATCCCTCTTCGATAGGGCGTCCGCCTCTCTATTGTGAGATCTGGGAATATGGTGATAGTTGATGTCGGCGAAGGATTTAGACAGCTCCATCATTTTATCCTTCCAGCTATCATTGTGGACAGTTTGGAGCTTGGATTTTTGAGAAATCCAATCAATGATAACTCGCGAGTCACCGAGGACGTGAAGGTGACTGATAGACCAGCAGGAAGCAAAGTAGAGGGAGGCCCATAAGCCTAAGAGCTCGGCCTTATTGTTAGTGCCTACTCTGCAGTTTAGGTACCACATTGTAGTCTTTGACGGATGAAATTTGAAAAAACCCCCCGCCCCACAACAAGCTCCACTGGACAGGGCAACACCATCGAAACATGCCATGGTGTAACCTTCCATCAAATTGAAATCACAGGCTTTGAGAGTAGGAGGCTTAAACAATTGCGGTTTCCAATGGAAGGAGGCCAATACTTTGAGAAGCACCACCTGCAAAGTAGGAGGATAGGAATCAAAAGTGGCTCGGTTATGAGCGATCCATATCTGCCAGCAATCGAGAGCAGGTAAAAAATTTGGCGCTGTAGTTTGTGCCAGCCATCAGGTGTAGCTATTTGAGAGGGAGGTGCCACTCCAAGATAAATGCAGCGAGAGATGGTTGAGCACAAGAGACTAGACCGACTGTGTGAAGGAACAATGTACTAGTAAATGATGAATATCCTTAGATGCTCTGCTACAGAGAAGGTAGATCCCCGGCCCCTCCCAGCCCCTCCGACGTAGCACATCCCAAGTAAGCAATTTCTCCTTTCCAGCGAGCCAAATAAATAACTTAATCTTTAGGGGAATCGTCCATAGCTAAAGAAGAGAGAACCACGATCGATCCACTTCAAAAACCACTGGTTGAGAAGAGCTTTATATAGATTCTTTACTGTAATGTTTCCCGTGGCATCTCCACTGGCCCACATAAGTGTATCAGAACTAGAAGAGAGTGAGACATCAACACCTTTGAGGGCCGAGATGTAGTGGTCCCATTCATTCGCTAATGACTCACTTAAGTGTAACTCACCACTGTCTAGCCATCTGTCAAGGAGAGTGTGACCGCCTAGTTGTATATTTACCTGAGCAAGGTTAGTAAAATTTTGAAGACGGAGCTGCAACCTCAACTCGGGGGAGAGGAGCGACCGATCTCCCAAACCAAGAATTTTGTCCCCACCTATGAAGATATCAGTACCAGCTCCAGGTTTCCACACGAGCCAGTGGAGAATTACTGGAATGGAAGCAACCATTCCCTTCCAGAAAGGAGAAACCTTCTTCAGCTGAAAAGAAGGTTTACGGATCCAATTAACAAGCGGCAGGGAGCCCAAATATTTGTCAGCAATAATACGGTGCCAGATATTATCAATTGAGACAACTCTCCAGAAAGAATTCGCCAGGAGGGTCGTGTTGAAAGTGGACAAGTTCATGAGCCCCCAGCCCTCATTTCTTCGAGTTTTGGATAGAGCATCCCAGTTGCACAGATGAAAGCGAAAATGGCCAGGGTGGCTATTCCACAGAAAGTTGAAAATGTGTCTCCGGAGAAGTATAATGATCTTGTTTGGAATTTTTTCTAGGGACATCTAGAAAAAAGGAAGACTTTCTAGAACCGACTTGATCAAGATGAAACAGCCACCAAGGGACAGCCATTTGTTACACCAAAAATTAATCCTTCTTTCAAAATGAGCCACCAGCCATCTCCAATCTTCCAGAGAGGAGGCTCCCAATTTCAACTGGAATCCAAGATACCTAAAGCCTTCACTCAGGTTTACAAAGGTGAAGGGGATGGAGTTCTTGAGAATGATAAGTTCGGCCTTCGAAAGACCCCAGTAGTGGACGAAGGATTTTGAGAAGTTGATGGATAAACCTGAGACGGAACAGAAGAGTTGAAGCACCTCAAGGATTACCAATCACTCAGATAAATCTGCTTTCGAGATGAGAAGAACATCATCAACAAACAAAAGATGTACCATTTTAATAAATTTTGAGACCTTTATGCCGGAGATGTGGTGCTCGGTGAAATTTTTTGAGAGAAGAAGGCTGAGACCTTCCATTATCAGAATAAATAGGTAGGGAGAGAGTGGGCATCCCTGGTGGAGCCCCCTCTCACTTTTGAAAAAACTAGAAGCCTCGCCATTAATCAATACTGCAAAGTTTGAGCTAGTGACACAGGACATAATCCAATTGATGAACAAATCACCAAAACCAGCTGAGTGAAGAATTAATCTCAAGAACTCCCAATCGATGCAATCGAATGCTTGTTTGAGATCAAGTTTCATAACCAGAGCCTTTAAGTTTTTCTTCTTGATGCTGTGGATGCATTCATGGGCAGCTCCAATCGCATCCTGAATTCTTCTGCCCTGCAAGAAACCCAACTGCTCAGCTGAGAGATTCCTTTCTAGAAAAGGCTTGATCCGGTTTGAAATAACCTTGGAAATTAACTTGTAAATGAGGTTGCAGAGGGAGATCAGACGGTAGTCACTGAAGGAGAGCGGGTTTCTTTCTTTCAGAATCAAGACTAGAAAGGTAGAATTAAGACTTCCAACAATCTTACAAGTGATACGGGAGTCTTCCACCATCTGGAGAAGATCCAAACCAACAAGGTCAAAGAAGAAACAGAAGAATTTTGTCGACCAACCATCAGGACCGGGACTTCTTTCTGAATTGAAGTGCATAAGAATATTTTTTAACTCGGACAGAGATACTGGTTTGTAGAGGTCGACAGCCTCAACATCAGAGACAAAACTAGGAAAGAGGCTGGCTGTAGACACCATCCCCCGGAGGTTGAGATTTGAGGATTTTTTGTATAGGCGACTGAAGTATGAAATAGCCTCATCCTGGAGGGCCCTTTGACCACTTAGAAGTTCTTCTCCACTGCCTTTAATCGACCAAATAAACTTCTTGTCTCTATTATAACTAGCAACTTTATGAAAAAATCTTCAGTTTGTGTCACCACTTTTTAACCAAGTCGCACGGCTGCGCAATCTCCAGCTGTTTTCCTCTGAAAGAAGAAGGGAGACTCTATTTGATTCAAGCTGCTTCAGAGTAGCCGACTCCTCCAAGGTCAAAGCCGCAATAGACGAAGAGTGAATAAGCTGCGAAATTTCCGATTCCAGCTTAATTAAACTTGATTTTTACATGTCTTTTAAATCATGGAACCAAGCTCTCGATTTGGATTTGAGAACTTTTAGTTTCCAGACAAGGCGCCATTGAGGGTTAGCTTCTGTTTGGAAACAAGGATCCCTCCAAACCAAATGAACTAAATCGGAGTAGGCCTCGGACGAGAGCCAATGATGATTAAACTTAAAAGGAGGTGAAGGGTGAAACGCTGGAAGCCGTAACTGAAGGAGGACCGGTGCATGGTCAAACACAAAAGGGAACTCGACCCACAAAGATGGGAAACCCGATGAAGACAAGATTCTTTCAGCAACCAGGAAGCGGTCAAGTCTTCTGGCGATCGCAGCAGGTCCAGACCGCCCATTTTTCCAAGTGGGAGTTAGTCGACTCGATCGAACATCAATCAGGTTGTTTGAAGTAAAGAGCCCTTTAAAGAAAGCTTCGGAAGGACCCGACAAGAAGGATCCACCCCAATTTTCATCAGCCGAAAGAATTAAATTAAGATCTCCACCAATAATGAGATTTGGGATGGAGAGAAGACCAATAGTATCAAGATTTGACCAGAATCTCTGTTTATCAACGCAGGGCCCATAGATATTTAGTAAAGCAACTTCCTGCTTTGAAGCTAAACATTGGCCAAGGATCAGAATTCCTCCGCTAGAAAGGAAGGGTCTCAAGTTATAAAGGCTGGGATCCCAAGCCACCAACAGACCACCGGAAGATCCAATGGAATTTACAGCTGCCGAGACCCACGAAGGACGGAAATGATGCACAAAATCTCTGGCTTTATGGTCAGCCGAGAGGGTTTCTTGAAGAAATAAGACATCAGGCTTTGAACACTCTAATAATCTTCTGAAGGAAGCAGCCTTGAGAGTGCCTCCAATCCCTCGTATGTTTAAAGAGAGCACTAACATTACTTGGATCGAGCCAAGGCTTTCAGTGCTCTAAGGGCCTTACTGTCGAGTGTAGAAGTAACTAAATCGGTTTGCAGCAAGCTAAAAATCTCCTTTTTCTTTCTGGAGCTTCTGGTCTGGAGAGGGGAGAGTTCCGAGCTGATTCCTCTCAACCAGGCATATGACTTTGCATCCATGTCCAAAGGTAAGGAGCAGGAAGTGCCAGCCTCTGGAATAGGCAAGAAGAGTTCTTTACCACGGTACACCAGAAGCTGCACTGTATTAGCCGGAAGAAAGGTGGAAAGTGTCGATGTATTAAGATCCTCCAAGAGTGTAACATCATCCTGCTCAGTTTGATTGTATCCTGGAAGCACTAAAATGGCAGGGTTCAGCTCCGGAAAGGAGGGAGGAGAGCTAGGGGGGACAGTCGGAGGAAAAGAGGGTAGTGGGGACGGAAGATGGGCAGGGACTGAACTTTCTGCAGCAAAAATAGTAGTCGGGAGGGGGGAAAGGGTTGCGAGTAGAGTGGAGGCAGGTAAGGGGAGCTGCGTAGCCTCTGGAAGGGGGAGCTTTGAAACGGAAAGAGAAGTGAGCCAGGAGAAACTATCGATGACTTCCTTCTCGGTCGCAGAAAGGGAAGAAAAGAGAGCGGGACAGAGCTGTAGTAATTTTGACCGCGGAGAGACCTCAAAAGTGGAGTCTAGAAGAGCGGGAGAGTCAAAGGGAACATCCAGATGAGCAAGAGCTAGATCTGCAGCAGGATAATCGGATGGGTTGAGGTGTAGTTCAGATTCATCCGAAGAGTCTATAGAGGACTTACCAGGGCAGGATCTGCGAAGGTGACCGGTTTCCCGACAGAGATTACACCGAAAAGGAATCCCGAGGTAGTCCAACTTATGGAGCAGCTTACGACCCCTCCAATCAATCTCCAAGGTTTCAGGTAGCCCTATAGTAATGTCAATCTCAACCAGCACTCTGCCCATAGTCCTCAAAGAACTGTTGAGAGTCTGAGTGTCCAAATCTATAAACTTGCCTAAAGAGTTACCTATTGCTTTCAGGGCTCCTTCATTCCAGAGGTGCAGTTGGAGTCCCAGGAGGAGAACCCAAAGATGTCTGAGAATGAAGAAATCGGTGTCTGGGTTGAAGGCCAGCCTCCAGCGCTTGAGCATGAGGCTACTACCACCGAAGGCCCACAGGGAAGACAGTAAAAGAGAAGCATCATCAGGAGATTTGTAGTGAAAACATAACCAACCTTTCTTGAGATATTGTACCTCCGACGAGTAACCAAGGAGAGGAAGCCAAGTTTTCTTAATCCATTCCTCCAGCAGCTGTGGATTCAAACTTTTGTAAGAGACCCTGCCAACCAGGGCGCAGGTAGACATTTTACAAAGTTCCTCCAATCCCACACCATCGCCCAGCACCAAGCGTGCAGATTTCCTTTTTGATTTCCAAACTTTTCGAATAAAAGCAGGATTTTGGCTAGAGGGAGGGGCATTGGGGGTAGGGAAGGAGCTGTCAGGGACGGGAGGATCGTCTTTCGGTAAACAAAACTGTTCCACAGGGGACACGGTCGGAGCAGTAAGAGAATTTGAAAAAGAATATTTGGAGGGAAGGTGATGCGAGTTAGAAATGAGAGCATCAACTTTATCAAAGAGTCCCGCTTGATGCCAGAAAGGATCGTCAGAAGATTCCACCAGAGGATGTGTCAGTTACACGAATGCTTACACGAATGAAATGCTCAGAAGATTAATACCCCGGAAATCCGTAGACTAGGTAGTAGGGCTTGTGTGTAGGAAATGCATGGGAAAACACCGAGACATGTCGAGAAAAAGACTCTTGGTTTCTTTTTCTTTCTTTTATTATTGATTTAGACATTATGCCAATGGCCAAGATATTCTTTTTAAATTGAGATAGTCTGCGGGTTGGGGGCATTATACAAATCTTTGATGGCTAAGTGTTAAAGTGTTAATAGGTACTTTGAGTTAGAAGAGGTGCTAAGTATAGAAACATTGCCTTTTTTTTGGAGGAGTTTAGTGCATCTGGATATGTGACGTTGAAGAGAATATGGAGCTTGGCACAATGTACAAACCTTCAGCCGCCAAATGTTGAAGAAAGTAATTGTGAATTATTTTTTATATATAAAATGTATAAAAGTAATTATTTTAATTTTTTTCCAAATGTATATAGTACATTAAAAAATTAAAATATTTTTTAATATATGATATGTTCTTATTAATAATTATAAATTAATAAATCTTATATTTTTATTTTTTTAAATATAAAATATTTTATTATTAATAATTATAAATTTATAAATATTTTATTCATATTTATATTAATTATGATTAAGAAAAATATTTTTTTTTAAATGAAAAATTGTTTATTATATTTTCATAAAATTTGTTATATAATAATTTTTAATTAATTATTTGTAAGTTTGAAATTGGGTTTATTAAAATTTGTAAAATTTTAAATTTATAGTATAAAAAACCAAAGATAAACATCATTTTATTTTAGTTCCTTAATTTTGGAGTTTAATTACTTTTCAAAGTACAAAATTATCAATTTTTTTAATATTTTAATTTTTTAAAAGACAAAACATAATAAAGTTAATATTTTATTTTCATTGTATTAAATATAAAATTGGCATTTAAAAAAATATTTAATCTTATTTTTATTATTTTATTTGTTTTAAGAGATGAACACCATTTTCATTTTCATTGTTAAAAAAATAATAAATATTTCAAAATCAGTGAAACATGAAAAAAAAGATGTCACTAAAATGAACATTTAAAATTATTTTCAAAATACTCAAGATAAAATAAAAGAAATAATATTTACTTTCCATATATTTTTATATAATATCATAAAGTAAAAAAAATAAAATTACTTTATGTTTTTTTAAATTTTACGGATGTTTTTTTAATTTAATGGATGAGTTAATTATTATTAGACTATTATTATTAATTATTAATGTAATAACTATTTAGCATGTTTGTAACGCGGATGGGGTGAGAGTTGGGATGGTCTCGGTTTACAGGAGCTAGTCATCCCTACGACACTCTAAATGTTAGCTCACCAACACATGGTCCTTGGAGGTCAGGACTTAGACCTTAGTTCGAACTAGATGGAAAAGGATGAAGATGAATTAAAATTAGTGGGAAGAAAGGCTTCTCGAATAATGAAGGTACAGAGGCCTGCGGATGAGAAGAATGCTATGAAAAATGGCAATGGGATGACGCAAGTGGCGTCTGACATTGGTACAACTGGTATTATGGTTATGAGATCTATGTACAGAGCTTGTGGTAAAATGATGAAATCGGTTAAGATAGTCAGGAAAAGGCAGCTCAAACGCATCAGGATGGAGGCCATGTCTATTTATAGTAATGTCAATCTAAGGAAACTGGCAAACAAAACTGTTAATGATTTTGGGAAGGGGCCTGTAAGTCTTGAGAGACTCAGACAATTGTTGAGGGAATGGTATAAAGGCTGGAAGAGGGTGTCTTGGGTCATTTCCTCCTCCTCGAGTCTCTGTATTATGCTCTCTCAAGCTACCGGGAGTGGAATTCGCGTAGCCTCCGGTGGGTTTCTAATCAAGAGATATGAGTTTTGCTACGCCAAGCAACAAAAGAGTAACAGTGAAAGGACTCATGCAATGGATTTTGGTCGGAAGAGGACAGTGGCTAAGAAGCAACTGATTGGCTCGACCATATTCCCAATCCCGTCGGCCGTGGTAAGAAGAAATGTGATTCTAAGGTTAGGTCATTCCCTAGAAATACTCGCTCGAGATCCAGAGCGGAGTCAACCATGAGGGAGTCCAATCATAACTTCCATATCCTATGATATACGAAAGAAAAGCATACAATGACTGAGCTTCAGGAGGAGGTGAGTAGAAAGAGAAGGGTCACTTCAAAGGAGGAGGTCCTAACAGAACTGAAAGGTTGGGTCCAGGACCCGGGTTAGTCGTGCACTAGAGAAACCAAGTACTTTTGCTTGGCGGAAGTCTACTGGATAGCGAAAGCAATGGTCGCCCATTCTCTAGCATAGCAATAACATGAGATTTCCCAAGTGCTAGTGCACCAACACCAAGACAATGTGGAAACCAGACAAGTGGTAAGGATGTTTGAAGCTAAATTTGAACTTTTCTACAAAGCTAAATTTGGCGTTAGTTTTATAGAAAGGGACCATGAGGCCAGTAGGGATAATGTGAGCCATCAGGGGGTTGGGGGACACTCTGATGGCACCAAGGAGCGACCCATTGTGATAGAGGAGGAAGGGCCAAAGATGAACTCTTGCCTCATCAAGGAAACAACGTAGCATTCAAGCAAGGGATCTCTCCCGGGCGAGGGCTCGACCCTGGGTGGTTTCTCTCTTGCATCCAAGCACGACTAGTGAGAATAACATGTGGGTTTGTTTTGGATTGTTATATTATTTGCAGTGAAATTATAGTCAAGGTGGATCGACTAAAGGTCAAAGTCGAGGTGGATTGACTAACGGTCGAAGTCGTGGTGGACCGAAAACAAGTCGAAGGTCGAGGTTAGTCCACCGAAAAAAGTCAAAGTCGAAGGTCGAGGCAGTTTGACATGGTAAAGGAATCGAAAACAAGTCGAAGAGGTCAACTAACAAGAGGTCAACAGGAAGGCATGTGGCGACCGACTGAAGATCGAATGAAGGTCGACTAGTAGGCGACGGTTAGTACGGATTGGAAGTCAACTGTAACAGAATCCCAAGATTTGCGGGATCTATAGCCAATGATCTGCATGGATCTGTAACCCTTTTTGAGCACCATTTCTTTAATGTTTTTCATATTGTAAATCATATAAAGAGGCATGTTGTAAGGTTGTAAAGGCTAATCTTGAATCTTGGATCTTTAGAGAAATATTTAGATGTAGGTTGTTGGTCATGAAGATGTAAGTTGAATTGGCTACATGTTTGTTCTTGCATAAGCAATAGGGTATGATGTCAATTGTGTCTTACGTGTGGACCAAGGTTAGACATGTAACCTTTTAATATAAATTAATAAGAAAACAAGGAGTAGAATTCTCAATGAATGTTGGTTTTCCCGGTTTGCGTTTCCAGGGTAAAATCTCTGTGTACTGTGTGATTGTTGTGTCATTTACTTTCTTGATTAAATCTTTCTTCCTCTCTTCTGTTAGGTCAAGATAAGTGTGTCTCATTTCCTAACAAATGGTATTAGAGCCAAGTTAATCTTTGACGTGTAGTATCAGATCTTGATTTACCAATCTTGAATCTGAGAGCTAAACCCTAGGTACAATAAGAGTTGTAAGTCATAAATTGTGCTAAATATTATGGTAAAGAATGACGAGCAGTTCGAGAATAGAGATAGAAAAATTCAATGGCCAAAATTTTAAACTTTGGAAGCTTAAAATGGAAGATCTTCTTGTAGATCGAGAACAATGGAGAACAGTTTGTCCAGGTACCTAGTTGAAAGGCATGCCAACGCAAGAATAGGAGAAACTCGAAAGAAGAGAAAGACGTACGATTCATATTTATATTGCAGATTCAATGTTGATGAATGTCTTGGGTGAATATTCGACCAAGAAATTGTGGGACAAGTTGGGAATCTTGTACTGGTCAAAATCCTCGGTAAACAAGTTGTTTATGAGAAAGAAATTATACCTTCTGAGAATGAGTGATGAAAATTTAGTGACTGGTCATTTAAATGTGTTTAATACCATTTTAAGCCAGTTATCATCTATGGATATTAAAATCACTACGGAGGAGAATTGTATTATCCTATTATGTTTTTTTCCAGAGTCTTGGGATAACTTAGTTGTGGATATAAGGAGTAATACAACCACATTAGCGCTAGAAGATGTGGTTGCATCTCTATTGTCAAAATAAATGATAAGGAAGAACATGGAAGGATCGACCAAAGATGATTTAGTGATGAGAGGTCGACCGGTTGGCAGAGATAAAGGAAATTTCTTCGGTAGTATATGTTGAAGGGTAGATCTAAATCCTCGGTTCATTCGATGTGAAGATGCTGGAAATGTGGTAAATTTGGGAATTACAAAAAGGACTACGAGTCGAAGGTGATCAAAGTCAGTATATGATCCGACAAGAAGCAGTCGACTGAGAGAAAGGCGACTCCAGATAAGGGAGGATATGTTTACCTGGCATCGACCAATACATAGTCGGATCAAGATGTTTGGTTGATTGACTCAGGAGCATCCTATCATATGACACCACATAGAGAATGGTTCTGCGAGTATGAACAATATGATGGAGGTGATGTGTTCTTGGGGTACGAATTGACAACCAAAATTGCCAGACCAGGAAGAGTTCGACTGATACAGCAGGATGGGAGGAAAATAACCCTTCCAAGTGTGCTACATATTTCGGGTTTGGAAAGACACCTGATATCTATCAGCAAGATGAGTGATGCTAGAGTGCACACTCTATTTCAGAAGGATTCGTGCAAAATGGTCATAGGTGCGATGATCTTAATGAAAGAATTTTGGATTGGAACCCTATACAAGTTGCTAGGGAGTGTCAACTCGATTGGATGCAACATCATTGGTGTTCCCGAAGTAGACTCGAATCAACTCGACTCGGGCTGAGTTGATTCAAACCGACTCAACAAGTCATCATAAAGTAGACTCCAGAGAAAAAGGACTTCGATCCATGCACAATAAAGGTATGGTCGAAGACTTTCCTGAGTTTAATTTAAAAGTCAAATTTTGTGAACATTGTATATATTGGAAACAAAGTCGAGTGAGGTTCTAGAGGGTGAGGTTCCCATCTTGAGAGACAAGGGAAAATGGGATTCTATAGTTGGTTCATAGTGATGTGTTTGGCCTGGTTACAGTTCCTTCACTTGGTGGATCCCTGTATTATGTCTCCTTCATAGATGATTTTTCCAGGAAGACATGGATATATTTCTAGAGGAATAAATCAGATGTTTTCGAGAAATTCAAAGAGTTTAAATCTCTTGTATAAAACCAGACAGATAAGAATATTAAGAAGCTGAGGACTGACAACGATGGTGAATTCTGTGGAAAATAATTTGATCAGTTCTGCAAGCAGTGTGGCATAGAATGCTAAACTACCACACCATATACCCCCCAAAAAAATGGAGTTGTCGAGAGAATCAATAGAATGTTGATGGACAAGGAAATGAGCATGCTCATTGGTGTTGGGCTCGCACAAGAATTATGGGCAGATGTAGTTGACACTGCAATATATTTGGTGAATATGTCTCCTTCTTCGGCGCTAGTCGACACGACTTCACATGAGGTATGGTCTGGTAAGAAGCCTTCGATTTCACATCTCAAAGTATTTGGATGTGATGCATTTGTGCATGTTCCAAAGGAAAAGAGGAGCAAGTTGGACAAGAAGACAGTCATATGTATTTTCATTGGATACAAAGAAGGAATGAAAGGATATAAGCTCTGGGATCCTGCATCAAGGAAAATAGTGTATAGTCAATATGTGGTCTTCATAGAAGTTGGAAGTAAGTCTGAGCTTGAGGAAATTGTTCAGATCGAGAATAATCCTGAGATGGTGTGGTTTGAACTAAGGAATGAAGAATATGATTTAGATGAGTCGATTGAATCATAAGAAGAGGTTGAAAAACCGACCCCAGTGGTAAGGAGGTCAGAAAGAGTAAGAAAACCAATCGAAAGRTATAGTCCACCCGACTTYCGTTCCACATTCATGTTAACTGCCATCGAMAATGAGCCCAAKTCAATCGATGAGGCAGTCAACTYGGTAGAGGGAAAAATATGGAAGGACATCATGGTCRAAGAGATGGAATCCTTTCACAAGAATGAGACATGGGACCTATTCAAGTTACCTAGTGGAAGAAATRTCGTMARTAGMAAATGGGTATTCAAGAAGAAGATGAATGCAGTAGGTCAAGTTGATAAATTCAAAGATCGACTGGTAGCGAAAGGATATTTCCAAGTCGAGGGAGTCAACTTCGGTGAGATTTTTTCGCTTGTTGCAAAATTAACTTCCATGATAGTACTAATGTCTCTGGGTGAAACATTTGATSTRGAAATAGAATAGATGGATGTGAATACAAATTTCCTACATGGGGACCTGGAAGAGGAAATCTACATGAAACAACATGAAGGATTTTTAGTAAAAGGCAAGAAATATTTGGKGTGTAAATTGAAAATATCCCTTTATGGTCTAAAACCAAATATGTGGTACCAAACGTTCGACACATACATCCTCAGTTTGGGATTTGTGAGAAGAAAATTTGATCACTGCATATATTCCAAAGGAATTTCATATATGTAGCTTTGTATGCCGATGACATGTTGTTGATTGGAAACAACATGGACACAATAAAGGAGGTGAAGAAGAAATTATCCTCCAAGTTTGACATGAAGGATATCAGTGCAGCTAACTTCATTATGGGAATGGAGATTAAGAGAGATTGAGAAACTATAAATCTCTGGTTGAATCAGACGAAGTATATTGAAACAATTTTGAAATGTTTCAACATGCAAGATTGCAAACCGGTGAAGGTGCCAATCCATGTGGGAGAAAGGCTAATTTTTGAACAATTTCCAAAGACACATGAAGAAATAGAGGACATGGCACATGTTCCCTATGAAAGTGTGGTTGGTAGTCTAATGTATGTGATGGTCTACACTCAACCAAACATAGCCCATGCAGTGGGAGTGTTGATCAGGTACATGTCGACACCTGGAAAGGAGCACTAGACAACTGTTAAGAGAGTATTCAGGTATTTGTGTGGCATGAAGGACTATGTTATATGATACCAATGAAAACCTGTAGGTGATAGTTGTAAAATAAATGTGCATGGATTTGTCGACGTTTTCTAGGCTGGAGATCTGGATCAACAGAGGTCGACCAATGGATATGTCTTCAAGAGTTTTCGATGGAGAAATCAACTGGATGAGTAAGCTATAGGAGGTCGTAGCCTTGTCAATAACAAAATATGAATACATGGAAGACACTCATGGAAGTAAAGAAGAAATATGGCTGCAAAGGCTGTGTTTAGGAATCGGGTTTGAGCAAAGAGCTATGAAGATAAGTTCTAACAGTCAAAGCGCAATATTTCTGGCAAAGAACCCAACTTACCATTCGAAGACTAAGCACATTGATGTACAATACCATTTCATGAGAGACATGGTGGAAACCAACAAGGTGCTGCTAAAGAAGGTAGACATGTTGGAAAACATAACAGACTTGTTAACCAAGTCTGTGAGTGTTGTGAAGTTCTCTTGGTGCAGAGAGGAAATGGGCATTGTTTACCTGGGTTTGTGAATGAAAGTTCAAGAGTTTCCTGGTTTCAAAAAAGAAGAAAACAAGTGGGAGAATGTTGGATTGTTATATTATTTGCAGTGAAAGTCTAGTCGAGGTGGATCGACTGACGGTCAAAGTTGAGGTGGATCGACAACAAGTCAAAGGTCGAGGTTAGTCGACCGGGAAAATTCGAAGTCAAAGGTTGAGGCGGTTCAACATGATAAATGCATCGACAACAAGTATAATAGGTCAACCGAAAAGAGGTCGATAGGAGGGCATGTGGCAACCGACTGAAGACCGAATAAAGTCCGACTGGTAGTCGACAAGTAATATGACTTGGAAGTCGAATGTAACAAAATTTCGAGATTCGTGGGATCTATAGCCAATGATATGCATGGATCTACAACCATTTTTGGGTACCATTTATTTAGGGTTTTTCCCACTGTAAAGCCTATAAAGAGGCATGTTGTAAGGTTGTAAAGGTTAATCTTGAATCTTGAATCTTTAGACAAATCTTTATAAGTAGGTTGTTGGTCATGTAGATGTAAGTTGAATTGACTATAGGGTTGTTCTTGCGTAAGCAAGAGGGTATGATGTCGATTGTGTCTTAGGTTTGGACCAAGGTTAGACATGTAACCTTTTATTCTGAATGAATAAGACAACAAGGAGTAGAACACTCAAGGACTGTTGGTTTTCCCGGTTTGGGTTTCCAGGGTAAAATCTCTGTCTACTGTGTGATTGTTGTGTCATTTAATTTCTTGATTAAATCTTTCTCCCTCTCTTCTGTTAGGTTTAACGTGGAATTGTGTCTCATTTACTAACATTTTTCAGGTTTGGGACTGCCAAGATGGTTTTGCTTTTATTTTCTAGATATATTTAGTCAGAATCAAGTTCAATGAATTCAGAAAATGTATACAATCTAGACTGATGATTTACCTCATTGGTAGAAACCCTGGAGTTGGTTTGCATGTCGTAGATGTCCACAGAGTTTGGTGTGAATATGAATTTCTTTCCACTGCCAGAATTCGTCATCTGATACACGAAGAGAAGTTTGAAAGAAAGTCTGGGAACATGCAACACATTCTTAAAGCTTCCGTTGGTGAGTTCAATACTTCCTTTGTCGGTGACTTCGACAGAAGAGTTGTGCCCCATCAGAATAGGAGGACCTTTTCATGCATCCAAAGAAGAATATACTTATTTTGAGGCAGCCATGTGATGTGATGCTCCTGAGTCAACGATCCAAGCATCATGAGAGGAGTTGATGGCAATAAAGGCATGGCTAGAATTGTCTTTCTTGGAATTCAGATATTCTGCCTTCTTCTTCTTGGCACCCTCAGGGATGCAATCTCCAAGGTTGTTTTGCTGAAGTATTTGAGACATCAGATCTATTTTTTTTTGCATGCATGCACATTCTGAATGGAATCCCTTGTGACAATATGTACATTTCTCTCCTTTTCTTCCCTTTTCTCCTTTGGATCCGGAGGCATTAGTGAAAGGTTTTGTGTACCCTTCCTTCTTCGGATATGCATGAGCTTTCCTTTTGTATTTATCTTTAGATTTCTGATATTTGTGGCTTCCATCTTGCACAGTGAGTGCATGCGCCTTTGGGCCTTTGATTTGGCCCATGTTAATGAGCTTGGTTTGCTCTTGTGTCAGGGATTCGATAAGGTCCTCAAGAGAAGGCATCTTCCAGGTGGCTCCAGAGGTGAATCTGACAGTATGGAATGTAGATACGAGTACAGAGAATTCAGGACCAAGATTGGAGAGAATGGTGAGAACCATTTGTTTCTCCTCCTTCGATTTATCAACCCCACAAGCTTTGAGTTGCAACAGTAAATCCTTGAATTTTGTAAAGAAATCTTGGATATTATCGAAGCTTTTTGGATCTAATGTGAGCATCTCCACCTCCAGCACGTGTCCCCTCATCTCATACTATTTGCCAAAGAGCCCTTCCAGTATGGTACAGTCTTCATTGGGAGTCTTACAGGAAGATATGTGAAAAAGGAGATCGGGAGAAATAAGACTGCAAATTGTTTCGAGTGCCTCATCCATGCAATTTAAATACTTGAATTTTTCTATGGCTGATGTCGGTTTTATATCTGTATTCAAGGTTAACTTGTACAACCCTTTGGTTCGTATATGTATGGCTATTTTCTCCTTCCATGCAAAATATTTGTAAGGTGTAAGGATGCATTCTTTTTGCGAATCCATCTTTCCGTTGTCTTCAATCTTTTTTACCTGCAAAAAAATTTGGTGTAGCTTTTGCTTAGCAGTCTGTCGGCTCTAATACCATGTAAATGTGTTGAACATGCACATAATAGATCTATATAAACAATGATACACACATGTGCAGAGATAATTTGAGAAAGAAGAAGAAGGAGAGAAAGAATAGAAAGAATTCTCATTAACCATTATGAATAATGAATAATTTACACATGATATACTTTGTATAACTCAATGAGTTCGACTTGAGGATAACCAATGTGCCATAGTGGTGGTATAGAGTGATCTAGACACAGACCAATAGTTAGGAAAGTGAACTTCCACCTATTCCAGTCTCTCAGGCAGTTATGGGAGTGAACTGCCACCTAGTTGAGTTAACTAGTCAACTAGTCTTCAGTTAACTAACTGAACATAGAGTAGTGAGGAGTTAACTCGGGGAATCAAGGCTAATGTGCCAATTTGGTGATGATCCCAAGGCAAGGTTGAATTATCATGATGATGATCCCAATGTTGCATGGTGATGATCCCAATGCAACATCTAAACTCAACTCAACTAGTCAAACTGAAGTGTCAACTGAAAGAGAATATTCTCCCCTAAAATATAGGAGACTGGATAATGACTAATTATGACTAATAAACAGGGAATAACATTAGGAAAAAGAATTCCTAGGTGTGTGTGAAGTAACTCCAACAGATCAAGGAGATAATAAAGTTGATGTCGGAGTCGACAGAGGAATTGGTCAGCAAGAGGAAGTTGGACGAAAGGAAACCTGCACGAGCAACAGGGATGATGCAGGAGCAGCAGTGGCGAAGAAGAGGAGCCAAGAGACAGCTCCAGGAGAAATTTTGAGATCCAAGTGGATTTCAACCACATTGGAGAGCTCATGAGCAGGAGCTCATGATTTTTTCCGCTGTGGAGTATGATGCAGGAGCATCGCTCCATCTCAGCACGCGCCAGCTAATGAACATGCGTGGTGTGCTTTCAAGGAAGGAGAGGCATCGCCCTCTCATTTTTTTTCCTCGAGAATCCAAGGCGTGATCGAGGCATTAATTGAAGACAAGCTAGAAGAGCCAAATCGTGCTTTCGCACAAGCTGGAGATAAGGTCGCCATTAATAGGCCGACGACAAAATGGATCTGCGTCTAATTTGGAGCAGAATTGCCATCATTATAATTTGGCCTTTCAATAGACATTAGGGATGGTGATTTGACACCATTAGTTAGCTTGCGAGGGAATCTCATAGAGCCCCTCTTGTATAAATCTTTGTATTTTTTTCGATTAGAAGGTTGGGTAGCAAAGAGGTTGACGAGAGCTGAGACTCAGTTGTAGCTTAGACTCCACCATTAATAGAAAATGGCAGTTTTTCCTATTTTATCTTTCTGTGTAATGGGTGTTGTGTTATGAATGTCTTTTACATGTTTGTGAATTGTAGATGAATGTTAGAAATCATCTGCAGGGATAGAGATATTTTTTTCTATTCGCGAGTGTGTTGAGTTAAGTCTAGTTCTCTAGGCTAAGTGAAAGGAGTGCGTGATAGAGAGAGGAAACTTTGTAAGCCAACGCAAGGGGTGCGTGTCTGAACTTAGTGGAGTCAGAGGAGAAGCTGCAAGGAGGGCATACCAGATTAATTCACAGGCTCAAGGAGAAATTTCAAGGCAGTTAAGTCCCTTGAAAATAAATACTATGTGGAGAGAAGCACAGTTAAGAGTTACTGAACACTCTAAAATACTCTGTTAGGAGGGAATTGAGCTTGCGTGAGCATACCCAGGAACTATACACTTGAAGGTGTAGACAAATCCCAGAATTGTTGAACATTCTAGTGAAGGTAGGCTTTGCAAGAAGTGCAACGACAAATGAAACATAGTTACCAACTTAATGAGAACCGTGACCTCAAAACGAGAACTCTAGCCCTTAAAACGCATATTTTTGCATAAAAAACATGAAAATCAACCCCCAAATTAAAAGGTGGTGCTACCGGTAGCACCATTTTTTGTAACCGGGTCAAAATTACAACTTTGTTCAAGCATGAGCTTAAAGGATCAAATGGTTTCTCGAACAAACTTTAAAATCAACCCCCAAATCAAAAAGATGTGCTACCGGTAGCACCATTTTTTGTAACCGGGTTAAAATTACAACTTTTTTCAAGCATGGGCTTAAAGGATAAAATGGTTGCTCAAAAAAACTCTAAAATCAACCCCTAAATCAAAATGTGGTGCTACCGATAGCACCAATTTTTCTGTCCGAGTTAAAATTACAACTATTTTCAAGGATGGCCTTAAAACATAAAATAGTTGCTTAGAAAAACCTTAAAATCGACACCTAAATAAAAACATGATGCTGCCTAAAGCAAAATGTTTTTTCTAAACGCTAAAATTACATCTAATTACAACCTAATTCAAACTGTGGCCTTGACAACAAATCCCTACACAAATAGAAAAACCCAAAATTAGATCCTAAATGGTCACTTGAAAATTTATTTACTAACTTCTTTTTTTTTCTTAAATTTACATTAAAAAATAAATAAAGAGAAAAGAGAAAATCTTAAGAAATATATATTTTCTAATGAAGACAAAAACACATTTAAAAAAATATATTCAAAATCCAAATTTAAAAAACAAACAACAA
>ML778858.1:441608-460790 GCA_009831015.1 Picea engelmannii | reverse complement strand
AATGGAGCTTAGTCCCCTATAACTCTTCTTCGTGGTCGGTCTACACGCAACAATGTTCATATTTTTATTAATGATCTGCATAATTACATATACAAACAAAATATCGAGCTCCTAGCCTAATCATCACATAAGCCTCCTAACTTATTATAACTCGGCTCACTAGCCTAACAAACATGTTTACAATTCATATTTACAACTGGGGCTCTACCGGGGGATATTACAATCCCCTCCCCTTATTTTTTCACTGTCCTTACTGCAACTTGTTTATACATATATAATTCAAAAATTCTTCAAAAAGATCCAACCTTTATCTATTGGAAGCCCATCATCCAACTTTACTTTCAAGCACCAATTCTGGTATCCATACTGCAGCTGAAACTCAATTTCTCTATTCCTTGGAGTTGCTTCAGGAAAGCATTCATCTTATTGTTCCTTGTTACATGCTTCAATTAAACCTCATTGAAAGCACCAAATGGCTGTAGACCCACGATGTTCCATCCATTTATAAACTCGCAGAAGTGCTATGAATCCACAGACGTAAACACTCTACTTGTACACATATTCATTCAGAAGCAACATTACAACATACATGCAATACATATACAAGAAATTCTAATAACATTATAACTTGTATACGAATTACGAGATACATAGGATACAATGAGTAGAGAATTGATACTTATCTTTTGATTGAGAAGACTTCCATATCAACATGGTCTAGGCCAAGGTACCAAACCCCAACAACATTCCAACCAACGGTCTCTCTTCCCCACATGCCTGTCCCACCCCAGGAGTGTGCACCTTCACTGTCACACAGTCCATTGGCTGCTACACCTCCCTTTCCTTGGGCTTCAGCAACAGGCTGGACCGGAAGTCTTAGAGCACCCTGGCTTGAGGAGTTCCAACTTTCCTCATAGGTCTCCAATTGGCATCTTCCCCGAGCTACCATTTGTAGTCAACATTCTAACTTTAGTCAACATCATCTCATCTGCATCACCCACATGCATTTATCATGAGAAAACATAAAATAATTCATTTGGGAAATCCAACTTAGTTCAAAAAGGAATTCAACTTTTTCCCCAAAACAGGAAATTTCATTTCATAATTCTTCTTGGCTTTTGCCAAATTATGAATGCAGCCATGCTTGTGATTTTTCACAGGTACCAAACTGCATACCAATTTCCTGCAAGACTTCATCTTGCATATTGCCAACAAATTGTCAATATTTCATGTACATCATAATTCAACATGTACAACACCTTTTGCAATGATCTGAGAATTGCCTGCACCTAGCAATTCAATCACAATTACCAAACAATTAACCAAATAGAATGACTCATAATTCTATGCATATGCATGTTCATAATTAATAACAGTAAGTTTATTATTTCAATTTTCTGAACATAAATTTTTTTGTAGTCTCTATTCCAGTGACTACCTGGCTTGCAACTTTCCTGTTGCAATGTTTAACAGTTCTTGCAATGTTCTCAACTTCATGAGTTAGCAACATTTCAGCCATTAGTATAATTATTTCCATGCCCAAAACATATATGCATGTACTTACAAAACACATTCAACAAAGTGCATTTAAGTATATAATTCCATCATGTATGAGTGCAACTCTGTGATGTAGGAGCATCGCCAACTCATCAAGCGAGCCAACACATCAAGCGGAGATCAACAGGACAAACAAACCCAAATTTTTGAAAAGTGCTTTGGGATTGTAGCGCAAGTCTTTAATGAATCCTTTATGAAGGAGTGTTGTTTGTGTATTGTATCAGACCTCGAGCCATACGCTCTTGTCTGAAGTAGATAGGAGGCATTTAATCTAGTTAATGCTGGTAGATAGGATTTTAAGTCTAGATTTGATAGTTTAGAGATTCGAGAGGGAAAAAGGATATAGACACCCTCATTGTATCATTGTAGCATTATTCATGAGCAAGGAGAGAAGAGCATGCAGAGAATTGTATGAAGAACACCCATGTACAGATGTTGAATTAATAGAAGGAATTTCTAATTCAAACTCATGGCTGGTGTTGTTTCTCTGTGTATATTGTTTATGTGCTCATGAATGTTTGCTTCTGGTTATGCATTTGCTTTGTATATGCTGTGCATGTGATTTCATGTTTCAAACTGAAGTCTGAAGGGGAGATGAAATGAGTTTCAATTGTTTCTCTATCTGAGCCAGGAGATTCCTGCAAGGTGTGCAGTTGAATTCATCCACAAGGAGTGTGTTGATGAAGGTTTAGTAGTCTAACTCTTGTTCTCATTCACCCAGAAGTGGATTTGGGGTTGTTGAAGCCATTCAAGGAGTGAGCAGGCTGAAGAAAAAGTCTCAGTTGTAAATCAGAGCAAAGGAAATCGAGGACTGCTGCTGCAGGTGTGCGCAGAGTCAAAAGAAGTTCGAACACTTGAAGTGTTTGCAGGGTTGCCGCGAGGAGTGCACGCAAAGAGATCTCTTTTCTAAGAGACCGAGAAGTGTGAAGAAAGCTCAAGAGGAAGAGAGGCCTTCAGAATTATTGAAGGGTTACACAGAAGATTTTTGTGCCAAGAGATCCCCAAGGAGAAAGGAAATCAACAGTCAGGATCTATAGGGGAGGTTGATAAAACCCGTCAGCTGTTGGATCTCGCGGAGGTGCGAGGAAGTTATGAACAAAACCGAGCCGAGCTCGAAAGGTCGGTGCGTCATTGGATCAGTGGTTGTTTTCCCGTTAGCCATTAGATCACGGGAAAGTTGCGCCAGGCTTAATCCCTAGTGCACAGAGGAGGAGTCATCGGGATATTAGAGTCATCGGGGTTTTGTTAAGGCAGAGAATTGGGACCTTGTGATTCTTGAAATCCCAAGGAAGGATCTCAGCCATTGATCTCGACTGGACACGCATTAGACATCCGGTGAAGAGTCGGGTTTCAGCTCATCGAAGAATCGGGGTTTCCGAGGACATAGAACTCTCGCATATCGGAATCGCGATCCGCGATTTCCCGACGGGAGGTTTGAACTGTCCATTGGTGAGGACGCGTGGCAGGAGATCCTGACGAGTCTATGTTTGGAGCATCGGGGTTTCTGGAGTTTTGAAACTCTTGCATAACGAAATCGTGATCCGCGATTTCCCGACATGGTCGGAGCTGTTGATTTGAGGGACACGCGTCCAAGGATCTGAAAGAGTCGGGGTTCGGCATTTCAGGATTCTCGGTGATGAGAAACTCACGATAGGAGAAGTCGTGAAATCCTGAAATGTGATGGTCCCACAGTCTTAGCACTTCAGTGGAGGACGGGTGTTGAAAGGTCGAGCCTTGCAGTGGGGCAACGCCAGGTGGCATCGGGAATAGGAGAATCGGAGATCTCGAGGACGTGAGTTCTACGCATTTCGATTCCGTGAATTGCGAAATCCTGATAGGGGAAAGGACCGTGGTCTTGTAGACCAGCAGGTCACATGCGAAAAGAGTTAGCCGGAGGGGGCTAAAGGGTGCAGTGAGTGCTATCAGGGATCGGGAATCGGGGATCCGTGAGAGCAGTGGATCACGACAGCAAAAAGGACGATTTCCCGACGGGGAAATTTCCGATAGGAGTAAGGTAAGCATTCGAAGAATATTCATCATGGTTCAGGGATTTGTAAGACCCGATATCGTGAGCATAGGACTCACGATCACGCGAGGCTCGATTTCCCGATAGGACAACGGGAGATCATAAGGAGAATTTCTGTGGGTGGCAGAGTCCCGAAAGGGATTGAAGAGAATTTCAGTTCTTCGGGCCTAGGGAAGAGAAGGTCCTGGTGGGAGCGGACGTGGTCAAGTGGTGCATTTGCATCAGAGTGGTATCAGAGCAAGAAAATCTCTTTGTTTTCTGTAGCAGAGAAGAAGAGAAAATTTCACCATGCCGCCGAGGAGAGAAAGACAATCACCCGATCCAGAGGATAGGGGGAACTAGAGAGGAAGAGGGAGACAAGCACAAAATACTGAAATGGAGAGGCAGATACGTGATCTCCAAGCGAGATTAGAAGATATGGAAGCAGCGCAGAGACGCACAGCCAGTGCTGGAGATCTGAGTGACTTCGGAGACAAAGTTGAAGCCGAACAACAAGGAGAAGTTGCAGCCGAAGATGCAGCCAATGAGTGATTAATTAAAGCTATCGCCCGGATGAGTTCGAAAACAAAGATGGATATTCCAGTCTACGAGGGGAGTTTGGATGCAGAAGAGCTATTGGACTAGATCCAATCTCTTGACACCTATTTTGATTATGAGGATATCGAAGAGGATAAGAAGGTCAGGCATGTTGTTACCAAATTGAAGGGGCACGCAGCATTATGGTGGGACGAGATTCAAGCAGATAGACATTCCAAAGGCAAGCAAAAGATCAAAAGCTGGGATCGAATGATTGCGAAGATGAAGGCAAAGTTCATCCCAAGGGATTATCAAATCACACTGTTCAGGAGAATGTAGAACCTGAGACAGAAGTTGATGACAGTAAAGGAGTATACTGAGGAATTCTACAAGCTAAATATTAGAGCAGGTCATCGGGAGAGAGATGATGAAAAAGTTGCCAGGTATATGAATGGCTTGAGATATGATATCCAGGATGAGATGAGTATGACAACCATCAGAACGGTGGAGGATGCATATCATATGGCATTGAAAGCTGAGGAAAAGCTGAGCCGTAAGCCAGAACAGCGAGGCCGAGGCAGGAGCTAGCCAAAAGGTAAGTCAGTTGCTCAAGATAGGTTCCAGAAATCCAAGGACGACTGGAAAAAGCCTCAGACCAGAACAAAAAGAGGTGGAAGTTCATAGCGAGGCCAGCACACTGAACAACGAAGGCAGCAGACAGAACAGAGCGGAGGATATGCTGATAACAACACTTTTCTTCGTACCAGAGGTAGAGGAAGAGGCCGAGGTGTAGTCATCACATGCTTCACATGTGGAAAGAATGGACACAAGGCAATTGACTGTCCAGATAGGAAGAAGGATGGAGGAGAAGCTCACATCGCCGAGGCGTAGAGGCGAGGTGCTGAAGTAGAAGACACAAAAGATGGAAGGTCATTGATGATGCGTAAGGTTCTCATAACACCCGAGAAGGAGGTGGAGGACACAGCTCAGAGAAGCAGACTTTTCAGAACCACGTGCAAGACCAAAGATAGGAAGTGCAAGGTTATTGTGGACAGTGGAAGCACATATAATCTCGTTTCAACCGAGATGGTGGAGAAATTAGAGCTGGAGACAACTGATCACCCGAGTCCATACAAAGTTTCATGGCTACAAAAGGGACATCAGGTAAGTGTCACTAAACAGTGCTTAGTTGACATTAAGATAGGAGGATATAATGATAAAATACTATGTGATGTTATTCCTATGGATGTATGTCATTTATTGCTAGGCAGACCATGGAAATATGACATGAACGTAATTCATGATGGGAAGATGAATACGTATACTTTGGAGAAGAGTGGAAGAACACATATGCTACTTCCAATTAAAGATAAAGAAGTAAACCCAGAAACGAGAAATACTATACTTCTCATGAGTGGGAAGGAACTTATGGCAGAAGTAAAGAAGAAGGAAGATCCACAATTCTTTGTGGTCAGAAAACCAAAAATCATTTTGACCAGCACAAGAGTGGATGATTTGTCGGAAGAAATTCAGGAACTGCTGGAAGAGTTCGCTGACATTGTGGTAGACGAATTACCTCATTCTTTGTCGCCGATGAGGAGTGTGAGTCATCATATAGACCTCATACCAGGAGCCAGTTTGCCAAACAAAGCTGCGTACAGGTTGACGCCGCAGGAGAATGAAGAGGTCAAAAGACAGGTGCAGGAACTATTGGATAAAGGAATGATCAGGGAAAGTTTAAGTCCGTGTGCCGTTCCAATGGTACTGAGTCCAAAGAAAGATGGAGGTTGGAGAATGTGCACTGATTCCAGAGCCATTAAGAAGATAACCATCAGGTACAGGTTTCCATTGCCATGGATGGATGAATTGATGGACTGTTTAAGTGGAGCCAAAATTTTTTCAAAGGTTGATTTGAAAAGCGGATACCATCAGATTCGCATGAGGGAAGGCGATGAATGGAAGAAAGCCTTCAAAACCAACGAAGGGTTGTATGAATGGATAGTCATGCCGTTTGGCTTGACGAATGCACCAAGTACATTCATGAGGCTAATGAATGAAGTGCTGAAGGAATTCATTGGTAAGTTTGTCATTGTTTATCGGGATGACATATTGATTTTCAGCAAAACAAGAGAAGAACATCTAAAGCATTTAGCTGCAGTAATGAAGAAGCTACAACAGGAGAAGCTGTTGGTCAACATGAGGAAATCTTCATTTATGAAGACAGAACTCATTTACTTGGGATTTGTCATATCGGCGAATGAATTAAAGATGGATCCAAGTAAAGTGGAGGTAATTAAAAATTGGCGATCACCGAGAAATATTTTTGAGCTGAGAAGTTTTCATGGACTGGCTAGTTTCTACCGCAAATTCATCAGGAATTTCAGTGGAATTAGCGCAACAATGATGGATACTATCAAGAAAAGACATAAATATTTTCATTGGACTGAAAAGGCAAAGAAGAGCTTCAATCTGTTGAAGCGGAAGATCATCGAACGACCCGTTTTGGTGTTGCCGGATTTTACAAAGGTGTTCTAGGTGAAATGTGATGCAAGTGGCTTTGCCATAGGAGTGGTCTTGAGCCAGGAGGACAGACCAATTGCATATTTCAGTGAGAAGCTAGATGAGGTAAAAGTAAAGTACTCCACATATGACAAAGAATTTTATGCTATCATACAGGCGTTGAAGAAGTGGAGGCATTACTTGACCCCGAAAGAATTTGTTCTGTATAGTGATAATCATGCATTATACTTTGTGACTCAACAGGAGAAGTTGAATTAGAAACATGCTAAATGGGTAGAGTATATGCAGAATTTTACATTTGTAATTAAACACATTTCAGGTACTTCTAACAAAGTGGCTGATGCTTTGAGCAGGAAGTGTTTGTTGCTGCAGGAGTTCCGAGTCAAAACATTGGGTTTTGAAAATCTTAAGGATATGTATGCAGGTGATGCAGATTTTGCAGAGGCATATGAAGCAGCTGAGAATCCAGTTCTCAGAGACAGAATCCCATGGATAGATTATATGATCCAAGAAGGATTGTTGTTCAGAGGCAATCAACTGTGTATTCCAAATTGCTCCATGAGGGAGAATCTTCTAAAAGAGAAGCACAGTGGTGGATTAACAGGGCATTTTGGCCACGAAAAAACATTTGCAAACCTGAATGAGTCATATTTTTGGCCGAGGATGCAAACATATGTCAAGAATTTTGTTGATAGATGTAGAATTTGCCAACATTCAAAGGGCAGGAAGCAGAATGCGGGATTCTATCAACCATTACCCATACCCGAGAGGCCATGGGATGAAATCAGCGTGGATTTTGTATTAGGATTACCGAGGACGCAAAGAGGACATGATTCGATCTTTATGGTGGTTGATAGGTTTTCCAAAATGGCACATTTTATCCCATGCCAGAAGACCAGCGATGCGACCCACATCGCAAATTTGTTTTTCAAGGAGATCGTTAGACTTCATGGTTTACCTAGAAGCATAGTATCGGACAGTGATACGAAATTCATTGGACATTTCTGGAGGACACTCTGGAAGAATATGGGAACTAACTTGATGTTTAGTTCTTCCTATCATCCTCATACGGATGGGCAAACAGAGGTGGTAAATCAAAGTCTGGGAGATTTATTAAGAAGTTTGGTGATAGAGCACCATAGCAGCTGGGACAATGTGTTACCGTAGGCAGAGTTCGCATACAACGACACCGTGAACAGGAGCACAGGAAAAATTCCATTTGAAATTGTATATGGCAGGCAGCCAAGAGGAGTATCTGAGCTAAGGGATTCAAAGAAAATAATGATTAAGAGCGCAAGCGCTGAGAGATTCGCAGAAGCGATGGAAGAACTTCACAACAGGGTGACAGAGCAATTGCTGGAATCAAACCAGGAATATAAACACAGAGAGGATCAACATCAAAGACAACTTCAGTTCGAAGTTGGTGATCTAGTTCTGGCACATCTGAGGAAGGAAAGTTTCCCAAGGGGAACATACAACAAGATAAAAATGAAGAAAATTGGGCCATGCAGAGTCCTAAAGAAATTGGGAGAAAATGCTTATGAGATTGAATTGCCGGATGAGATCGGAATATCTCTGACATTCAATGTCTCAGACTTATATCCCTATAAGGCTGAGGAAGCAAGATATGGAAGTGATGAACAACCAAAAATTCGGTGGCAGAAGCAGATGCCGATTGCAGAAAAGCCACAGATGGAGTGTATACTTGATAAGAGGGTGAGCAAAAAGACCAGGCGGAAGCAATACTTTGAGTATCTGGTCAAATGGAAAAACCATCCAATGGAAGATGCCAGCTGGCAGACTGAAGCAGTGACACAAAATCATGGATAGAACATGCAGGAGCTCGTGGACAGGAGCCCATGAAATTTTTCAAGCTGAGGAGTATGATGCAGGAGCATCGCCAACTCATCAAGCGAGCCAACACATCAAGCGGAGATCAGCAGGACAAACAAACCCAAATTTTTGAAAAGTGCTTTGGGATTGTAGCGCAAGTCTTTAATGAATCCTTTATGAAGGAGCGTCGTTTGTGTATTGTATCAAACCTTGAGCCATACGCTCTTGTCTGAAGTAGATAGGAGGCATTTAATCTAGTTAATGGTGGTAGATAGGATTTTAAGTCTAGATTTAATAGTTTAGAGATTCAAGAGGGAAAATGGATATAGACACCCTCATTGTATCATTGTAACATTATTCATGAGCAAGGAGAGAAGAGCATGCAGAGAATTGTATGAAGAACACCCATGTACAGATGTTGAATTAATAGAAGGAAGTTCTGATTCAAACTCATGGTTGGTGTTGTTTCTCTGTGTATATTGTTGATGTGCTCATGAATGTTTTCTTCTGGTTATGCATTTTCTTTGTATATGCTGTGCATGTGATTTCATGTTTCAAACTGAAGTCTGAAGGGGAGATGAAATGAGTTTCAATTGTTTCTCTATCTGAGCCAGGAGATTCCTGCAAGGTGTGCAGTTGAATTCATCCACAAGGAGTGTTTTAATGAAGGTTCAGTAGTCTAACTCTTGTTCTCATTCACCCAGAAGTGGATTTGGGGTTGTTGAAGCCATGTAAGGAGTGAGCAGGCTAAAGAAGAAGTCTCAGTTGTAAATCGGAGCAAAGGAAATCGAGGACTGTTGTTGCAGGTGTGCGCAGAGTCAAAATAAGTTCGAACACTTGAAGTGTTTGCAGGGTTGCCACGAGGAGTGCATGCAAAGAGATATCTTTTCTAAGAGACCGAGAAGTGTGAAGAAAGCTCAGGAGGAAGAGAGCCCTTCAGAATTATTGAAGGGTTACACAGGAGATTTCTGTGCCAAGAGATCCCCAAGGAGAAAGGAAATCAACGGTCAGGATCTACAGGGGAGGTTGATAAAACCCATCAGTTGTTGGATCTCGCGGAGGTGCGAGGAAGTTACAACCACAACCGAGCCAAGCTCAAAAGGTCGGTGCACCGTTGGATCAGTGGTTGTTTTCCCGTCAGCCGTTAGATGATGGAAAAGTTGCACCGGGTTTAAGCCCTAGTGCGTAGAGGAGGAGTCATCGGGATATTAGAGTCATCGGGGTTTTGTTAAGGCAGAGAATTGGGACCTTGTGATTCTTGAAATCCCGAGGAAGGATATCAGCCATTGATCTCGACTGGACACGCATCAGACATCCGGTGAAGAGTCGGGTTTCAGCTCATCAGAGAATCAGGGTTTCCGAGGACATAGAACTCTCACATATCGGAATCGCGATCCGTGATTTCCCGACGGGAGGTTTGAAGCGTCCATTGGCGAGGACGCATGGCAGAAGATCCTGACGAGTTTGCGTTTGGAGCATCGGGGTTTCCAGAGTCATGAAACTCTTGTGTAATGAAATCGCGATCCACGATTTCCCAACACAGTCGGAGCCGTTGATTTGAGGGACACGCATCCAAGGATCTGAAAGAGTCGGGGTTCGACATTTCGAGATTCTTGGTGACGAGAAACTCACGATAGGAGAAGTCGCGAAATCCTGAAACGCGATGGTCCCACAGTCTTAGCACTTCAGTGGAGGACGGGTGTTGAAAGGTCCAGCCTTGCAGTGGGCCAACGCCAGGTGGCATCGGGAATCGGAGAATCGGAGATCCTGAGGGCGTGAGTTCTACGCATTTCGATTCCGTGAATTGCGAAATCCCGATAGGGGAAAGGATCGTGGTCTTGTAGACCAGCAGGTCACATGCAAAAAGAGTTAGCCGGAGGGGGCTAAAGGGTGCAGTGAGTGCTATCAGGGATCGAGAATCGAAGATCCGTGAGAGCAGTGGATCACGACAGCGAAAAGGCCGATTTCCCGATGGGGAAATTCCCGATAGGAGTAAGGTAAGCATTTGAAGAATATTCATCGGAGTTCGGGGATTTGTAAGACCTTATCTCATGAGCGCAGGACTCGCGATCACGCGAGGCCCGATTTCCCGATAGGACAACGGGAGATCATAAGGAGAATTTATGTGGGTGGCAGAGTCCCGAAAGGGATTGAAGAGCATTTCAGTTCTTCGGGCCTAGGGAAGAGAAGGTTCTGGTGGGAGCGGACGTGCTTGGGTGGCACGTTTGCATCACTTTGCCCTTACTAGACATGAGTACAACTCTCAATCCTATTTATTCATTGCACCCTTGTATTGATTTACATAATGCTCTTTATCTCAGTCATGTATCTCACCATCCATAAGTTGGAATTCTGGCCAATGCGTTGACACATTCTCCACACACTTCCTATTGTCTTCCCAATTAATTGGATGCCTTCCTTTTCAACCCGAACACTACACCAAGAATATAATTCTATGGTGTTCATTAGTGTTAGCAAAAGGGTTGCAGTCCAAGTTTTATTTAAAGGTAGGAATCTTTCAATACCTGTGTGGCTCATAACCTTTCCATATCCATACCTTGCCATATCCAACCATGTCCTAGTCTCATACATGACTAGCTTACTGACATTCATTCCTATAACAAGTTCTTATCTTTTAATTCTTTGGTTATTACCCCATAACCAAATTAACATGACATTCTACTGTGTCAGTGTGTGCATTCAGAAGCTAAAAATCTTGAATTAATATAGGCATCCAACCTTTACCACATCCAGTGGTATGCATTCAATAATATAATCATGTGATTTTATAAAATAACTCTGGCTGAGGAAATTCTTACCTAAATTTCCTTTCAACAATTATGCAAGAAGAGTAATAAAAACTCATACCTGGATGACTGCAATTAATAAATTTTATACTACCTGAAAGTCTGATGGCAGTAGAATCTTTCATGCTTTGTTTATAAAACTTATAACCAACACTTCAGCTCTTTGTTGCTTCACTCCTTATGAAACAACATCACCGACAACACTTGAAAACACACAATCATTCTTTCCTCTGGTTGACTCAACAAGTCATAACCATACTAGCTACCACAAAAAATGCAGCAACTTTTTTCCCATGTGCAACTTTTCCTTGTTGAACCCATAAGTCTTCAATTCTTCTCGGGTTCCTGAATCTTCTTGTGCTCTCACTGTGATCACTACACATGATCATTCCTGCCCTGAGCACTTTCGATGTAGTGCCCCTACCCCAGTGGGGTCTACTGACCTCCCGGTCAAAGGATATTTCAATCTTCTCAATCGAATTGACTCTTCGGGCTCTTGATTGAACCCAAAACAAATATACACAGGTCCCCTTTCCTTCTGTGTGCAGGTCCTGACAGACCCGCGTGATATTCCTGTGTGCTTCCAAAACTCCAAGTTTCAGGTGCTAGCCCCTTTTTCATTAGCCCTTTCCTTCATAAGACCGTGGGCTATGACCTCACGTAAGTGTGTGATTGCGGGCACGGGAAAGAGTGGTTTTAGACCAACCCACTTTTTGCCCCGCAATTCACCTCCAGCTGCCACGTATATTTTTTCTAAAATCGTGGTTTAAATTGCGGCCCACTCTTAGATTTTTAACATCCGAGCAAGTTCTAGCCCCACAATACAGCTCATTCATCGATCTCCAATCCCATGGTGATGATCCACGATCAATGGTTGTTATCTATCCTCCTTCCACACACGATCCCAGATCTACACAATCTGTTGACACGTAGCTCCCTTCCAAATCAACGACTACGATTGATTCCGGCTCTCCGGCCCTCGGGAGTTTCAACTCTCAACTATCTGCTTTTCCCCATATGACAATCTTCCGGAGTTGAATATCTATTGACACATGTCCTCAACAATTGGACAGTTCTGATGAAATCTAGCTCTCCAACCTTCGGGAGTTCTCACGTCTCCATACACACAAATCTATGGAGTGAATTCCCCAGAGTGATAGATCTTCTTCCTCTCCAAATCAATGACCCTGATTCTCTTCGGAACTTCGATTCTTTCCAACTAAGACCAAATCAACGGTCCTTTGACCTCCTCCTCGATCAACGATCGATATTTCCTTCATGAATTCGACACTTTCACCCTCTACTTTCCTCCGGAGTGCTCCGTACCCAGAGTTCCAGATCTGGCACCACGTGTCCACTTTCAGATCAACGACCAAGATTTACTTCAGCTGTTTCTCCTCCTCCTTGTCCACAAACTTTCGAAGTTGTGGATCTTACACCACCTGTCCTCCTTGATGATGGACGGTCCCAAATCACTTCGGGACTTAAGAACTTTAGCAAGTCCACTCTCATGCGCACACAAGGGTTAAGTCTCGTGTGCTTACCTCTGGATCCAAGGGTTGTTGGTCCTTCGCGCTCAGACCCAACGGATGGGATCTGTTCCTCTCCTCTGCGCTTCCTTTGTTCTACTGGATGCTGATCTAATGGTCCAGGATTCTTCTCACAACCGATCTGACGATTGTTGTCACTCCTCCTCCCGAGATTTTGACTTCTTCTACCTTGAAAGATTTTGTCAGTGTTCAGAGGCTTCGGCCTTTGACCTTTCTCCCGTGAGTCTGTCTCTTGGATATCGTCTTCCCTCTCATAAGTGTCATATTTTCTGAGCTTTAGGACTTAGAATGAGTCTGTCTCCCACGCACTCCTTGCGTTATCTCTTCTGAGATTTTAGATTTACTCAGTCTCCTAAGGGACTCGGCCCTTCTGTTTCCTTTCAAAGGAAAACTCTGTGCCCTCCTGGCAACCCTCTGCTCAAAGCACACCTTGCTGAGCATTTTCTATAGAGCGTTCAACAGATCTATGAGTACCTTCCTCTGATACTCTTCTCCTTGAACTTGACAAAGATTTCTCTCTATGCACACTTGCACTCGCTTGATGCCCGCCTGGCAGAGCCCTACAAAGTTCTCAGTGACTCTATCTCTCTCTGAACTCAACACAGAGTTCTTCCTATGCACTCCTTGCACTTCTGCTAATGAAGGTTCAACGGTATCTCTCCTGAGCTTCTCTAAAGTTAAATTACCTCTTTCAACACACTCCTTGCAGAAAATGTGCAATGCTTGCACTCGAAAACTCAAAGAAGGGAAACAATTGAAACTTATTCTATACTTCACCAGTTTACACATTCAAACCAATCTGATTTAAGAAAAAGTTCAGATTTCATTTTCTTTCTGAGCTCTTCTCTGCTCTATAATCATTTTCGGGCACTAGCTCCTTTCTCTCAGTCCCCAATCCATGTGATCATGGGTCGTGACCAAGCGCTAGATCACTAGATTCTTACTGGGGCCTTCGACTTTTGAAAATTTTCAAAGCACCACACAACAATCTCTCGGAGTTCCATATTACTGAACTCACGACGTAGGGAGGATCATCCATCCACGTCTACTTAGCATCTAACGAATGACACTTACTATGGAATCTCAGGCGTCTGAGTTCCAGAACTTCGAAGCTTCGGGACTTCGGTGGATTTCACATCCGTGCATCTGAACTGTTAATCTCCGAACATTCCCAATCACCTTTGGTGACATCATTACTTCACATCACTTAACATTTTCCAATTGCAGGGGAATGCAATAGTGGTTTGGAGTAACCTGCCTTTCATCCCGTAATTCTTCTGACGCTGACACGTAACCCCTCGTTGAAACTGTGGTTTGGATTGCGGGACCACCTTGGAGAATTAACTCTCGTGCAACTTGGGTCCCCGTAATGCCTCCTGACCATTGATATTGATGTATCGTGATCAATGCCAGTGTGGGTCCTCTGACCTTTAACTACGTTATGTAACCTCGACCGCACTAGCCATGCTCATACATGATGCCACATGGTGGAATACTAGCGACTGATACGTGGCCCATTCAGATGGGTGACACTCATCACGTTCCAAATTCCATTTCAATCTTCCACGGGTTCTAAACCCACTAACACATGGCACACATCCCATGTGTCCACGTCACCTCCAGGTGACATCATCATGACTCACCACTTCATCTTTTCAATAGCTTTCTCCCTTCGCTACTGCATTTGACCTTTCGACATTGGTTAATCCAATGGTCGATCTCTCCTCTCCAGATCTACAGTGTAGATCCACTTCGGAGCTTCGGGCTTCGACCCTTCTCTTGTTTTTGACATCAGACTTCACTGAAGTCGCGAAGTCGCGAAGGGCTTCCGGGTTAAATCCTCTACACCTTCCCCAGATCTGATGGTCGTAAGGGATTTCCCTTCCTTCCAAACAGATCCTACAACGCATAAAATACTCTGTTACTTTGCGGATTTCCATAGGAATTCATGGCTAACTACCTCACAACCTTACTAGATCTGATGATCGTGAAGGATTCTCCTTCTCCCAAACAGATCCTAAGGTCCACATTACTCTGCGGTCCAATACCACTTCTGTCGTGGTTTTACGACACTACTCTTCCCGAGCTTCGTAACAAGGCCAAGGTAACTTCTTGGCACTCAAGAAGGTTCTAAGGTTCGAAATTGGTCCTCCAGACACAATTTCCTCTTGAAACCTTGGGCCCAATGACCACTTACCCAGCCCATCTAGGCTCAGCGTTGAAACCATGGGTCAGAACTTGAGTTTTGTCCATTTCGACAACAACTCCTTCTGAAACTCTTGCTTCAACTTCCACTAACATGGCCCATCTAGGCTCAATGTTGTAACCATGCTCTGATACCATATTGTAACATCCCCGACCATCCATAGACTGGGTAATGCTACCACACACAATATACACTTATATATATATAACATGCATTATAATGAATTTAAATACTTAACACAAAGTAATCACATAATTACTCCTAAAATACACAATCGATGAAACTAACATTAATTCATACACATAACGAAATATATGATAAGATTCAAGCATCACAAAACATGCATAAAATACATAATTAAACACAACAATGATACTTATCTTTTAGCTGGAGTAAATACACCAACTGCGTGCAGATCTTCCACGAACCTCCCAGCCTTAGACCGCGCTGCTCATCACTCTCAGCAGTAGGTTACCCCCGAGCTGGGACTAAACTCCACCGGGCAAGCGAATTCTAGGCTTGGCAATGACAACAAGGAAGTTGCACAAAGAAACATGAAGGATCTTTTATCCCAGAAGCCACTTACGCCCAAAACACATAGACCCTCATTCCCCCCACACCTGCTCCACCCCAGGAGGATACACCTTCACTAATACAAGTCCATCGGCTAGTACACCTCTTTTACCTTGGGCTTCAACAACAGGTTGGACCAGAAGTCTCATAGTACTGTGGCTGCTACGGGACTCCCTTCCAGGAGAACTCACTTCCCAACAGACTCTCTCACCTGGGAGAGATGCTCACATGTATGATAACTAGTCTTCGACTTAGCTACAACCAATTATGGTTGTCAGCAACAATAACGACAACGACAAGAGGGAAAAAATGGGTATGGACACCCAACAAGACAATAGTCGAACACTAGGACATATCAATGCTCATTAGGAAAAAGTCGATGACAACAAGTCTCACTCTGTCAAGGAACTGCGGGGCCGCACCACCAAAAATTATGACATAACACTGCTCAAATAACAGAAAAAGACAACCCAAAAACGACTAAGGTACGAACTCAGCTCTGCAGGTGCGGATAGACTAGGTTCACGGAATCACACAGGTCGGCTTTTTGTTCTCCTTTTTAGAGATGTGTGGTTATCTGAGATTGTCCACCGAGGTCTCAGGTTCAGACGGAGGATGGGAGAATGTCCTCACGAACTACGCAGAGGATGGCCAAATGACCAGTGAACTACCAACACAATTTGACTCACAGTATTACTGGTTCCAGAGATCTGTGATGGATGTCCTGGTTCACGGTTAGACAATGGGTCAAGAATGGAAGGACCCCCCCACAACACAGCTGACACTTCAGCTTTTAACTGCACTATCCCAGGTAGACACTTGTCTTCCTGGAGTTGCATGCGCTCCATTTAGCCTACGTCCCCAACCACCAGGAACTTAGGATAACAAAACATAATATGTCCACCTTAGTTTTCAGGAAATAATATTAAAATATTATTCCTCTAGAGGTAAGCCCCCTAGCTTAGCCCCTAGCCCGAAATACTTAGCTCCCCTTCCTTACCTTACCTAGTGGAGCTTAGTCCCCCATAACTCTTCTTCGTGGTCGTTCTACACACAACAATGTTTATATTTTTATTGATGATCTGCATAATTACATATACAAACAAAATATCAGGTTCCTGGCCTTATCATCACATAAGCCTCCTAGCTTATTATAACTCGGCTCACCAGCCTAATAAACATGTTTACAATTCATATTTACAACTGGGGCTCTATCGGGGGATATTACATGCACTCTTCTCACTGGGACCCTTTCCTCTCTATTTGTAAAATTCATTAGTATTGAGTATCGTCTCTAAGTCGCTAGTAGTGTGGGTAGGATTGCCCAGGTTATTATCTTCTTCTTCTCCTAGAACAATGTGGATAATTGAATTTCTAAAACCCACTGTTAACATATATTCCACAAAGATTTTGTTAGGGTCAAACCCTCTAATCTTTTCATCATACTTGAGATTCAAGTTGTGGAAATGGTTTGCAAATTCATCAATTTTGTTGATACTTCTGAATACAAAATCCCCAATTTTCCAAGGCAAAGGTATGAATTGATTTTTTCATTTTTCATGAAAAAAGTGTAGCCAAAAGTTATATTGCCTTGCAACTTCTATAAAAAACATTTTGTTGGATATATGGCATGAAAGAAAGGAAGGATTTTCCTTACAACTGAAAATCCTGATAACATTGTAATTTTCCATTTTCTCCAAAGTCCCCTTTTTATCCAAAAATTTACTAGCATGAGCGGATATTCCCGGGGTATCATTTCCAAAAAACAATCCTTTAAGGACCAAAACCAAGTCATTGAAAACTTCATAAAAATGCAGGGAAGCTTTATGCCTCCATAACGCTTGGTACCAAAAGGTCACATGGTCAAATTCACAATTCACCTTCTTGCATATAGACAATTTAGGAAATTGATAGCAATGCGCTATCGCAAAAACCAAATAAGAAGACATAAAGAATTTCTTATCCTTTTTATACTAAGAAAATTGGGAAGAGATTTCAATGGAAATAAACTTCCCCCAATCGAAAATGGCTTGCTCCTTAACAGTAAAATATAACATGTAAAGAATCATACGGGAAATGCTGGCAGTATTTTCTTGGCCCGTAACTCTGGTAAATAACCAGGCAATTTCCCGAAATGGGTTTTTGAACAAGCTGATCTGCAATCTGGTAATATCTTCAGAGATGGTCATGGGATTCTCCAAGAATTCAGGTAAGAGATCCAGGTCGCTGTCATGTTTTTTCAATAAGTCTTTGCAATCTTCACCTTTGAAGGTCAGTGTTGGCTCTGGGAGTTTCAACATTTTGTAGAACAATTGAGGTGAAAGAGAGATGAGAGAATCTTCTTGGAGTTGAATCATCTGCTGACTTGGTATATACTTCTCAGTGCACCAGGCAACCAACTCCTTGCAGTCAAAAACTTCAGGAACACAGCCTGTATAGGCAATTATAGACGTCCAAATTACTTCCTTCTGAGCAGAAGGGGATGAATAATAAGAGTACGCTCTAGACCACTGAAAGTTCTGGTCCTCTTGTCCAAAAATGTTCAAAGTATCTCCGCAGAACTGTTGTCGAGTTGTTGCTGCCATAAGTTGACGAGAGTGTTATTTTGATCCAGTTAATATTTGAAATGAGTGCTTGAGAGATATATAATTTTCCGCAATTCATGCTTTAATGTGGTTTAATAAGAAATCTCGTCGAGCCCTTCGCCTATTAATGACAATCTTTACGGGACCTGCATGATGAGTTATTATCATTAAACCATACTAAATGCGTATTCATAAAAGTGTGAAGGTGGCAGGGACGGACAAGAGTAAATAACATTTGGGACTTTTTTGAACCCACCAACCCGAGATCCCACGAACCCGCTGTTGCAGAAGGTTGAGAAATGGCTAAGTGTTGTAATGCGGTCAGCTAGACTCATGAATAATTATTCTCATGATTGGACGAGTTACATCATCAAATTATTTATGATTTGACTTTGCTTCTCAAGGGCTTCTTAATAATTTTTGGTGGGGAAAAACGATCTTTGTTCATCCCATGGAATAGGAAGCCCAAGTTCAAACGCTTCTAAAAATATACTTTTGAAATCCTTACCAAACTAGAGAACTTCTTGACACTTTTTTTGAGTTAAAATTATCAAACTATATTTAACATTCATTGTACTTGTGTCCATAACTAAAGCAATTATGTCTCTAATATCCAATACCTCTAGATCTTCACTAGTCATGTTGTTTAATAATTATATGACATCATTAGCTATCTTATCCTTATCTCTTAGCTGCTCCCAATCCTTTTTAACCTTTAAGCTCATACTTCTCTCAAGACTCTTTGTATCTTTAAGCACATTAATATGTACTTTCATCTGCTACAAAATCACTTTTATCTTATCATAGATACAATGTTTTTCCCCTATCAGATATTTTCTTGCAGAAATTCTTTGTTTAAATTTTTTCTTCATTTCTTCAAATTCTACAATCCTTTAGCTAGCTTCAATTATTTTGTTGTCTTTTTCATCTATATAAGCACAATTGTTGTCTATTAATGCATTTCTCTTTTCCACTTGTGCTTGTAACTAAACAATTTATGAAACCTTGT
>ML778858.1:410836-432798 GCA_009831015.1 Picea engelmannii | reverse complement strand
GAGATATAAGGACACTTTCACATGCTGAATACAGAAAATCTACTCAAGTAAAAAAATATTAATAATAAAGAATATATAATATCAAAATAAATTAATACGAATCCCCCTTAATTTAAAATTTTTAAACATCATTTTAATTTTTTTAACGTCTTTCAATATTTAATATATTAAAATTCTAATAAATTTATTTATAATAATTAATCCACAAACCATGTCAATGAAATGTACAAAAATAATATCATAACGATGCTCTGTATATCAAATCCTCACACATAATCCATCTGACAACGATAAAATTGTTGACAGTGGAAAATCATTCTATAATATTAAAGAAAAGACAACCATTCATATGGAAAATCGACTTCTGTAAACTAAACCAATAAATCTTGGTAGCACTTAGTTGGAATGATTACATGAGGACATGATAATTGCACTGGTACTTCACTATAGCCAGATAAAGTTTTCATCCATTCCCAGTATTACACGATTATGTTTTGGGCATACTTTCTCGTTGAAGGCGGACTTGCTCCCAGGCGAGATAAGTTTGAAATCCATCTAAATGATCTCACTAGCTTCTTTGCTCCCCAAACCCTCAAGCTAATTGGTTACATTAAGTATCGTAAGGTCATAATACTTGTTGACAGTGGAAGCACCCATAATTTTATTCATCGTCGTAATGCCTTGGAAACTGATTTCTATATCCGTTCAGTCAATAATTTTCAAATCATGATTGCCAATGGTGGGTCCATGAAATGTGGGGGGCATTGTGAAAATGTGTGTCTCCAAATTGGTCAATACCACATGAAATCTCATATGTTTTCTATTGACATGGGTGGTTGTGACATTGTGTTGGGTGTCGAATGGCTCAAGAGTCTGGGTTCCATTCTCATGGATTTTAAAGAATTAACCATGCAATTCAACCAGGAGGGCCAATAGTATAAGTTCCAAGGCATCACAACAAGTTCCCCTGAGATCATCAGTTCCCATTGCATGGAAAATCTCCTCAAAAAAGGTTATTGCAACATTATTGCACAACTCCATTCCATTCACGCCACTAAGACACCCTCTGTGCCACTGCACCTCCAATCCATCCTCTCCAAACATCAAGTTGTTTTTTCCACTCCACGTGGACTCCCTCCTTCCCGTGGTGTTCATTATCATTCCATTCCCCTTGTCCCTGAAAACCTTCCTCCCAATGTTCGTCCCTATCGTCATCCCTTTTCCCGAAAAAATTAAATTAAGAAAATTGTTCAAAAATTGCTCACCGCAAGCATTATCCATCCTAGTACAAGCCCCTATTCTTCTTTTGTGGTCATGGTACTTAATATAGAAGGGTTTTGGCACATGTTTCCTGACTTTCACGCCCTCAACAAACTCACCATCAAAGACAAATTTCACATTCCTATCATTGATGGTCTCTTGGATGAATTGAGTGGTTCCTAGTTCTTTACTAAACTTTATATTCATTCTGGCTACCGCCAGATACGTATGAAAGAGGCAGGAATTCCTAATACTTCATTTCAAACTCATGGGGGCCACTATGAGTTTTTGGTCATTCCCTTTGGCTTGTGTAATGCTCCCTCCAATTTCCAAAGCCTCATGAATCATGTCTTCTGTCCTTTTCTCCGTCATTTTGTCTTAGTTTTCTTTGATGATATTCTCATTTATCATAAAGCCTGTACAACCCATCTTTCTCATGTGGATCAAGTTCTACATCTACTCTCTCAACACCAACTTTTCCTTAAACAATCTAAATGTGCTTTTGGAGCCTAGAAAATCGAGTACTTGGGTCATATTGTTGGCAAGGAAGGTGTCAGGGTGGATCCTCATAAGATTGAAGCTATGCAAGATTGGGCTCGCCCCAAGACTCTCAAAATATTGCGTGGTTTTCTAGGTTTAACAAGCTATTATCGTAAGTTTGTTAAGAATTACAGAAAGATCGTGGTGCCTGTCACTGCTCTCTTTAAAAAGAATTCTTTCACTTGGACTCCCGCAACTGATTAGGCCTTTCAAGCCTTGGAGGCAGCTGTGTGCACCACTCTGGTCTTGGCCCTTCTTGATTTCAAAAAGACCATTTTCCTGGAATGTGATGCTTCTGGGAGAGGAATTGGAGCAGTCCTTATACAATATGGTCGACCTTTAGCCTTTACCAGCAAACAATTGTCAGAGCGACATTTGGTCCAATCAATATCTGAAAAGGAAATGTTGGCTATTATGCATGCAATAGATCTCTGACACCCTTATCTATTGGGGCAATGCTTCCAAATTAAGACAGATCATCAAAGCCTCAAGTATTTTTTGGAGAAACAAAAATGGGTGACTAATCTATTTGGATATGATTATGAGATCATTTACAAGAAAGGAAAAAAAAATGTGGTTTTTGATGCTTCTTCAAGAAAATATGAAGATGAAGGGTCCCTTTTTCCCCTCTCCTTCAATGTACCAGATTAGATCCAAGTTGCTCGCCAGGAATGGCTACAAGATCCCAAAATTTCACATTTGATCCAAAAAATTCACATGTCAAGGCAAGGTATGGCATGGCATGGCATGGCATGGCATGACAAGGCAAGAAAATGCAAGGCAAGACAAGGCAAGGAAATGCAACACGGGGAAATGCAAGGCAAGGAAATGAAAGGATTGGCATGGCATGGCAAGGCAAGGCATAAAAATATAAGGCAAGGCAAGGCTAGACATGGCAAGGAAAGGCAAGACATGGAAAGGCAAGGCAATACAAGCTAATGGAAGGCAAGGAAATGCTAGACATGGCAAGGCAGGGAAAGGTAAGATAGGGCAAGGCATGGCTAGGAAAGGTCTAGGTATAGGTCTAGGTTTAGGTAAGGTAAGACAAGGAAAGGAATAGCGAGTGAAGGAAAGGTAACGCAAGGCTAGGTAAGCAAGGAAAGAAAAAGAAAGGCAAGGCAAGGCTAGACAAGCAAGGGAAGGCACACTTGTGGAGAGATGATATACTTTCTATTTTGGGGAGTTCATCACATACTTTGTTGTGGAATCTCCGTCTTCTTTGCATCTTTCACATTCATCCATGGATTTGGCTACCTTGGAATTCACACATGTGGAGTGGTTGCATGCATTCACAATTTTGGAGGGAACATTCCATGTGACACTTGAAATTTGAATTGTCTTGATGCCTATTTTTGGTGGTGCATCCCCTTGATGAGAATTATTTGGTGCATACTACTACTATTTTTGGATGAGGGTGAATTTCTTTGGAGAGGCTAATTTCCACATGTTATAACATGGTCAACCATGGATTGAGGAGAGATCTAACTAATCAATTATTATAATATTTTTTTGACTTGTCATGGAGTTAGTTAGAAAATAGTAATATTTTATTATATAAGAGAAGATACTCACTCTATAAAGAAGAGCTCTCTCTCTCTCCATTGTAAAGGGTGGAGAATTTGGGGATTTAGGATCTCTCCTCTTAGGCTACATTGCACAACATTTTGGCAAGCTTAATGGAGAATTTGAGGTATATTTTCATTTGATGTGAGGCTTTATTGTGCACTTATATTTTATGTGTTGATTTTGTATTAAGAAACCCTTGTAGCATGTTGTGATTCTCATTATAATGAACCATGCTCATTTTGGATGGAGTAATGTGAGGTTTCAACCCTCTTATTTCTATTGTGATTATGTTATCCTACATGATTATTATTATTGGTTCTTGGAGTCTTAACTAGGATGGGCCTTCAGTCTTTCATCAAATTTAGGTCCTTGAGAACCATTAATTGTGTATGGATTTGGCACTTAGCAATCTTTTCTACCATAAGAGATTCGTTAATGAGTAATGTAAGTATTTATAATCACTTTAGAAAAAAGGAATTATTTTTACTTACATAGACTTCCTTAACAGTTTAAAAAATAATTAATCAAATCAATTAAATTATTAGAATGATTAGTTCAATAATACACTCCAAATCTATTTGAATACTCAACCAAATTGAGAACAAATTTATTTCATTGCATTAAAATTTTATAAATCTATCCAAATTTTGTGAAATAGCTTCTAGAACCTAAAATTTCTTTGTATAGTCTTCAACAAACATCTCCTATAATAAGTGAATTTATTGAATATTGTAAAGGTAATTATAGTTTCTATTAGTTAAATGTAAGTTATTGAATCTACAAACTCATCAAAATCTACATTGATGAGTTAAGTGATCCTTCTATCTTTCGATGTATGAGTTTCTCCTTCGAACTATTGAAAAACAATATTTAACTTATCATACTAAGAAATCTTAAATTGAAGGATATAATAGATTTTAAGTTTGACATTTCATCTTCTCATCATGTCTTCATTATCCCAAAGCCATCCATAATACCAAAGTGTGCATTTATTTCAACTCATGGATTATTCTATTCATGTTCATGTTCATGTTCATGATGTTCATGCAGGTTTCTCCCTTTATAAAACCGTGTAAATCTATGTTTCCTAGGAATATCCTTGTAGCAATATTTTTATGTAGAATTAGTTCTTAGAAGAATAGAGATACATAGTTGTTTCTATTTAATGTTTATGAGAGTTGTCTTTTGAGAATAGATTTATTTCCATTTAGATTTCATTTATTTCTTATAACAGAAAAATAATGGAAATCAAAACACTTTGAAATTCATACATTCATCAACATAAAATGTAGAAACAATGAGATTCACAAAAAACATGTCATGATATATATATATATATATATATATATATATTCAACATCGCCTAAATTGTACATTTTTTACAAAATGGCACATTGTGCCCAATATACAAAATGACAACAAGTGCCTTAACATACAAAATTGTCATATGGTGGCCTAGATACAAAATTACAATCATGGGTCACTCATTGACCACTACCACACTCATCACCCTCAGGAGCATCCTGGAAATCGATCTTTTTTCTCTTTCTCGAAGAAGCAACTTGAGTGGTTTTGTGCCTAGGTGTGGTTCGTCGCTCCGAAGATTAGACAAAGAAAAAAAAATGTTATATGTTTTTTTCCACAATGAATTAAAAGACTTACAAAATGATACTTTGTAAATCAACATACGACAACTCAATGCATATGGTACTGACAATCATGAGGGTGTTACCCTCCTCCATGACCCTAATCTCTGAGCGATGCCACCCTGCGTCAATTGCAAGGATCAAATCATGAAATTTAAACAAATATGCATAAAATCAATTCCATCCATGATACATGAAAATTGACCATCAAAATATTATCTTACTGTGAATATCTCGAGAATTGATGGAGATTTGTTGGCAGGATGAATGCTCGATTGTACAACCTGCTCCAAAGAAACATCTACTATGGAAACCTTGATGGATGGCGTAGATGGAAATGTTGGTGGGGGTGGGTGGCGTGTAGGTGCATCCACTAGGGGTGAATGCAATGGAAGAGGTGGTGAGAATGGGTGGCATGTAAGTTCAACCACCAAGGATGCATGGAATATGAAAGATGGTAGGGGTCAGTGGCGTTGAAACCCCACGAGATGTAAAAGTGATGGCATAACCCTTGGCTTGGAAATAGGTAACCAAAAATTCATGTAAGGGCACAAAAGGATTGGATTAGTATGATAACTAGAGAAAAGATCAACAACCATGTATACATATTAATAATATTGTTATTAGTACCAAATAGTAAAATTCAACAACATAAATACAACAAATTCGATATTTAAACGAGATTTAACTCAACACATGATACCTATGAGGCAGGTGACTTGTCCATCCCAAGTGGACATTTCTCAGTATCGCCTGGCACCACAACCTATAGAAACACAAGAACATTATAAATTTGAGGATGACATTAAATAAATAAATCATTATGGTGAATTTATCAAATGTGACACATATATGTGTATGTAGTACACCAAATGAGGAGGTTTCCTCTATTGTTGCATCAGTGGTGGAGACAAGCACTAATGCATCTATCAACGTAGAAGTTCTGTTATAGGGGTGTAGAAACTGCAAAATATCATACAATAAAAATCGAAATAAATACATATAATATTATATAAATATATAATGATGAAGAACATAGAGATGGTTAAGATACTAACCTCCTCCATGAAGCTCTCAAGTCCACTGGCTGCCATAGGCCCATAGCATGTCTACCTACAACTCGAGCATTTGTGAGGCTCACACGAACGACTTCTCTGTCCATTTTCCCTCTCCACGCTACACTCTTCTCTAGGGGTTGAAGGTCTGACCCCTCTGCCAATGTCACTAGTAGCCACCTACTACTGAGATAGTGCAACACAACTACCATGCTACAATAGAATCTGAGTCAAGCCTGATAAATCTACCTGTGCATGATGCAAGCCCTTTGCAATAGGAGGATGTTGGGAAGGGGGGTTATGATTTCTCCTAGTGGGAGGAGGGCCTAGCATGGGATTACAATTAACATTCTCTCACTCATGTGCAGACCCTCAACCCACCCCTTGGAAATAACCAATGTCGAAGTAGTTCAAGTGGTGACCCAAAATAAATTCTTCCCATAATTTCCTCAAGAAATATAAGGGCACCTCCCTGTTATTGCAGGGAGTTTTATCAAATCCCATGAACCACCTATCCATCCAGTTAGCATTCAATTGCGGATAGATGCACTAGTCCATACAAATGTGTTTCTTGGTGACATGTGGTTTTTCTCTAGTTCGAGGATCAATAAAAAGAGACATCATATATTTTTTTGAAATATACAAGTCTCTAACTTGGTTTCTGTCAAGTTCAGTCCTGTAAAGCTCGAACATCCTAGCCCTGTATTCAGAAATAGAAGTTAATTTTCCTTGGGCACTTGCAATGGACGATACAATGGAATCCAAAAAAGTGGCCAAGGACTCTCGTCTATGTTCTCTTGTGCCCCTTAATTAATGGACAAGTGATCTCAAGGTTTTCAACCCCTCATCAATCTATGTGTTTATGTTTGGTGGTTGTGGTGGTTTGGGGTTTTTTGTGTCTCAGTGTGCTTGTGTGCAGTTTTAATTGTCTTTGGATTCCATCTTAATAATATTTGCTACAATTTAATAAGGCATGACATATAAATTAGGTCAGTTTATTTAATTAAAATAGAAAGTTATAACAAACATGCAAATATATATTTTAAGAAATTAAAAAAACAATAAAATAATCATGTGCACATGCATGCATTATTTTATATTCATAATAGATTTATATTTTCTATTGTGAACACTATTAGAATTTGACAGATGAATAATATATGACAAGAAAAAATGTGGATACCATCAAGAATGATGATGAAACGATACAATTATTTCCATTGAAAAATGAAGATCCTAGCAAGAAAAATTTTAGAAGCTAAATTTCACCCATGGGCTAATTTTCCATGAGTTTTCCCCAAAAAGGATTCGCCAATTTCAATTATTTCTAAAAATCATTCACCCAAATTCTATAGAATAAAATTATTTTACCTTAAAGTAACCCAAATGTTATTGAAACTATAAAAAATCCTTAGAAATTTGAATATTTTTACAAAAATATCACCAAACATTTTACAGTTTGAATATTAAGGACTATTAGGATTTGCCAAGGTTTCTACATTTCGAGATAAATTACCATCCTTAAAATTATTCATGGACCCTAGAGAAGTGTTTCTAGCGTTTTCAAAGTTCCTACGCATGGTTAAAGAAATGAAGGAACATTATGGTGTTGTTTAGAGAAGAGTTGAGCGAGGACAATCTGTGAATAGAGATGGAGATGCTTCAGGCACCTATTCCAACCTCATCTTCTGCCTTTCCTGTTACATGTGGCATCTGAGTGATAATATCAATCCCAGAGTCGCCAATGATGCAGCAGGGTTGTATTTTTTTCTGGATTAATCCTCCTTATCATCGACGAATTCCAAAACTGATATGACCGAAAATATACATATCTAAATAACACAACATAGGGAACGACCAAGAAATTTCCTCTGAGTAAATGGAAATTTTATAGGCTTGAAGATTTAAAAAAATTTTAATAAGATAAAACAACTCCTCTCAGTTAATTTCAATTCTGAGACATGCTTACTGATTCTAGAATGGCAACACAAATGAAATGCTAAGGAGATTAATACCGTGGGACTCGAGATACTAGGGATTATGTATAGTAAATGCATGGGAAAACACAGAGACATGTCGAGAAAAATACAAACAAAAGTACTTGGTTTCGTTTATTTATTTATTATTGATTAGACATTACGCCAGTGGGGTCGACTGTAGATGACAGAGAATTTTTTTTTAACTTTTGTTTTTTTAAATAGTGTTAGTAAGTAATTGGCTTGGTCCATATTGATATATGTTTAAGAGATATTAAAATATTATATTTGGATGGAGATTTGATAAAAAAAAAATTGAAATATTATTTTTAGATGGAAATTTATAAAAAGTTGTGTAAGGGACATTTGAGTTTAATTGTGATTTAGAAGTTTAAGTTACTAGATGTGTTTTACCTTGTGAAAATATGTGAATGGTTATGTAAACTAAGTGTTTATTTGTTGTATGTGTTAGAGGTAATATTTTCTGGTTAGATCCAATATTGTATTGGGGTATTCAAATTTTCCTATTTTTGGTTTACTTTTTCTTTTAGTTTTTCTTCTAAAATTTGATAATTTGAATTATTTTAAAATTGGCCAAAATTCAAGAGACAAAATTTTATAAAAAAAAAATTCAACCTAAAAATAAAAATAAATAAAACTCTAGCTTTTGACATAGTTCCTAAATCATTAAAGTGTTTAACTTAATTGGATATTTTTAATCAATAATTGGATTGTTGACGAGATATAAGGACACTTTCACATGCTAAATAAAGGAAAGCTACTCAATTAAAAAAATATTAATAATAAAGAATATATAATATCAAAATAAATTGATATGAATCCCTCTTAGTTTAAAATTTTTAACATCATTTTAAATTTTTTAACATCTTTCATTGTTTAATAAATTAAAATTCTAATAAATTTATTTATACTAATTAATCCACAAACCTTGTCAATGAAATGTAAAAAACTAATATCATAACAATTCTTTGTATATCAAATCCTCAAATAGAATCCATTTGACAACGATAAAATTGCTGACAGTAGAAAATCATTCTATAATATTAAAGAAAAGACAACCATTCATATGGAAAATCGGCTTATGTAAACTAAACTAATAAATCTTGGTAGCACTTAGTTGGAATGATTACAGGAGGACATGATAATTGCACTGGTACTTCACTATAGCCAGATAAAGTTTGCATCCATTCCCAGTATTACATGATTATGTTTTGGGCATGCTTTCTTGTTGAAGGTGGACTTGCTCCCAGGCGAGATAAGTATGAAATCCAGCTAAATGATCTCACTGGCTTCTTTGCTCCCCAAACCCTCAAGATAATTGGTTACATTAAGTATCGTAAGGTCATAATCCTTGTTGACAGTGGAAGCACCCATAATTTATGCCCTGGAAACTAATTGTTATATTTGTGCAGTCAATAATTTTCAAATCATGATTGCCAATGGCAGGTCCATGAAATGTGGGGGGCGTTGTGAAAATGTGTGTCTCCAAATTGGTCAGTACAACATGAAATCTCATATGTTTTCTATCGACATGGGTGGTTGTGACATTGTGTTGGGTGTCGAATGAATCAAGACTCTGGGTTCCATTCTCATTGATTTTAAAGAATTAACCACACTATTCAACTAGGAGGGACAATAGTATAAGTTACAAGGCATCACAACAAGTTCCCCTGAGATCATCAGTTCCCATTGCATGGAAAATCTCCTCAAAAAAGGTTATTGTGGAATTATTGCACAACTCCATTCCATTCACGCCACTAAGACACCCTCTGTACCGCCGAACCTCCAATGCATCCTCTCCAAACATCAAGTTGTTTTTTCCACTCCCTGGGGACTCCCTCCTTCTCATGGTGTTCATGATCATTCCATTCCCCTTGTCCCTTAAAACCTTCCTCCCAATGTTCATCCCTATCGTCATCCCTTTTCCCAGAAAAATTAAATTGAGAAAATTGTTCAAAAATTACTCACCACAGACATTATCCATCCTAGTACGAGCCCCTATTCTTCTTTTGTGGTCATGGTACTTAATATAGAAGGATTTTGGCACATGTTTCTTGACTTTCATGCCCTCAACAAACTCACCATCAAAGACAAATTTCGCATTCCTATCATTGATGGTCTCTTGGATGAATTGAGTGGTTCCTAGTTCTTTACTAAACTTGATCTTCATTTTGGCTATTGCCAGATACGTATGAAAGAGGCAGGCATTCCCAATACTACATTTCTATCTCATGGTGGCATTCCATCATTTTGTCTTAGTTTTCTTTGATGATATTCTCATCTATCATAAAACCCGAACAACCCATGTTTCTCATGTGGATCAAGTCCTACATATACTCTCTTAGCACCAACTTTTCCTCAAACAATCTAAATGTGCTTTTGGATCCTCGAAAGTCTAGTACTTGGGTCATATTGTTGGCAAGGAAGGTATCGGGGTGGATCTTAAGAAGATTGAAGCTATGTAGGACTGGCCTCACTCCAAGACTCTCAAAATATTGTGTGGTTTTCTAGGTTTAACAAGATATTATCGCACGTTTATTAAGAATTATGGAAGATTGTGTTGCCTCTCAATGCTCTCCTTAAAAATAATTCTTTCACTTGGACTCCCACAACTGATCAGGCCTTTCAAGCCTTAAAGGCAACTATTTCCACCACTCTGGTCCTGGCCCTTCCTGATTTCAAAAAGACCGTTGTCCTGGAATGTTCTGGGAGAGAATTTGGAGCAGTCCTTATACAAGATGGTCAACCTTTGGCCTTTACTAGCAAACAATTGTTAGAGCGACATTTGGTCCAATCAATATCTGAAAAGAAAATGTTGGCCATTATGCATGCAGTAGATCTCTGGCACCCTTATCTATTGGGGAAACACTTCCAAATTAAGACAGATCATTAAAGCCTCAAGTATTTTCTGGAGCAAAAAAAATGGGTGACTAATCTATTTGGATATGATTATGAGATCATTTACAAGAAAGGAAAAAAAATGTGGTTTTTGACACTCCTTCAAGAAAATATGAAGATGAAGGGTCCCTTTTTCCCCTCTACTTCAATGTATCAGATTCACTCCAAGTTGTTCACCATGAATGGCTACAAGATCCCAAAATTTTGCATCTGATCCAAAAAAATCACATGTCAAGGCAAGGTATGGCATGGCATGGCATGGCATGACAAGGCAAGAAAATGCAAGGCAAGACAAGGCAAGGAAATGCAACAAAGGGAAATGCAAGGCAAGGAAATGAAAGGCTTGGGATGGCATGCCAAGGCAAGGCAAGGCAAGGCTAGACATGGCAAGGCAAGTCAAGGCATGGAAAGTCAAGGCAAGACAGGATAATGGAAGGCAAGGAAAGGCTAGACATGGCAAGGAAAGGAAAGGTAAGATAAGGCAAGGCATGGCTAGGAAAGGTCTAGGTTTAGGTAAGGTAAGGAAAGGAAAGGAATGGCGAGTGAAGGAAAGGTAAGGCAAGGCTAGGTAAGGAAGGCAAGAAAGGGAAAGACAAGGAAAGGCTAGGGAAGCAAGGGAAGGCACACTTGTGGAGAGATGATATACTTTCTATTTTGGGGAGTTGATCACATACTTTGTTGTGGAATCTCCATCCTCTTTGCATCTTTCACATTCATCCATGGATTTGTCTACCTTGGAATTCACACATGTGGAGTGGTTGCATGCATGCACAATTTTGGAGGGAACATTCCATGTGGACACTTGAAATTTGAATTGGCTTGATGCCTATTTTTGGTGGTGCGTCCCCTTGATGAGCATTATTTGGTGCATACTACTACTATTTTTGGATGAGGGTGAATTGCTTTGGAGAGGCTAATTTCCACATGTTGTAACATGGTCAACCATGGATTGAGGAGAGATCTAACTAATCAATTATTATAATATTTTTTTGACTTGTCATGGAGTTAGTTAGAAAATAATAATATTTTATTGTATAAGAGAAGAGACTCACTCTATAAAGAAGATCTCTCTCTCTCTCCATTGTAAAGGGTGGAGAATTTGGGGATTTAGGATCTCTCCTCTTAGGCTACATTGCACAACAGTTTGGCAAGCTTAATGGAGAATTTGAGGTATATTTTCATTTGATGTGAGGCTTTATTGTGCACTTATATTTTATGTGTTGATATTGTATTAAGAAACCCTTGTAGCATGTTGTGATTGTCATTATAATGAACCATTCTCATTTTAGATGGAGTAATATGAGGTTTCAACCCTCTTATTTCTATTGTGATTATGTTATCCTACATGATTCTTATTATTGGTTCTTGGAGTCTTAACGAGGATGGGACTTTAGTCTTTATTCAAATTTAGGTCCTTGAAAACCATTAATTGCATATGGATTTGGCACTTAGAAATCTTTTCCACCATAAGAGATTTGTTAATGATTAATTTGCACTTACATAGACTTCCTTAACACTTTAAAAAATAATTAATCAAATTAATTAAATTATTAGAGTGATTAGTTCAATAATACACTCCAAATCTATTTGAATACTCAACCAAATTGAGAACAAATTTATTTCATTTCATTAAAATTTTATAAATCTATCCAAATTTTGTGAAACAGTTGCTAGAACCTAAAATATCTTTGTATAGTCTTCAACAAACATATCCTATAATAAGTGAATTTATTGAATATTGTAAAGGTAATTATAGTTTCTATTAGTTAAATGTAAGTTATTGAATCTACAAACTCATCAACATCTACATTGATGAGTTAAGTGATCCTTCTATCTTTCGATGTATGAGTTTCTCCTTCGAACTATTGAAAAACAATATTCAACTTATCATACTAAGAGATCTTAAATTGAAGGATATAGGAGATTTTAAGTTTCACATTTCATCTTCTCATCATGTCTTCATTATCCCGAAGCCATAAATAATACCAAAGTGTGCATTGATTTCAACTCATGGATTATTATATTCATGTTCATGTTCATGATGCTCATGCAGGTTTCTCCCTTTATAAAACCGTGTAAATCTATGTTTCCTAGGAATATCCTTGTAGCGGTATTTTTATGTGGAATTAGTTCTTAGAAGAATAGAGATACATAGTTGTTTCTATTTACTATTTCTGAGAGTTTTCTTTTGGGAGTAGATTTATTTCCATTTAGATTTGATTTATTTCTTATAACATAAAATAGTGGAAATCAAAAAACTTTGAAATTCATACATTCATAAAAATAAAATGTAGAAACAATGAGATTCATAAAAAACGTGTCATGATATATATATATATATATATATATATATATAGATAGATAGATAGATAGATAGATAGATATTCGACATCGTCTAAATTGTACATTTTTTACAAAATGTCACATCGTGCCCAATATACAAAATTACAATCATGGGTCACTCATTGACCACTACCACACTCGTCACCCTCAGGAGCATCCTAGAAATCGATCTTTTTTCTCTTGCTCGAAGAAGCAACTTGAGTGGTTTTGTGCCTGGGTGTGGTTCGTCGCTCCAGAGATTGGACAAAGAAAAAACAATGTTATAAGTTTTTTTCCACAATGAATTAAAAGACTTACAAAATGATACTTTGTAAATCAACATAAGACAACTCAATGCAAATGGTGCTGACAATCACGAGGGTTTTACCCTCCTCCGTGACCCTAATCTCTGAGCGATTCCACCATGCATCAGTTGCAAGGATCAAATCATGAAATTTAAAAAAATATGCATAAACTCAATTCGATTCATGATACATAAAAGTTGATCATCCACATATTATCTCAATGTGAATATCTCGGGAAACGATGGACTAGAGTTGTTGGCAGGAGGAGCGCTCTTGTACAACTTGCTCCAAAGAAACATCTACTGTGGCAACCTCGATGGATGGTGCAGATGGAAATGGTGGTGGGGGTGGGTGGCATGTAGGTGCATCCACTGTGGGTGGATGCGATGGAAGAGGTGGTGAGAATGGGTGGCATGCAGGTGCAACCACTAAGGATGCATGGAATATGAAAGATGGTAGGGGTGAGTGGCATTGAAACTCCACAGGATGTACAAGTGATGGCATAACCCTTGGCCTGGAAATAGGCAACCAAAAATTCATGGAAGGGCACCCAAGGATTGGACTAGTATGATAACTAGAGAAAAGATAAACAACCTGGATACATATTAATAATATTGTTGTTAGTACCAAATAGTAAAATTCAACAACATAAATACAATAAATTTGAGATTTAAACGAGATTTAACTCAACAAATGATACCTATGAAGCAGGTGACTTGTCCATCCCAAGTGGACATTGCTCAGTACTGTTTGGTACCACAACCTATAGAAACACAAGAACATTATAAATTTGAGGATGACAGAAAATAAAGAAATCATTATGGTGAATTTATCAAATGTGACACATATCTATGTATGTAGCACACCAAATGAAGAAGTTTCCTCTACTGTTGCATCAGTGGTGGAGGCAGATACTAATGCATCTATCAATGCAGAGGTTCTGTTATAGGGGCGTAGAAACTACAAAATATCCTACAATAAAAATAGAAATAAATACATATAATATTATATAAATATATAACGATGAAGAACATAGAGATGGTTAAGATACTAACCTCCTCCATGAAGCTCTCAATTCCACTGGCTTCCATATGCCCATAGCATATCTGCCTGCAACTCAATCAATTGTGAGGCTCACATGAACGACTTATCTGTCCATTTTCCCTCTCCTCGCTACACTCTTCTATAGGGGTTGAAGGTTTGACCCCTCTGCCAATGTCACCAGTAGGCACCTCCTGCTAAGATAGTGCAACACAACTACCATGTTGTAATAGAATCCGAATCAACGATGATAAAGTTACATGTGCATGATGCACGCCCTCTTCAATGGCAGGATGTTGGGAAGGGGGGTTATGATTTCTCCTAGTGGGAGGAGGGCCTAGCATGGGATCACAATTAGCACTCTCTCACTCCTGTGCGGACCCTTGACCCACCCCTTGGAAATCACCAATGTCGAAGTAGTTCAAGTGGTGACCCAAAATAAATTCTTCCCATAATTTCCTCAAGAAATATAAGGGCACCTCCTTGTTATTGCAAGGAGTTTTATCAAATCCCATGAACCACCTAACCATCCAGTTAACATTAAATTGTGGATAGATGCACCAGTCCATACAAATGTGTTTCTTGGTGGCATGTGGTTGTTCTCTAGTTCGAGGATCAATAAAAAGAGACATCATATATTTTTTTGAAATATACAAGTCTCCAACTTGGTTTCTGTCGAGTTCAGTCCTGTAAAACTCGAACATCCTATCCCTGTATTCAGAAATAGAAGTTAATTTTCCTTGGGCACTTGCAATGGATGATACAATGGCATCCAACGAAGTGGCCAAGGACTCTAATCTATGTTCTCTTGTTCCCCTTAATTAATGGACAAGTGATCTCAAAGTGTTCAACCCCTCATCAATCTATTTTCTGTGTCTTAGTGTGCTTGTGTGCAGTTTTCATTGTCTTTGGATTCCATCTTAATAATATTTTCTACAATTTAATAAGGCATGACATATAAATTAGGTCAATTTATTTAATTAAAATAGAAAGTTATAACAAACATGCAAATATATATTTTAAGAAATTAAAAAAACAATAAAATAATCACGTGCACATGCATGCATTATTTTATATTCATAATAGATTTATATTTGCTATTGTGAACACTATGAGAATTTGACGGATGAATAATATATGAGAAGAGAAAATGTGGATACCTTCAAGAATAATGATGAAACGATGCAATTATTTCCATTGAACAATGAAGACCCTAGCAAGGAAAATTTTAGGGGCTAAATTTCACCCATGGGCTAATTTTCCATGATTTTTCCCCCAAAAAAATTCACCAATTTCGATTATTTCTAAAAATTATTCGCCCAAATTCTATAGAATAATATTATTTTACCTTAAAATAGCCCAAATTTTTTTGAAACTATATAAAATCCTTAGAAATTTGAATATTTTTACAAAAATATCACCAAACATTTTACAGTTTGAATATTAAGCACTATTAAGATTCGCCAAGGTTTCTACATTTTGAGATAAATTACCATCCTTAAAATTATCTGTGCACCCTAAAAAAGTGTTTCTAGCGTTTCCAAAGTTCCTACGCATGGTTAAATAAATGAAGGAACATTATGGTGTTGTTTAGAGAAGAGTTGAGCGAGGCATACAACACAATGATGTTCTCCTTCTAGACAAAAAATGAAGAGTATTAGTGAAATTTATGATCAATAAAATAGAAGATATGGAAGTGCACTTATGAAAAAGATATTACAAACAACAATTTCATTTGAGAAAATTAGAGGAAAGAAAAATTAGAAACAACCCATGAATGTAGAATATGATGCAATGATGAAGAACCAAACATGGAACTTGTGTCGTGTCCTAACTGAATAAATGTTATAAGTTCCAAATGGGTTTATAAGAAAAAATTCAATTCAAGTGGGGCATAAAAGTTCCCACCAGGAGTTTTTGAAGCTACCAAGTATGTTGGGCATGTTGGAGGGTGGTATTAAGGGAGGAATAGATGCAAAAGTCCCCCTCCACTTCTCTTTTTCTTGTAAATTCTCTATAGTTGTTTTTAGAGGGGAAATATTAGGCAATGGAAGAGGTGACTCTCTATGAATTTTCTAGATAAGATTTGTCTAGAAGATTAGAAGTTTCTATACTTTAGATTCTTTTAGAAGATATTAAATTAATTGAATAAAAGTAAAAAATAACTAGAGTGGGAGAAAACTTCAAGCATGTGTAGCTTGAGTTGGACAAGGTGACAATATCTCTCTAGCTTAGTGAAAGGAAAACATGAGGTGTGGTCTGTGCAAATGGGCACAAATAGGGCATGTGGTCCCTTAAAAAAGGGCACAACAAGAACACGCTGGGGTTCTCAGGAACACACACACATTCCTGTCAATGTGCCTACGTGGCACGCTAAATGGAGGTTCGGGTTTTTCTAAACCTCTAAATTGGGGCACACATTCTTGCTGGTGCGCTTTTTCGTCCACCAACTTTGTGCACTCACCTTCAATCATTTGGAAATCTGTGAATTCAACCTTTTATTTGATAGGCAATTGGATGATTTGGAAAGTGGGCAAACGGGATAAAGTTTAAATTGGTCTTGGCCCATGGATAGGTAGCAAGGGATTGCATAGATTGTCTCAAAAAACTTAGAATTAAAGGATTTTATACTCTTAGATAGATTGTGAACTGAGAGAGGTCTACAAATGACAAATGGATTTGAGAGAAGATTTTGCAGAAGCTTGGAAAGGTTATACGTTTTTTATAAAGACAATAATATTAAAATAAGAGAAGAATATCAATGGCTATGGTCCCTCAATCCCATTGAAACTTATGTTCCTAAGATAGGATATAGAACACTTGTTGAGGAAGGATTGGAGGGATAACAGGTTTAGTTCCAGAAAATCATCTGGAAATTAAGATGTCCTTCCAAAAATAAAATATTCATATGGCTGATATTAAACAATAATATTAAACAATAAGTCTCCTACATTGGAGGTGCTTCAGAAGCTTCAAAAAATAAATATCAATGAACCAAGTTGATGTCGCCTATGTCAACAAATATATAAAGGCATAGAACATTTAATTATAACATGTCCATTTACCGAAATCTTCTTAATTGACTCCTTCAGGCTAGAGGACAATCTGTGAATAGAGATGGAGATACTTTGGGCACCTATTCCAACCTCATCTTCTGCCTTTCCTGTTACCTGTGGCGTCTAAGTGATAATATCAATCCCAGAGTCACCAATGATGAAACAAGGCCGTATTTCTTTCTAGATTAAGCCTCCTTAGCACCGACGAATTCCAAAACGGATATGATCGGAAATATACATATCTAAATAGCACAACATAGGGCACGACCAGGAAATTTCCTTCAAGTAAATGGAAATTTTATAGGCTTGAAGATTTCAAAAATTGTTAATGACATAAAACAACTCCTCCCAGTTCAGTTCAGTTCTAAGACATGCTTACTAATTATAGAATTTGTCCTTCCATTTTTCATCGATTGGGAAGCACAGCTATGTAGAATGGCAACACAAATGAAATGCCAAGGATATTAATACCGTGGGACTCGGGAGACTAGGGCTTCTGTATAGTAAACGCATGGGAAAACACAGAGACATGTCCAGAAAAAGATGAACAAAAGTACTTGGTTTCGTTTATTTATTTATTATTGATTAGACATTACGCCAATGGGGTTGACTGTAGATGATTGAGAATTTTTTTTAACTTCTTTTTTTTTAAATAGTGTTAGTAAGTAATTGGCTTCGTCCATATTGATATATGTTTAAGAGATATTAAAATATTATATTTGGATGGAGATTTGATAAAAAAAAAATTGAAATATTATTTTTAGATGGAAATTTATAAAAAGTTGTATAAGGGACATTTGAGTTTAATTGTGATTTAGAAGTTTAAGTTACTAGATGTGATTTACCTTGTGAAAATATGTGAATGGTTATGTAAATTAATTTTTTATTTGTTGTATGTGTTAGAGGTAATATTTTTTGGTTAGATCTAGTATTGTATTGGGGTATTCAAATTGTCCTATTTTTGGTTTACTTTTTCTATTAGTTTTTTTCTAAAATTTGATAATTTGAATTATTTTAAAATTGGCTAAAATTCAAGAGACAAAATTTTTATAAACAAAATTCTCAACATAAAAATAAAAATAAATAAAACTCTAGCTTTTCCCCTATCCCATTCCCTTGGACCACACTCGCATCCAATATTGGGAACACCATCTCACCACCTTGGCCAAAGATCATGACCAAACCCGGAGTGATATCTCTTCCATCATGTCCAGTATTGGTAACATCAACTCTCGGTTTGCTCTGCTTGAATCACTTCCCACAACCATCACTCAATTGACCGCCACCTGTCAGCAATGCCAGTACACAGTGAACAATTTGACCGCCTTGTTTAATCCCACACCAGATCATTTCTCTTCTTCCACACCTTATACCCCTAATGGGACTTTTGAATACTTCTGGTCCACCTCTTTTCCTCCCCACAACTTTTAGCGGGACCTGCGTCCCCCTCGCATGGAGGTGAACAAATTTGATGGCTCAGATCCCACAAGTTGGGTCACTCAAATGGAACACTATTTCTTTTTGTACGACATTACTGATGAGCTGGCCAAACTAAGGTATGGTATTCTCCATCTAGATCTGGAACATTTGCAATGGTGGAAATGGTGAAAAAATACCCACCAACGGTATGTGGATTGGACACAATTTGTTGTAGAACGTTATGAATTCTTTGACACCGACACCCACCATTTAGGATGTTTGACAAAGTTGAAACAATCTGGCACAGTGGAATACTTTATAGCTTCTTTTGAGCGATTGGCTTTCTGCACAAAGGGCATGTTTGATGATTTTTCTGAGATGCTTTATGAGTGGCCTCAAGGATGAGATATGTGCCCATGTCCTCATGGCTCGGCCTCAGAGTTGGGTGGAAGATACTAAAATAGATAAGGCAACACAATAGGTTGTCTCTTCTCAAATGAGAAAACCCTCCTATATTCCTCACCCTAAACCACTCAGTCCCACTCCTCCTTCCACTCCACTAAAGATCCATAAATTGACTAGGGTAGAAATGGTTGAACGCAAACTCAAGGGCCTTTGTTATAATTGTGATGACAAATATTTTCCTGGGCACAAGTGTAAGGAACAAAATCTTTTTATGGCCATCTCTGAAGATGTTTTTGAAGACAATGTCAAGGCTCCCCCTATGGCCGAGTCACATGAACCCACTGACATGACTCGACCTTCCGACCCTTATGAAGTTGAACCGACCATTTCCATAAATGATCTCATTGGCTTCTCTTCTCCCCAAACCCTCAAGCTAATTGGTTACATTAAGCATCGTAAGGTCATAATCCTTGTTGACAGTGGAAGCACCCATAATTTTATTCATCGTCGTATTGCAAAGGAAACTAATTTCTATATTCGTGCAGTCAATAATTTTCAAATCATGATTGCCAATCGCAGGCCCATGAAATGTGGGGGGCGTTGTGAGAATGTGTGTCCAAATTGGTCAGTACCACATGAAATATCATATGTTTTCTATTGACATGGGTGGTTGTGGCATTGTGTTAGGTGTCGAATCGATTTGGACTCTTGGTTTCATTCTCATGGATTTTAAGGAATTAACCATGCAATTCAACTAGAAGGGCCAATAGTATAAGTTCCAAGCAATCACAGCAAGTTCCCCTAAGATCATCAGTTCCCATTGCATGGAAAATATCCTCAAAAAAGGTTATTCTGACATTATTTCACAACTCCATTCAATTCACGCCACTAAGACACCCTTTGTGACGCCGAACCTCCAATCCATCCTCTCCAAACATCAAGCTATTTTTTCCACTCCCGAGGAACTCCCTCCTTCCCATGGTGTTCATGATCATTCCATTCCCCTTGTCCCCGACAATCTTCCTCCCAATGTTCATCCCTATCATCATCCCTTTGCCCATAAAAATTAAATTGAGAAAATTGTTCAAAAATTGCTCACCCCAGGCGTTATCCATCCTAGTACGAGCCCCTATTCTTCTTTTGTGGTCGTGGTAATTAAGAAAGAAGTATTTTGGCACATGTTTCCTGACTTTCACGCCCTCAACAAACTCACCATCAAAGACAAATTTCCCATTCCTGTCATTGATGATCTCTTGGATGAATTGAGTGGTTCCTAGTTCTTTACTAAACTTGATATTCATTCTGGCTACCACCAGATACGTATGAAAGAGCCAGACATTCCTAATACTGCATTTCGAACTCATGAGGGCCATTGTGATTTTTTGGTCATGCGCTTTGGCTTGTGTAATGCTCCCTCCACTTTCCAAAGCCTCATGAATCATGTCTTCCGTCATTTTCTCCGTCATTTTATATTAGTTTTATTTGATGATATTCTCATCTATCATAAAACCTAGACAACACATCTTTCTCATGTGGATCGAGTTCTCCATGTACTCTCTCAACACAAACTTTTCCTCAAATAATCTAAATGTCTAGACAAGGCAGGGCAAGGGGCGGAAAGGAAAAGCTAGACAATGGAAGGACAAGGCAAGCCAGGGCAATGGAAGGCAAGGAAAGCCTATACATGGCAAGGCAAGGAAAGGTAAGACAAGGCAAGGCATGGCTAGGTAAGGTCTAGGTATAGGTCTAGGTTTAGGTAAGGTAAGGCAAGGAAAGGAATGGCGAGTGAAGGAAAGGTAAGGCAAGCCTAGGTAAGCAAGGCAAGGAAAGGCAAGGCAAGGCAAGGCAAGGCTAGGGAAGCAAGGGAAGGCACACTTGTGGAGAGATGATATACTTTCGATTTTGGGGATTTGATCACATACTTTGTTGTGGAATCTCCATCCTCTTTGCATCTTTCACATTCATCCATGGAGTTGGCTACCTTGGAATTCACACATGTGGAGTGGTTGCATGCATGCACAATTTTGGAGGGAATATTCCATGTGGACACTTGAAATTTGAATTGGATTGATGCATATTTTTGGTGGTGCATCCCCTTCATGAGCATTATTTGGTGCATACTACTACTATTTTTGGATGAGGGTGAATTGCTTTGGAGAAGCTACTGTCCACATGTTGTAACATGGTCAACCATGTATTGAGGAGAGATCTAACTAATCAATTATTATAATAATTTTTTGACTTGTCATGGCGTTAGTTAGAAAATAATAAAATTTTATTGTATAAGAGAAGAGACTCACTCTATAAATAAGAGCTCTCTCTCTCTCCATTGTAAAGGGTGGAGAATTTGGGGATTTAGGATCTCTCCTCTTAGGCTACATTGCACAACATTTTGGCAAGCTTAATGGAGAATTTGAGGTATATTTTCATTTGATGTGAGGCTTTATTGTGC
>ML778858.1:399270-410246 GCA_009831015.1 Picea engelmannii | reverse complement strand
CTTAAATTGAAGGATATAGGAGATTTTAAGTTTGACATTTCATCTTCTCATCATGTCTTCATTATCCCAAAGCCATCCATAATCCCAAAGTGTGCATTGATTTCAACTCATGGATTATTCTATTCATGTTCATGATGTTCATGCAAGTTTCTCCCTTTATAAAACTGTGTAAATCTATGTTTCCTAGGAATATCCTTGTAACATGATGCAGGAGCATCGCCAACATCAAGTGAGCCAGCGCGGAAGCGAAAGACACCTGGACAAGCCAGCGCAAATTTTGAAATTTCCTTGAAGTTGATGCGCAATCTTAAATGAAGTCATTAAGAAGAAGCACAGTTGTATAATGTAAACGGACCTTGAGCGATTGCTCTCGTCCTTAGTAGGTAGAAGAAATTTATAGGAGTTAATGCAAGTAGGTAGAATTCAATTCTAGATTAGACAGGTTTAGAAGGGAAGAGGGAAACGAGATATAGACACCCTCATTGTGAATTGTAACAAAAAAATTGAAGCATGAACAGAGAAGAGAGCATAGGGGAGAAGCAGAGAGCTGTGTAGCAGACTCCATGTACAGAAGTTCTGAATTTATATAAAGAAAGTTATGATTCAGACTCATGGTGTTTACATATTCTCTGTGTATGCATCTTTGAATGTTATGTTCATGAACGATTTCTTCTTTCTATCATGCAGTTGCCTTTTATGCTATGTATGAATGATTTCTTGTTGAATGTTTGAAATCTGAGAGAGGAAGAGTAAGGAGGATGAGTTTCAATTGTTTCTATATCTAAGCAAGATTCCTGCAAGGAGTGCAGTTGAATTGTCCGCAAGGAGTGCGTCGACAAGGAGTTCAGAGGGTTGTCTCTAAAAGCTCTAGAGGGGTAGTGTTTGTTCTCATTTCCTTAGAGTGCAGTGGGGCACAAGATCCGTGCAATGCATTCACAAGGTTGAAGAGAGTTTAACACTTCAGGTGTTTGGAGGTCGCCGCAAGGAGTGCATGCAAGGATCCCCTTTGAGGCTCGAAGTTGTGAGAAGCTCAAGAGGAGTAAATACTTTTGAAAACATTGAGGGGCATCGGAAGTTTGTAGCACAAGAGGATAAGTCCGGGGAAGAGTCCTTGGTTTCCTTCGTAGAAATCATCAAAGGGAAGAGACCGATGGTCAGAAATCTGGGGGGGAGGATTTGTGAAATCTCGCCAGCCGTCAGATTTTCCAGAGAAGCGGGGAGGTTATGGTCACGTCTGAAGTTCAAGCTCAGGATATTGTGGACCGTAGGATCTTCACATAGATACTCGTCAGTCGTTGGATTGACCAGGAGTTGCACGGAGTTTAAGCTTCGTGAACAGGAGGAGGAAAGTTTCGACGAGAGGCGTGGCCATCGGAATTTCAGCATTCGTGAAATCAGGAGTCATGAGGACGAGTGATCGGGAATTTTCATAGTGAAAATCCCGGAATCAATCTGAGCCATCCATATTGCAGAGACAGGTGGCGATAATCGAGCGCCCGTCGGCATTTCGACGACCAGGGTTTTAAGTTGTCAAAGAAATTAGGTCATCAGGGCATCGAAAGTCTCGAAATTTCGAGGTTAAATCAGGGCCATCCATCTTGAGGGGACACGTGGCAAAGATCTAAGATCTCGAGAAAAGTCCCGAAAAGGAAGACTCCATCGGAGTTTCGGGACTCGGCAAATCGAAAGTTCTGTGGGCAAGAGATCGGGAAAATCCATGTTGGAAACCCCGTAAATGATTGGAGCCGTCCATTAGTTGGGACACGTGGGCAAGATCAAAAGCCCATCGGCATTTCGATCATCGGGACTCACATAAGTGAGTGTTTTGTTTTTTCAGTCGGTGAAACCCGAGGATCAATTTGAACTGTCCATCTAATTGGGACACGTGTCAGAAATCTGAAGGAAGTCGGGGATCGACATTTCGTGAGTCCTGGAGACAAGGGGAACTTGCAGTTCGAAATCGCGAATTCCGATTTTTTGAAAAAAAGGAGAGCTTCATGTGGTACCCTGCTGACATCATCTCAGCATAACGAGGCATTGAGAATTTACACGATGAAAATCCCGAAGTGGCGAGGACTGTCCATCCTTGAGGACGCGTGGCCGAGATCGAAACTTTTGGGAAATTTCCCGAAATGAAAGGTCATCAATCGGGAAATCGAGAATCGGGAAATCGGGGATTCCGTTGACAAGGGGTTTAATACATTTCGACATTCGAAACCCTGAATCCCGATAAGAGGTATGACTACGGTCATATAAGAGGAGTTCGCGTGGACTGGGGCATATCTAGGAGGGGCTAAAGTCCAAAGGGAGTGCATCGGGATATCGGAGATTGGGAATTCGAGGAAGCAAGGAATTGCGACATCAAGGATTGGAAAACCCTGAAACCCGATTACTACTTTTCTGTTGTGAATGGAGAAGGGATCGGGCCTAAAGGCTGTAAGGTGTTGAAAAAGACCTGTGGGTCAAAATCAAATAAATATTCTAGGGGAGAATCAAAGGAGCCACTCCGGCTCAGGGGGGTGAACTTTGAACGATCCTTAAAGACAGGGAGGTCAACGCAGAGGCCTTTTGTCGAGGCAAGGGGTGCGGCTGCGTCATAACAAAATTTTTATGTGGAATTAGTTCTTAGAAGAATAGAGATACATAGTTGTTTCTATTTACTGTTTCTGAGAGTTATATTTTGAGAATAGATTTATTTCCATTTAGATTAGATTTATTTCTTATAACAAAAAATAGTGGAAATCAAAACACTTTGAAATTCATACATTCATCATAAAATGTAGAAACAATAAGATTCATAAAAACGTGTCATGATATATATATATATATATATATATATATATATATATATATATATATATATATAGATATAGATATCATGACACATTTTTTTATGAATCTCATTGTCTAAATTGTACATTTTATACAAAATGACAACAAGTGCCTTAACATAAAAAACTGTCATATGGTGGCCTAGATATAAAAGTACAGTCATGGGTCACTCATTGACCACTACCACACTCGTCGCCCTCAGGAGCACCCTGGAAATTGATCTTTTTTCTCTTGCTCGAAGAAGCAGCTTGAGTGGTTTTGTGCCTGGGCATGGTTCGTCCCTCTAGAGATTGGAAAAAGAAAAAACAATGTTATAAGTTTTTTTCCACAATGAATTAAAAGACTTACAAAATGATACTTTGTAAATCAACATAAGACAACTCAATGCAAATGGTACTGACAATCAAGAGGGTGTTACCCTCCTCCGTGACCCTAATATATCAACGATGCCACCCTACGTCAGTTGCAAGGATCAAATCATGAAATTTAAACAAATATGCATAAAATCAATTCCATTCATGATACTTAAATAATGATCATCAACATATTATGTCACTGTGAATATCTCGGGAAGCGATGGAGAGATGTTGGCAGGAGGAGCACTCGATTGTACAACCTGCTCCAAAGAAACATCTATTATGGCATCATCGATGGATGGAGTAGATGGAAATGGTGGTGGGGGTGAGTGGCATATAGGTGCATCCACTATGGGTGGATGCGATGGAAGAGGTGGTGAGGATGGGTGGCATGCGGGTGCAGCCACTAAGGTTGCATGGAATATGAAAGATGGTAGGGGTGAGTGGCGATGAAACCCCACAAGATGTACAGGTGATGGCATAACCCTTGGCCTGGAAATAGGTAACCCAAAATTCGTGGAAGGGTGCCCAAGGACTAAACTAGTACTATAACTAGAGAAAAGATCAACAACCTGGATACATATTAATAATATTGTTATTAGTACCAAATAGTAAAATTCAACAACATAAATACAACAAATTTGAGATTTAAATGAGATTTAACTCAACACATGATACCTATGAAGTAGGTGACTTGTCCATCCCAAGTGGACATTGCTCAGTACCTCCTGGTACCACAACCTATAGAAACACAGGAACATTATAAATTTGAGGATGACAAAAAATAAAGAAATTATTATGGTGAATTTATCAAATGTGACACATATATGTGTATGTGGTACACCAAATGAGGAGGTTGCCTCTACTGTTGCATCAGTGGTGGAGACAGACACTAAGCATCTATCAACGTCGAGGGTCTGTTATAGGGGCATAGAAACTGCAAAATATCATACAATAAAAATCGAAATAAATACATATAACATTATATAAATATATAACGATGAAGAACATACAGATGGTTAAGATACTAACCTCCCCCATGAAGCTCTGAAGTCCACTGGCTGCCATAGGCCCATAGGATGTCTACCTACAACTCGAGCATCTGTGAGGTTCACATGAACGAATTCTCTTTCCATGTGCCCTCTCCTCACTACACTCTTCTCTAGGCTTTGAAGGTCTGACCCCTCTGCCAATGTCACCAGTAGGCACCTCCTGCTAAGATAGTGCAACACAACTACCATGTTGTAATAGAATCCGAGTCAAGGTTGATAAATCTACCTGTGCATGATTCAAGCCCTCTCCAATGGGAGGATGTTGGGAGGGGGGGTTATAATTTCTCCTAGTGGGAGTAGGGCCTAGCATGGGATCACACTTAGCATTCTCTCGCTCCTGTGCAAACCCTTGACCCACCCCTTGGAAATCACCAATGTCTAAGTAGTTCACGTGGTGACCCAAAATAATTTTTTCCCATAATTTCCTCAAGAAATATAAGGGCACCTCCCTAATATTGCAGGGAGTTTTATCAAATCCCATGAACCACCTATCCATCTAGTTAGCATTAAATTGCAGATAGATGCACCAGTCCATACAAATGTGTTTCTTGGTGACATGTGGTTGTTCTCTAGTTCAAGAATCAATAAAAAGAGACATCATATCTTGTTTTGAAATATACAAGTCTCTAACTTGGTTTCTATCGAGTTCAGTCCTGTAAAACTCGAACATCCTAGCCCTGTATTCAGAAATAGAAGTTAATTTTTCTTGGTCACTTGCAATGGATGATACAATGGCATCCAACGAAGTGGCCAAGGACTCTCGTCTATGTTCTCTTGTCCCCGTTTATTAATGGACAAGTGATCTCAAAGTGTTCAAACCCTCATCAATATGTGTGTTTATGTTTGGTGGTTGTCGTGGGTTGGGGTTTTTTGTGTCTCAGTGTGCTTGTGTGCGGTTTTTGTTGTCTTTGGATTCCATCTTAATAATATTTTCTACAATTTAATAAGGCATGACATATAAATTAGGTTAGTTTATTTAATTAAAATAGAAAGTTATAACAAACATGCAAATATATATTTTAAGAAATAAAAATAATAATAAAATAATCACATGCACATGCATGCAGTATTTTGTATTCATAATAGATTTATATTTTCTATTGTGGACACTATGAGAATTTGACAGATGAATAATATATGAGAAGAAAAAATGTGGATACCATCAAGAATGATGATGAAGCGATACAATTATTTCCATTGAACGATGAAGACCCTAGCAAGGAAAATTTTAGGGGCTAAATTTCACCCATGGGCTAATTTTTTATGCCTTTTCCCCAAAAAAGATTCACCAATTTCGAATATTTCTAAAAATTATTCGCCCAAATTCTATAGAATAAAATTATTTTACCTTAAAATAGCCAAAATTTTATTGAAACTATATAAAATCCTTAGAAATTTGAATATTTTTATAAAAATATCACCAAACATTTTACACTTTGAATATTAAGGACTATTAAGATTTGCCAAGGTTTCTACATTTTGAGATAAATTTCCATCCTTAAAATTATCCCTGGACCCTAGAGAAGTGTTTCTAGCGTTTGCAAAGTTCCTGAGCATGGTTAAATAAATGAAGGAACATTATGGTGTTGTTTAGAGAAGAGTTGAAAGAGGCATACAACACAATGATGTTCTTGTTCTAGACAAAAAATGAAGAGTATTAGTGAAATTTATGAACAAGAAAATAGAAGATATGGAAGCACACTTATGAAAAAGATATTACAAACAACAATTTCATTTGAGAAAATTAGAGGAAAGAAAAATTAGAAACAACGCATGAATGTAGAATATGATGCAATGATGAAGAACCAAACATGGAACTTGTGTCGTGTCCTAAATGAATAAATGTTATATAAGTTCCAAATGGGTTTATAAGACAAAATTTAATTCAAATGGGGCATAAAAGTTCCCACTAGGAGTTTTTGAAGCTACCAAGTATGTTGGGCATGTTGGAGGGTGATATTAAGGGAGGAATAGATGCAAAAGTCCCCCTCCACTTCTCTTTTTCTTGCAAATTCTCTATAGTTATTTTTAGAGGGGAAATGTTAGGCAATGAAAGAGGTGACTCTCTATGAATTTTCTAGATAAGATTTGTCTAGAAGATTAGAATTTTCTATACTTTAGATTCTTTTAGAAGATATTAAATTAATTGAATAAAAGTAAAAAATAACTAGAGTGGGAGGAAAATTCAAGCATATGTAGCTTGAGTTTGACAAGGTGACAATATCTATCTAGCTCAGTGAAAGGAAAACGTGAGGTGTGGTCTATGCAAATGTGCACAAATAAGGCCCAGGGGTTTTAGGAAAACACACACATTCCTGTCAATGTACCTATGTGGCACACTAAATGGAGGTTCGGGTTTTTCCAAACCTCTAACATCAGGAATGGGAACACATTCTTGCTAATGCGCGTTTGAGTCCACCAACTTCATGCACTCACCCTCAATGATTTGGAAAGTTGTGAATTCATCCTTTTATTTGATAGGCAATTGGTTGATTTGGAAAGTGGGCAAATGGGATAAAGTTTAAATTGGTCATGGCCCATGGATAGGTTGCAAGGGATTCCATAGATTGTCTCAAAAAAATTAGAAGTAAAGGATTTTATAGTCTTAGATAGATTGTGAACTGAGAGAAGTCTACAAATGACAAATGGATTTGAGAGAAGATTTTACAGAAGCTTGGAAAGGTTATATGTTTTTTTAAAGACAATAATATTAAAATAAGAGAATAATAAGCTTGGAAAGGTTATATGTTTTTTTAAAGACAATAATAAGCTTGGAAAGGTTATATGTTTTCTAAAATTTGATAATTTGAATTATTTTTAAATTGGCTAAAATTCAAGAGACAAAATTTTTATAAACAAAATTCTCAACATAAAAATAATTAGCACAGCCACTTAAACAGTTGTTGAAGAACGCCAATAGGCAATGACAACCCGCCAAAATACTATCATGTTACCCGCCAAAATACCATCTTGTGTTCTGTGTCATGTATGTTTAGCGTCCCGGATATAAATATAAATATAAATTTTCATTTTCCTTGATTTTTTTAGCAATGGAGAAGCACAGTGAAGAAAAAAGATACAGGAATGTTGAAGTTAAGATGTATGAAAGCTATTTTAACCAAAAGATTAAAGAGTTTGATGATAATATATAGTTGTTTGGTGAAACTGTGTATCAAACCTTAATTGTCGACTGCGTAATCGACTGTGTAAATCTATCAGCAAGGAGCCAGGGACACTCACCCGAAGCTCGTCCAAAAAGCTCAAAATGCAGCAAATTTGGTTCTTTTCGATGATTCCTGTTGATGAAAATACATAAGCAAAGCTTAAAATACACTAACGCGGTGAGTAATTGAAGGAAAGTAATTGCAAAAGTTTTTACAGATGTTACTGGCCTGGATTGATGGTTTTCTTTTATACGCCTCTTCCCAGTGTGATATGTTATATCGAAACAGTAATAATTCTATTCATTGTGCTCGAAATACATATAATCCAGGTAAAAACAACAGAACTGTGCGTGCATGCAATATGGTAAAACTGGAATGACTATGAATGAAATGCATGAATGCGACTATATGAAAGCGCACTAATCGAATATAGTGGAACGGAGAAACAGAGGTGAAAGGGCTCAGAGAAATTGAAACACACACAAGATTTAATTGAAATTGATGATATACCATGCTTTAATTGAAATTCAAACCCACGGCTCTCCACCTGGTAAGGAGAATGCTCCACGGTGCTCCCCCTGGTAAGGCATGTTTTGATTGGAATTGAAATGCACACATATGTGGGAATAAGCCGAGGTAGTGATTATTCATTTAAACGTGGCAACGATGCTCCACCTGGTAAGGCATGTTTTGATTGAAATTGAAACACACACATATCCGTGGAATAAGGATGAAGTAGTGACTATTCATTTAAAGGTGGCAATCAAGGGTTGTATACATATTAATCTTTGCTAATCACTTAAAAGTGGTATTTAGATGAACGAATAGTAAATTTTTAATATGATTAAGTAAATGTTAAAAAGTAAACAGGAATTGTGCCCATTACCAATAAGTGTGCACCTATCGCCTAAAAACTCTAACTTTTAACATAGTTCCTAAATCATTAAAATGTTTAACTTAATTGTATATTTTTAATCAATAATTGGATTGTTGACGACATATAAGGACACTTTCACATGCCGAATAAAGTAAATCTACTCAAGCAAAAAAATATTAATAATAAAGAATATACAATATCAAAATAAATTAATACAAATCAACCTTAATTTAAAATTTTTAAACATCATAATAATAAAGAATATATAATATCAAAATAAAATAATAAAAATCAACCTTAATTTAAAATTTTTAAACATCATTTAATTTTTTTTAACGTCATTCAATATTTAATAAATTAAAATTCCAATAAATTTATTTATACTAATTAATCCACAAACCATGTCAATGAAATGTACAAACTAATATCATAAGGATGCTCTGTGTATCAAATCCTCACACGGAATCCATCTGACAACGATAAAATTGCTGACAGTAGAAAATCGTTCTATAATATTAAAGAAAAGGCAGCCATTCATATGGAAAATTGGCTTATGTAAACTAAACCAATAAATCCTGGTAGCACTTAGTTGGACTGATTACAGGAGGACATGATAATTGCCCTGGTACTTCACTATTGCATCCATTCCCAGTATTACACGATTATGTTTTGGGCATACTTTCTCGTTGAAGGCGGACTTGCTCCCAGGCCAGATAAGTTTGAAATGCAGTTAAACCGAATAAAATGCATGCTGCAAACAAAGATATTACCGACCATGGCTTTGAGAAATACCTTCCATAAATTTCATAATAGATGGTTCTATATTTGCTTGTGTAGAACCTTTTAACGCCATAAATAGCGTTGTCGATTGGCTCATATTTGATCTTGTTCGGTAGTAGCTTGCGCATTCCGTTGCAGACATTGGCAACTTCATTGTTGGTGGCCAAGTGACATTCTATTATACCGACATCTCTCAGCGCTTGAACGTCCTCAGGTGTATCGATCAAGCGTTCCATCAAGTCCACATATGACATGAAGGGTTGTGATCTCTTTTCCTGTTTAGAAGCTTCAAATAGCACCAAATTTCTCAAGACAGCGGCTGTTCCGCCGTCCATTTTAATTGTGGGTAAGTAAAGCGTGCAGGTTCTGCGATTGAAACAAATTTCTTTGAGCAGCCCTTCGTTTGGAGCGAATTTCACCCCTTTAACTTTCAGGTGTCCCGCTTGTGGGAGAGTGATGCGGCGGACGCGTCGCTTGTTTTTCCTCCAATTATAAGCGTGTTTAAAATCTGAAGAGCCGATGATATTGTCATACAGAAATTCCAAAAGATGCGAATCATCCTTCAATGGGACTTCAGCTATTACATGCGAATCATATTTGAAAGGTGACAGTTTGGGCAAAGCTTGTTTTAGAATAGAGTCGAGATCTGTACCTGCATCCCCTTCCCCTGTTTTCATCTTTATCTGCATGCATCCCCTGTTTTCATCTTTATCTGCATCCCCATCTGAACCAAGCCTGTTTTCATCTTTATCTGCATCCCGTTCCCATTCAAGGATCTTTTTCAAGACAAAAATGGGTATTCGATTGTCAATTTTAATAACAGCTTCTTGAACTGACAATTGCCGGTCCCTTGGTCGAAAGAACTCATTACTCCGCGGTAAATCGGCTAAAGATCTAGGAAACAGAAACACGTACCATTCAGCTTGCTCGCCATATTTAAACGCTAAGCTATAACCGATATTGCCATCTTGAAATAAAATATTTTTTTTATGATTTTTTTTCTTTATCCGATTTCAACTAATTAATTTTCCAAACAACTCTAACTAAATACCTCCTAATTAAAGTAAGCACCTACCAATCTTTTGTATCCTCTAATCTTCATAAGACTGACTTTAAATTTCCAGCAAAATTTTGATTGAAAAGGAGAGCATACCTCAAGAATTCCAAAAGTAATAAGCCACTTCGAGCCATCATCCGACCTAGGTCTTCGTCCGACCTAGGTCTTCGTCACTGTAACGATCCATCATCCGACCTAGCTCTGTGTTACTTTCACTTGGACGCCTCTTGACCCCAACATACCATTTCCGAATTTTACGATTATCACCTATTATATTCTTCACCAGCTCCTCGAAATTGAACTGTCTATCGAGGAGCTCGCTTTCAATGTTTTCTGACCCGTCAGGAAGGCGATGAAAAAGGCCCAGAGGAAACATCTGAGGCACATTATTGCATTTCAACTTTTCAGCAGCCAAATCATTCGATTGGGGTTGTATACCAACCTGATCGTTTGCTTTTTCGGGTGGCTGTGACGAGCCAGGACGATGGACGTGCAGAAACCTTAGCACCTCCTTCAGCATAGAGGAGATGCTTTGGGTGCTTTTTCCACCCTCATCTTCTGTCTTTTCTGTTACCTGTGGCGTCTGAGGGATAGATGAGTTGCTTTGGGTGCCCTTTCCACCCTCATCTTCTGCCTTTTCTGTTACCTGTGGCGTCTGAAGGATATCAATCCTGGACTCGTCCATGATGCGGATATCAATCTCGTCCATGATGCAGCAGCAGGGCCGTATTCCTTTAAGGATTTAGCCTCCTTAGCACCAACGAAAAATCAATACTGATATGACCGGAAATCTACAGATCCAAATAGCACAAGATAGGGCACGACCAGGCAATCTCCTCCGAGTAAATGGCGACTTTA
>ML778858.1:372377-389607 GCA_009831015.1 Picea engelmannii | reverse complement strand
TGTACTTATATTTCTATACCATGGCATCATTTTTTTTTTCTTACAATTATATAACCCTTTCCTTTTTTTTTTAAGAGCACCAATCTTCTTTTGGTAGGTCTAGAATATAGTTGATTCCGTTATTCTTCCTTTATTTAACTTCAAAATAGAGAGATTCCGTTATTCTTCCTTCCTTTCACTTCAAAATAGAGAGATCCCGTTATTCTTCCTTTCTTTCTTTCACTTCAAAATGAGAGTACAGTTTTCGAAAGTTTTCCAAAGACTTTCTAATAATTACACTTATTCTTTTAAGTATTGGCCAAAAGTTTTATAAAGACGTTGTAATAATTATACTTATTCTTTTAAGTATTGGCGCACCCTTGGGCTTAAAGGAAAAATATAACCACATTAATGAAACCTGGGAGTAAAAAATCAAAATCTTCCACACAATTACAACCACCATCATCACGATGACTTTTTCTGTCCTTTCCAATCAAAATATTTCCAATTTTTTCTATCCTTTTAGGATCGCCCATTTATTACAAATGTGTGTACAGGGTGAAGAAGTAAAGATGGATAATGAATTTTGAAATAAGATATGATGAAGGGATGGTGCATTTAATATTTGGTTAAGAGTCTAAAATGGTTAGACCAAAATATTTAAAAAAAAAAAGACTTGAGACGTTATGTGGGCTTATTCTAGGTTAGAATTTTTTAGATTGAGAGTTTATTTTAGTGGAAAGATTAATGAAGTAAAAACTTTTAATAAAGAGTTTAAAAGTGTCAATTAGAATGATATAATTTTTTTTTGCAAAAAATACATTAATCTTTCATTTGAGAGTTTATGAGTTAAAATGAACTTTCTACCCAAAAATTGTCTCAAGGAGAGTCTTTAGTCAATGAAAACAATAGAGTTTGTTGCAATTTAACAATAGTGTATCCTTGCATTTTTGAAGATATTCTATGGAACTTGCTACCAATGAATTCATCTTTGAATCTAATTTGTAATGATATGAGAATTTTAGATTTTTGTTAAGAATTACCATTTTTTAATATTTGTATTCTAAACTTCATCACTTAAGAATTTTATTGTTATCAAAATAGTTTATTCATCAGCCCACTGGTTCATATAAAACAATGGTTCATATAAACCACTTCCGAGACATCCAATGACTGATTAGACTCTGTGAAGCAGGTTCATTCATCAACCCAGAAATGATACCAATTCATGAGCCCTTCTCCTGTATTTATATATTTCCTTTGACCAATCCCATTGTATTATGAAATAATGGTTTCTATATTTAGATATAGTTGTCTTGGAATATTGTTTTATTTGGTTGACCTACATGTCATTTTTCTTCCTTTTCTTATGTGTCTCCACTGATGTGGAAACATGTATTGGTGCTAATGTCGATGATGATACTAATGTTATTGTGGAAATAGGTGTTGTTGTGTGAGCTGAAGTAGAAGTAGGAGCTAATAAAGGAGTTTTGTTTCTTAACCTTGCATTTTCTTCCATTCATTCCCTTATGGGATTTTGTACCCTAACATATTATGTCCAACAATGTCTAATTCTTTGTATAAATCATAACATGCAAGTGGTAATTTCTTCAAAATATTTTTGAGAATAACGAGTAATATGAAATCATTAAACACAGGGGTGGCAGGTGTGGGGGGAGTCATCTACGACTCCAATGGAAAAAAGGTAGTTGATTTTTCCTGGGGTCTGTGGAAAAACACCAATAATAGAGAAGAAACTCTAGCAGTGTACATGGGTTTAAATATTGCACATTCACGAAGTATCCAAACTCTCGTGATGTTAGGGGACTCTGAAATAGTTATAAGGGACCTCCTTGGCCTCTCAACCACTACAACTCAATCTTCCAGTGGCCTCTACTCGCGAATTAATTCTTTGAAACAACTCTTCCTTAAATTACATTGTTTCCATATTCTCTGCTCTCAAAACATTGAATCCGACTGCTTAGACAAAGAAACAAAATCTTTAGAATAGGTCCACCTCATTATTAATTAAATCCCCTCGCATGCTTGGCTCCCTTAACTTTCTTTTTTTTCGTTGTCTCCCCTCCATTAACCAAGATCTTTTTCTTTCGAACACAATCGCTTTCATGTCTACCCCCTTTCCTCCCTCCCCCTCGTTCCCCCTTCCCCTCTCTCTTGTTCCCCCTTCCTCCCTCCCCCCTAACCCCGATTCCCCCCTCTTCCCCTCCATCGCTCCCCCTTGCTCATCGCCCCCCCTCACGGAACCCCTTCTCTCCCCCTTGCCCATATGGGCCCCTTTCCTTGGCACATGGCTCCCTTCTTCAGTCCATGTGCCCCTTTTCCTTCTCCCCGTGCCAACCCCTCAACCGTTTTTACTTCCTCTTAATACCTCGGAGCTGCACTTGTTTCCCTTGATGCTCGACCATATTACCATGGCGTCATCTCCATATCTCTACCCTGTGCGAACTCAACTCAACTCGTGGGTGGCTCTAGTACCCTGTTCCATCAAGGGTACGTCGTTTTAGCAATCATGGCTCCCGCATCTTGTCTTCAGTGCCATCACATTGAACTGCATGACACTCTTCTTGCATTTTGGATGGTTTTCTCTTCCTTCTTATTCTGATTGTGTTCATCAACTCTATAGTGCTTGTCTAATCAGTTTGTTCTTGAGGCTCTATGTCAAAATGTGGAGAAGATTGAAAGCCCCCTGCTCTTGCCCGTCGTGTGTCTTGGAGGAGATATGGGAGAAGTTTCGATCATTTCACATGGATGTCAGAAGAGAGGAGGAATGCACAGACTCTAGACACTGTGAGTTTCAACAGGAAAATCAGGGACTGCGAGAGGAATTGGCGAATGTGCAAGCCTAATTGCACCTGCAAGAATTGTGACACAATCAGGAACTGGAAATTTCTCTCAGGGGCATTAATAGGAACACTAGGAAAATAGGGGTGGTTTCTCAACAATTGGAAAATCCTCCAATTCACCCACAACAGCCTGAGATCTCTAATGTCTCAGGTGAGTCATGGCTCCCGTCTACCTTCCACTCAGCTTCTAGCAATGATCATCCCTCGGTCCCTCTAGTGCCAACACAAGTCCCAGTCTGGCCAAACCCTGTTGAATACACTCACCAATCAGAGGTGAATTCAATGGTGCAACAAGGAGATCCTCAGGAGGAACTAGAGCCTTTTCAAAATCACTAGCAGGTTTTCAATGAAATGCAAATTTTTGTTATTTTTGAACATGTTTGTAGCCATTTTTACTTGGAAAAAAATAGTTATTTTGGATTGGTTGTACCAGCTCCTTTAGAATTTCACAGACAAATAGTTTCTTAGGAAAGAAGAAGAGAATTTTTACTCTGCCATATGTATTTTGTGGAAAATATCGCTCTTTTGTTAAAATATAAATCCCCAACCGTTTTTGTTAAAAAAACATGAAATCATTAAACATATTCTCATGAATAATTATGCCCATGATTGGACCAATTACATCATAAAATTGTTCGTGATTTGACCTATTCTTCTCAAGGACTTCTTCATAATTTTCGACGGGGAAAAACCATATTTTCTCATTCCGTGGAATACGAAGCCCAAGTTCAAATGCTTCTAAAAATATACTTTTGAAATCCTAACCAAACTGTAGAACTGCTGGACATTTTTTTTAGTTTAAATTATCAAACTATGTTTGCCATTCATTGTACTTGTGTCCATAACAAAAGCAATTATGTCTCCAATAAAGACCTCTAGATATTCATTAGTCTTGTTGTTTAATAATTATATGACATCATTAACAATCTTAACCTTATCTACCAACTGCTCCCAAACCTTTTTAACCTTTAATATCATACTTCTCTCACGACTCTTTGTATATTTAAGCACATTAATATGTACTTTCATCGGCTACAAAATCACTTTTATGTTATCATAGATACAATGTTTCCTATCAGACATTTTCTTGTAGAAATTATTTGTTTAAAATTTTGCTTCATTTCTTCAAATTCTACAATCCTTTGGATAGCTTCAATTATTTCTTTGTCTTTTTCAGCTATATAAGCATAATTGTTGTCCATTAATGCATTTCTTTTTTCTACTTGTGCTTGTAACTCAACAATTTATGAAACCTTCCATTGATAATTACTTTCATCCTTTTGTAATTCCTATGGAGCTGCTAACAATTGTTTTTTGAGTTATATGATTTGCTCTTGATATAATCCTACAAGAATTTCCTCAACAGATGGAAATCTTACCTTTTTGGCTAGTTTAACTAATAATGCAATTCCCTTTTTTTCATTGATTTTGTCAATATTTTCTTTATACTTTGCATTTTGTTTTGATAGAATTCTGATTTGATATTTCAATTAGTCCTTTTCTTTTTCCAATTCTACCATCTCTTTAGTTTGGCTATATATAGTAGTAGGTAAATTCAATTTCCCTATGATATTTTGAATCTCTTTATCCTTTTATTTTATCATTGAAGATATATTGGATCTATTTTCTACTATTGCTCCTAAAGAAATTAACTTTTCCTCCAAATCATTTATTGAAACCAGGTGAGCCTTGTTTGTAGCCTTCTTAGTTTGTACCTAATTTTCTAGCTTTCTCATTTTAATCTTTAACATTTTCAAATTAATGGATGTTTGTATCGGATCTCTAGCCACTATGTTACCTATTTGTCTATGCCACTCAATTGTATTCTCGGGTGGCAATTTATCAAAATCCACAGTAAAATTAATGGTCTCATATTCATGAGATTTGAGATCATTTTATTTCTTATTAACCTTTGGTTTCAAAATAGAAATTTGAAAGGTTCCTTTTTCATAATCCATGGAACAAAATATTCTTGAGGGACCATAACCTTCATGGATAATCTCTCAATACAAGTTCTCTTTGGTTTTCTTGGCCAACTTTTTTTTTAGAGCCATTTTTGTAAAAACATTAGTCTCTTTCTCAACAACTGTAACCTCTTTGAAGATTCACTTCCTAGGGAATATTTTCTTATTCATTCATATGTTGAATCACTAAATGTTTGAATGTGAGTGATTGACATCACTAGTTTTTCAAGAAAACATTTTTCAATCTATTTCAATCTACTTGCTTCTTCTTTAGCTTCATGATCAATTCTTTTCTTTTTGGTTAGAGGTTGTTCTGGGGTATATTCCTCTATAGGATCATCAAACATTATTCTTTTTAAATATTCCTTCTAAGGAGTTACCATTTTAACATCCATGACACTTCCTTCCTTTGATGACGTTTTATGTTTCTCTTCCAGTTTCTCCTTATCCTCATATAAATGATGGTTATATGATACCAAGACAATTGCAATCTTCATGTTAGAGATTATGTGATATGGATCATATTTCCAAAATGTATCTTCTTCAATCTGAAAAGATTTCATCATGTCTTCAATAATAGTATAAGTTCTTATAGTTTTAACAATGAAAGATAAAATTGTCGATGGAAACATAATATAAGCTTTTTTTTATTTGAAATAAAATGAATATGATCTAAATTAAGTCTTTTCCTAATGTACTCTAAAGAAAAAATCATTGGAGTTAGTTAAACAAGAAGCTTGTAAGCCTTCAACTCAAGCCATTGGATTCTTAGAACTATGCAATCCTTAGAAATGTACCAATATCCATATTTCAAACGTGCATTAATGTATAATAAACACTTTCATTTAGGGAATAACTTGGGAGGTGGATCATTAAAAAACAAGGTATAAGATACAACCATAAAATCATCAACAAATATCTTAAAACCATTACGTTGGCCATAATGTCTTACAACCTAGGTCCATTCAAAATCCAGAAGTGACCTTCCTTCCTGATCGACCTTCCTTAACATCAAATGATGAAAATATGTTGATTAATGATATATGAGAATATACACCAAATTTGATTGATGTCTGAAGCACTTAAACTTTTCAAAATGAACCAACTACTCATGAATTATATCAAAAAATAAATCAACATAATTGAACTTGGTTTATTGATCTAGTCTATGGATAAACCCTAGAATAATATCATCAACAGAGGTGTCATTCTCATATCCAAATATCACGCATATTATAGATATCATTTCTCTTGTTGGCTCTTTAAATAAAGAGGAACCTAAGGGAATCTTTAATTCAGGCATGCTTGCACCCACCGGAAACAATTTTGACAAATAGTTGAGATTTTGATCTGTTGATAATGAATTAAAATGATTTCATAGCTCATCCTCATCTATCCTCTCTTGGATATTAGGTAATGCTAACAGTTCTATTATGTAACTTTATATTATAGGGAAGATAACATGCAAGTTACTCTTATCTTTCACAACTCTATGAACATGGTCATAAATTGGAGCACATGTAAATGAATTCTAGAAAATGAAAGATTGTAGGGACTATAGCATGTGCAAGACCACATGCCCAAACAAGAAACTCCTCTAAATTATTCTTGAATCATGATAGAGCTAGGTTTTAAAGTTCTTCAAAGGTTTTGTTTGATAAAATTATTTCAACAACATCTTGTTCTTTATCAACAAGGTGATTTAAATAGGGATTGTTTGAAATAGACTGTTGGGAATCCTTTGTCATTTTCCTAGGCGCCATTGTGGTGTGTAACTAATCACTACCAGAAAACTCGAACAAAAACACCTTTCTAATATGATTTCTTGAAGTATTCACTTAGAAAAGAGTGTTCATTGTAAATACGTGTATGACTTTGATGTGAAATAAACCTTTTGTTGTGAAAATCCACTTTGAAATCCAACTTCCAGTGTTTTAAATTTACATTGTTCTTAGTATCACGGTTTTCGTATAGTAGTATGAAGGTTGGTGACTTTGTGCTTTATTAATATTACTAATAAAACACCACTTCAAAAATACACATGCCACCTTCCTATAGGCTCAAACACTAATGTGCACTAACATATTTAATGTTTCCAATTACCCAAATGCCAAGATAGTAGATTTCGATGTGACGTGATACTGAAAGTGGTAATGGAACCTTTTGTAAATTGTTTTTGAAAGGACACTTAAGTCCCGGTACCAACCAAAAACAAACACATGGACATTAAGAGGTAAGGTGGTATCAGACACTTTTGTTCAATTAATCTTCCTACACCTCAAACTCTTGATATAAACCTCAATTATCCATCATCTCTCTCCCCATTGTTAGATCTAGGTGCCAATTAGATTATTGATTCATCACTTTTTGGCCCATGCTTATGTTTTTAAGCCTTTGGTTATGCTCCAAGTTCCTAAGGGCTTTAGATCAAGTTGTGCTCCATTGAATTTTCGACTAAAACCCATTCGAAATTTGAAATTCAAGATTAAGTTAAGGATTTCAAAGACTAAATGGGTAATTAAAAATGTAGAGTTACAATAATGAGTATTGCTTGGAGTCTATGCCAACTACCCCCCATTATTATATTATTTGTTTTAAGTACTTAGCGGGTCTATTTATTACCCTCCAACTACCAAGTGGGACTCTTCCATGATTATGGTCACATTACATTCATAATCCCTCTTGGATACCTCCCTAGGTATCCCATATTATACTACCTAGGTACATTACATTCCATCCCCCTTCGCATGTTTCAACCTTGAAACTATTGGGTATGTGTTATAGTATTTTCATGACTAGATGTAGTGTCTGCTACATTGCACCGGGTGCACAAGGGGGGCCACCAGGCTCCCATTTCGGGGGTTCAAGGGCAAGTTCCCCGAGAAAAACAAATTCCTCGTTTTTCGTGTCTCCTTGATTTTCGTGTCCATTGTTGGACACTTTTTCGAGACATGGTTGTTTTTGATGGTTTTGTATTTCCGGTTAAGGAATTAGGGTTGTTGACTAATCCAGGTCATTGGGTTAGGGTTTTGGATGTCGTTGGCTCCTATATGTATATTATTTTGTAAACAATGTATCATTATGAATGAATATAGAATATTATGGTTTTCCCAGTTTGGGTTTTCAGGGGAAAACTATCTATGTAATGTGTGTTGGCATGTTTACAGGAAGAGTGTGCTTGTCATTGATGGAAAGAATAGCAGCGATGCAAAGTGTGCTTGTAATTGATGGCAACAAAAACAACAACGATGACATGATTACAGACAGAATGTGCAGAACGAATCAAAGCTCAGGAGGAATAGCGTGAATTTGCAGAAGGAATCAAATCTCAGGTGGAATAGCATAGAGTTGCACACAAAGCGGAAGCATGCGCCAGGGATGAGGTTAACTTCATTGCCAAATCTCAGGAGGAGGAGAGACAATGGTCGTTGGATTGAACATTGTGAATAATCTGGACCGCTAGATCAGAGTCCAGACAGGAGGAACGAGTGCACAAGAGAGGAACATAGCCCATTCGTTGGATCTAAGTGACGAGGATCAATAGTCGTTGGATCCAGAAATAAATGCATGAAGGTTAAGCCTTTGGATGAGTGCAGGAGAGAAGACCTGCCAAATTCCTGAAGCCCCGAAGTAAGAAAGGATCGTCCATCATCAAGACTGACAAGTGGGACACGATCCACAACTCCGGAGAAAATCACTTCGATAATTTTTAGTTTGAGATCTGAAATCCCTGAAGTCCAAAGAGTCGAAGAGCCAAAGTAAACGTCACTTGTTGGATCATTCTAAGTGGAAGGACATGATAAGATAGAAGAGTTTCATCGCAGACAGATCGGGTCGTTGATCTAAGATATTGATCCAACGAACGCCATTCATTTCGGGTATAAATATGTGAGGAGGTTAAGCTCTGGAGAAATTGCTTTGAGAGTTTAAGTTTGAGATTCAAAATCCCCGAATTCCGAAGACCTGGAGAGCGGAAATGAATCCTCGACCGTCAGATCATACAAAGTAAATATCAGTTGTCAGATCGTTCAAAGAAGATCTCAAGAGTCAGATCGTCTGAAGTGAATCTGGGCCATCTGATCCAAACGTCAGTTTGAGATTTGAAATCTTTGAAGTCTAGAGACTCAGACAACCGAAATGAATCCTTGATCGTAGGATCATCCGAAGTAAACTTCAACCATCATATCATTTTAAAGAGGAAGGACAGGATAAGCTAGAAAAACAACATCGCAGAAAGATCGAGCTGTCAATATAAGAACATGATTGACGAACAATAGTTAGTTCGGGTCTAAAAGTTGCGAGGAGGTTATTGTTCGGAGATTCTGACTTCAAAAGAATTGGAGACTTGAAAAGTTGAAATATCCGAAGTTCTGAAGGACAAAGTCCCGAAGTGAATGAGGATCCATGTCAGCAAGGACATGTGGCACAATCAGACAATGACAAGTGTCAAGTTGATTCGGCATTTCAGGTACGTGCAAATAACAAATCCGAGTGACACATGGAAACTACTAGGCTCATGACACGTCATCAAGTGACATAAGTAAGTGACTTCACTCCGAAAGTTTTACTTTGGGAGATTTACAACCAACACTTGCCCAAAGTTTCGAAGTCCCAAATGCCGAAGTCTCGAAGTGGACATAAGTCGTCTGATTTGAAAGATCACTTTGAGAGAATTCTCATCCGTTGATCATACTACAGTGAAAATTTGAGACTTGAGAATTCCTAATTATGAAGAGGTGAAAGGATCATGATCGATGATCCGAAAGGGACATGTGTCAGTGGATTATCAGCTCCGGAAAAAATCAAAGGAAGGTTGAAAGGTTGGAAAGTTGAGATATCCGAACCCCGAATACCCGAAGGGATTGTGACCATTGATTCGAGAATACCACATGTCATTAGATCATGGACTCCGAGTGAAATTCTCCGAGAGCAAGCAAAGTTTGAGAATTGAAAGTTTCGAAGGCTAGACTCACGGAGGAAATCATGATCGTAGATTCAGGGAGACAGTGTTAAGAACCAAATATCAATATAGCATAGAAAAACCTCAGAATAAGTACTCAACGCCTTGAAAAAGAGAGAAATTCAGATAATAAGACTCTTCGAGGGGGAAACCTCCTTTTACCCCACATAAATGTTCAAGTACAAGATGATTCCAAATGAAAATGTCTCCTTGGTATATATAGGAGACTAGGAGGTATAATTACAACTAATGGAATAAATTCGACATAAATAAAACAACATTACTAATGTAATATGCCCCAACTAAGGGGTAATGAGACAATATTAGGGCTTAGTAGATAGGTGTCAATAGATCTTCCACTTCGGAAGACAGTCATATGGGAAAAGCGAGGTTTGAGATTTGAAACTCCCAGAGCCCAGATCATGAAGTAAATATCAATTGTTGATTTAGGGGGGTTAGATATGATCCGCATATCGTGAAAGGAAAGATATGAACTGTCCATTCAGGAGCACCATCAAGATTGTGAGATCGATGGTCCCATCGCATTGCGGGGCTAGAGCATGCTCGGGTCTTATTTTTTCTTGAGTGGGCCGCAATTGAAACCATGGTTTTGATGAAAGGGTACGTGGCAGCTCGAGGTAAATTGCAGGGTGAAAAGAAGTTTGATTCAAACCACCTTTGGACGCACCCGCAATCGCGTGGTCATGTGAAGATCACCGCCCAAGGTCATATCAAGAAACAAAGCTAGCACTCACAAGACCAAGTTTGGGAAGCACCTTTTGAATAAGCATTTGGTCACTGCCAGTGGTCACGTGAAGGAAGAGGCTTAGAAGCCAAAGAAGCCAAAGATGACTAGCTGTAACTGATAGAGAAGATGAAGAGTTGCGACTGCCAGAGAAGCCAAGGAATATTAGGATAACGCCCACTGATGATGAACAGATTCGGTATAACCGCCAGAGAAGACGAAGAGTTTCCAAGATGATCTGGCAGAGGACTTAGCGTGATAAAGACATGCAAATAATGTGATTTTGGTGAACTGATGCATGAGCATAGAAGGCAGTAGTAAATAGTTGAAAAGGAGCAGAGAAGATGCGCAACAAAAATTAATGTAGTGTATGCACAGAGCATAAAAGGTAGAAGAGAAGTTGAACAGGGGGTTGTTGGTTGTGCAGTAGAAAAAGAGAGCAGAGTATATAAGTAGGAATATGTAGAACCAAAACAGAGGATAGAGGCTGCAATAGGAAAATGAGACATGGAGATGTAACAGACCATATCAGAGATACAACATAAAAACAAAGAGCGCAAGGGAGGCGTGTAGGAAGACACCGATGCAGGAAGAGCAGAATAGTGTAGCATACTAGTGATGAGACTGGTAAGCCACTGATAAATACTGTATCACTATTATAAATTTATGAAAAGAAAAGATTTATATTTCAGGGTGGTAGGGAGGTGCTAGGGAGGATTGTTGTCCTATGAGTTTCAAGTGGGTGCTTGAACACAGGGAGTTGTAGCTTCCATTTGGTTGCAGCTAGAAAAACCAGGGTGGTAGGGAGGTGCAAGGGAGAACTATTGTTCTCTGTTATATAGGTTGGTGCCTGTGTAACTGGAAGTTGGTGCTTCCATCCATTTGGTGGTGGAACACTCAGGGAGTTGGTGCTTCCTTCTAGTAGGTGCTAGAGAAACCAGAGAGTTTTTTCTCTCAGCAAATTGTAGCTTGTAAAACAAAGGTGGTAACCTCACAATGAGTTGGTTCTCATAAGAATGATAATGTACAGAAAATAAAGATTACTTATCATATCAAGAAGAAGAGGCTTTTCCCTTTATGGGTTTCCTCAGGAAATATCTGTATCTGTATATTTCATGTGTGTGATTGATGTTGAATATTCTATTGCTTACTTCCCTACATTATTGTGATCATCATTGAGTGTTCTATAAAGAGTTTAAAATGGGCATAATTGTTTAAGAACAACAACAACTGATTCACCCCCCCCCCTCTCAGTTGTCCAACAACTGGTATCAAATCCAGTTCCTTTTATCTAAGGGTAGATCCTAGAACTTAAACATGACTAGCCATGAAGGAAATTCAACCAATAAATCCCCCTTGTTCAATGGAACAAACTTTTCCTTCTAGAAAGTTAGGATGAGAACCTACATAATGGCTTTAGGTGCAGATGTCTGGGATGTGGTAGAGACTGGTTATGTAAAACCAATTGTACTAGCTTCTAAGGATGACAAGCTAGAATTCAGCGTCAAGGCTAAGGCTATGAATGTTATTCTGAGTGGGCTTGCAGAAGCATAATTTATAAAAGTTATGCACTTAGAATCTGCCAAAGCAATGTGGGACAAACTCATTAGCAGTTATGAAGGTAATGAGAAGGTAAAGGATGCCAAGATTCAAACCTACAGATTACAGTTTGAACAAATAAAGATGAATGAGGATGAAAGAGTTAATATTTTTTTCTTAAGAGTTGAGGAGCTTGTGAATGCCATGAAGGGTCTTGGTGACAAGATTGAGGATGTATTCTTAGTTTAGAAGATCTTAAGATCTTTACCTGATAGATTCAATCCAAAAGTTTCTGCAATAGAAGAATTGCATGATCTTAAGACTCTGTCTATTGATCAACTCCTAGGAACTCTAACTACTTATGAAATGAGGATTAGTAAAGATAAATCTACCACTAGAGAAGCATCATTTAAAGTGGATAAGAATGAGGATTCTGAGCCTGATGAAATTGAAGCAAAATTTGTGAGAAGACTAAATAAAGGATCAGGAAAGTACCAAGGCAAGTTGCCCTTCAAATGTTTTAATTGTGGAAAGATAGGTCACTTTACATCTAAGTGTCCACACAAGAAGAAGGACCAAAACTCTAAAGGTGAAGAGAAGTAAAAATCTAAGAGATTTGGTAAAAAGAAAAGTTTATGTGTAAACAATGATGACTCTTCAGGAGATACAGATAGTGATTCTTCTTGTGAAGATAAGGTAAATGACTTCATTCTTATGTCCAAAGAGGATTACAATAATAAAATCATAGGAAGTGATTTTAATGATGAAGAAGTTGCGTTTAAATTGGAAGGAGAGCTGATCAGTGCTTTGTAAGAGATTGACAGACTCAAACTTAAGAAGAGAAAGCAAAAACAATTGTTGATACAGTTCGAGAAAGACAATAAGAAAACTAATGAAGACTTTGCCCTGCTAAAAGTGGAATTAGAAGAAGAAAAGAAAATAGAGAACATTTTGAAACAACAGTTATCAGAGAAGAAGGAAATATGTGAAGCCTTGGAAGAAGAGGTAGTAAAAACCATAAAAGAGATAGAGAAGTTTACATAATTGTATCTCCAAAATCTTCCAAGGATTAAAGCCTCAGCAGAAATAAATGACATTATGAGAAAACAAATATCTCCTTTGTTGAAGACTGGTTTAGGTTATGTAAGTGGTTCAAGCAGCAAACAGACAGAAAGAAAAGATCCAGTAAAGATGATCAAGTTCCAAGTCAGCGAACAAACATACCGTGTGAGTACTCTGTCACCAAAAGCTAATAAAGACAAGATGATCCTTGATAAAAAACAAAGATATCAGAAGATGGAGCAACAAATGAAAAGAAGAAGGCCATCCTTCAAGTACCAAAATTTATTCCATGGTTACTATTTTTACTGCTCTAATTTTGGTCATAAGATTGCAAATTTTCAAATTAAGTTTAGAGACATGCAACTGAGGAGATCAAGAAATAAACAATCTTTGCAACATAGAACTAAACAACCAATGAGTAGACAAAGTTGCACCAATCACTTTGATCTTTTGAACAATGAGCTCGAATGTTATAACTGTCATAACTTCGACCACAAAGTTGCAAACTGCCATCTGAAGAATTACAAGGAAGATCCAAGGATAAATCCCTTTACTATAAATGCCAACACATGAAAAAATAAAGATAGTGAAAAATGTGGTCTAGTACTTTCACCTCAAAAACAAAAGGACTCCTAGAATATAGACATGATGTTCCAATCACATGACTGAATACAAAAATAAGTTTTTGTCTATAAGTAAAAGCATAAGGACAGATAATAATGTTGGTATTGAATCCTCCTCTGCAAGTAAAGAAGAAGACTCAGATACAACAAAATAATGTTATGTTATCATTTATCCCATTGAAGAAGTAGAAGAAGAATCATGTCATAAGCTGGAAGAAGAAATTGTGAATCTTAGAAAGAAGGTTGAGAAGTCAAACACCCAAATCAAGTACTTGAACAACTCCATGACCCTGGATGAGATCTTGGATAGTCAGAGATCACCAAATGACAAATCTGGTCTTGGATACAACAAGGAAGAAATCAATATTCCAAAGAAACTTGATGCAAGTCATTCATTTGTAAAAAGGGAAAGCAGGTATGACTCAGGTTCTTCATGTTCAAAGAATGAAAGTAATACTACAATATTTAGAAGATCACATCAAGGAAGACATCCAGAAGCTACTCATACACCTCAAAGTAAGTTTAGAAGAGAGAAACCTTCATGGATGAATTGAAGGAGGTATGAGAGTGTTTGTAATGTTTATTGTTTTTTCTTGTGATGAATATGGTCATAAAAGCCTTGGATTGTAGGCATCATAAAAAAATAAAAATAAAAATTGCAGTCATGTGACAAGCATAGTATAAACTTTCTTAGATGACTTTAGAGCTATGTAAATTAAATAAGCATCTTGGTTAAATATGGATACATCTGGTTAGAGATCGATGAGAATCAATGGGCAGATCCAAGGGTTGTTTGAAAAATATGAGCTTCAATTGTGCAGTGTTCCAGTAGGACATCGGCATCCGCAACAACAACACTCTGATGTACAAAATGATATACATGACATCTTGTAGAGATAACAAGAGGAGAGACCTTGTCAGAAAGATATAACCTTTAGAAACATAGGGGAAGCCATTTAGTTATGACAATAAAAGGTTGGTGAAGGAGTCCCAGTAAGAGAGATGACCAATATTGAGTTGTGTGAAACTATCCTAGATGGATAGTGCTTGACATGCCATTTCCGATGGTATGTGGAATGGCACATAACTCCTCATGGTTTGAGAGTTATGGCATTATGAAGTTGGAGGACCCCCATATGAAGGCTTGAAGCCCCAAAAGGTCAAAGAAGTAAAAGTGCTTGAAAAGAAGATATCATTATTTAAATGATAAAGTAAAGTAACAAAATCAAGAAGGAATAATTAAATGATAAAGTATTGAAGAACTTTCTATTCATGGAAAGTGGTTAACCCTAAAATAAGGAAAATAGGTTAAGTGACCTAGAAATGGGTTAAGTAACCTAAAAATGGAGTAAGTGACCTGGAAGATGAAAGTATAAATAAGAAGCTAGGATCTCTTGTAAAAAGTACATTATTTTGGTGAGAATCCTTTGTGGATCAATGGAGAGCTTCTTGGTAATATCTTTTGGAGTATTAATGGAGAGCTTCTTGTGAGAGAATCTTAATGGTGTGGATCTCTTGAGCATGATTGAAGATCTATTCTAAGGAAGAGAGCGAGAGGAGGATCTCATGGACGCATAAAAGTTTCGGCAATGTCGGGGATCTTGACGGCAAAAGTCTCGGAGTCACAAAAAACCCTATTTTCTGATGCCCATGCGGGATGTCTGTGTATAAGGTGCGTGTACACGCGGGATGGCTGTGTACAGGGAGCGTGGACTGAATAACCTCATGGAGATTTGTGTTTGAGCTAATGCCAAGCTCTTGGATGATGAGGCAAGTTCCAGATCTGCATTCTGTGGCCTCAGATTTATCACTAAGACACTGGTATGGTTACATTATTGTCTTGATAGATGCTATTGTTTGATATGATGTGAATGCTTAGGGCATTCTTGGTATGGCTTCTATGATGTGGCTCAATTTGGTTGATTTGATGGATGGAGTGAGCAACATTCTTGTGATTCAGTAGTGACATCATTGCTATGGTATACTTGTTGTTTATACATGATTGAGATAGCATTTATATTATTTGTTGTGGAGCATGAGCAAGATATTGGAGAGCTTGGATGTATTGTGACTGGCCGTGGGTCAGTTTAGACAGTGGAAGACAGAAGAGTTCTGAGCATGTGAAGAAAAGCAAAACCCTAGTTGCTTAGAAGCAAATGCTTGTTGCATTATACACTGGTCGCGTTCACACGTGGGCTGTAGTGAGCCAGAGCGCGTTCACACGCGGGTTGCACTACTGACAGGTCGCGTACCTGTTGACAGATTGATATCTGTTGAGGATTGTTGCCTCATCTTAGTTGATGCTGAGGGTGTAAGCCGAGTCTTTCATATAGAGATGGTGCTCTTGTAGAGTTGAACTCTATTCAGTTGTTGCTAATAAACCCAAGGATTGTAGTCCGTAATAAAAAGAAAAATTGTACATACATCTTGTGTTCTTTGTGTCCATTGTGATGATGACTTGTTGATGATATATTGCTGATATATGTTGTTGATATGTGCTCACATCTAATTGGTTATAAATGACAGTAATGGATAATGAATAAATGTTGAATGCAAACTGATAAGTTTTGTGCAAGAGAGAAGTTTTGGGAAAAAGAGCCCCACACTCATTCACCCCCCCCCCTCTAAGTGTGGTAGGTGTGTCCAACAATTGGTATCAGAGCAGGCCTTCACTACAAGCCTTAACAAGCTTGAAGGAGATCCATAGACACACAAATGGATGATGAAGTTCCAATCCTTGATGAGGAAAACTATTCTACTTGGCAAATAGAGATGAGAGTATATTTGAAGACAATGGGAGTAGCCATTTGGAAGGCAACCATCGGTGGATATGTTCCATTGAAGAACAAGTCAAATTTAGTAGCTCAAAGGGAAGGAAAGAAGAATGATGCATTGGTTCTCAAGACCATTCTTAGTGGACTCTCAAGCCCTATCAAAGAGAGAATAGGACAAATCTAGAGGAGACATATCAAAGCAAGGAAGAGAAAGAAGAAATTGAAGACCAATCCATCAAGATCATCAAAGGTAAATCAAAATCTCTTGAATGCATTATTTCTAAATGTGATTTTGAAAATATTTCAAGTGAAGATAAGGAATCAAATGATGATAGCACAAAGGAAGATCTTGAAGACATTTCAAATGAAGGCAAAGAAGTATGTGTTGATATTGGCAAAAAGGAAGATCATGAGGATATTTCAAATGAGGGTAAAGAACACTCTAAAGCCCTTGAATGCAATGATGATGATGATGAATTTTTCTCTACTAGTGAAGAAGAAGATGTAGATATAGTTTGTGTAAAGTTTGATGGTATTTATCCTGTGAAAAGAATAGAAGGAAATCTATTAAAACTTGAAAAGGAAATTGAAGAAGGTTTATATATGTATAGGAGTGATCATTTTTATACACACTATAACTATCTTTTGGATAACACTAAGAAGTTTCTTAGGAGGAGTCAAAGGCACATCTTGAAGTTAAAGGGAATGCTCAAAGAACAA
>ML778858.1:350763-372231 GCA_009831015.1 Picea engelmannii | reverse complement strand
GTCCATGATGAGGACTTCACATAGCATGGCTAGAAGAAGGAATGAAGTAAGAAAGGGAGACATCTTTGAAAATATGGATACTCAGAGCTCAAGTTCTGAAGAGAAGGGTCATCTACATAAGTGGGTGAAGAAGACAGAGTAGCCAAATCAGAATGAAAGATTGAAGGGAAGTTCAAATGTGTCATTTACTAAGGCACACATAGGTAACATTGGTGACAGTCGCGTGTCCATGCATTCTGACCTTGAATAGGTCATGTACACAAGCGCTCAGTTGTGCAACAGGCCGCGTGTCTGTTGTAAAGCCTTGGGAAAAAGGCAATGCACATGGCTTGGAGTTTGATGTGATGGTATAACTCTATATTGCAGAGTCTGACATTGTTTATTGCAGGTTCTGACACTATTTGCTGCAAGTTTTTCATGGCTCTATGTTAGATCATGTAAGGTGACGATATAAAATAAATTTTGGGTGCATGGCACTAACCCAAGAGTATGGATTGATGGTGAGAAAATGCTCATCTATTGGATTATGTAAAATAATCTAGTGGATGCACATGGTTGGCATATTGGTAGATGCATATGGTGGATACATTTCAATGATAATATTTTTTGGCACATTGTTTATGTACATGGGTGTCGTGCATGGTGGGCACATTTTGGTACATGATGTACTTGGTGGATATATTGTTCATGATTCTCTATTTCATTGATGACATATATTTTATTTTATGATGCATGGTATGGCACAAGTTTGATGCATGAATAGGTCCAAGGATCATCATATGGTAACATATTGTTCATCTTGCAGAGAAGATAGGGGGAGACTTACCCTTAGGGGGAGTCATTCTTCTTCCCATGATTCTAGGAGGAGATATTTATCAGATGCATACCTAGAAAAGAGACCTATATTTGAAGAAAGAGCATAGAATCATAATTCCAGGGAGGAGCCATGGTCACAGGGGGAGTATGTTCGATGTATTTTCAGGATTACATCAGATTGATATCCCTTGTTCAAAAGGGAAGAGATTATACAGTGGCAACAAGACAGGGGGAGCAGCCCCAAGAAGAGAATGGCCCTTTACGATTGATGTCAAAGGGGGAGAGATAATCACATTGATGTATTCTCATGATAAGATCACACAATGGTATAAAAAATAAGATAATCACATTGATGTGATTGATGTCGATTGACGGTGAGAGATTGATGTGGAGAGATAGCCACATTGACTAGATGTAGAGCATGCCTTGTCTACATGTTGACATCAATATTGGTAATTGGAGTTGACATCAATGTTGGTATTGCCATCAATGCCAAAGGGGTAGATTGTTGGATCATGTTGTCATTGATGCCAATGGTTTGTCATTGATGCAAATGGTTCGTCATTGATGCCAATGGTTTGATTATTTGGGAGATTGTTGGATCATATGTAAATGGTAAGGTTTGATTAGTGTCATTGATTGATGTCAAGTAATTGATTGATATGATGCCCTTGATGAGAATAATATACGTCCAAGTGGAAACCAATCGATACAAAGATGAATAATTAGTGTCTTATCATGGTTGATAAGGTCCACAAATGGATGAACTCCAAAGTGGTCCCCTTATGGTGAAAGCCCTCACGGGAAGACACTTTACAGATTGGGTTATCCTAGAAGAAATGTTGGAGGACCCATGCTTGTATGTGGAATAATGAAATGAAGATCAATGAAGTTGTTGGTGAAACTATCCTAGATGGATAGTGCTTGACATGGCATTTCCGGTGGTATGTGGAATGTCACATAACTCCTCATGGTTTGAGAGTTATGGAATTATGAAGTTGGAGGACCCCCATATGAAGGATTGAAGCCCCAAAAGGTCAAAGAAGTAAAAGTGCTTGAAAATAAGATATCATTATTTAAATAATAAAGTAAAGTGACAAAATCAAGAAGGAATAATTAAATGATAAAGTATTGAAGAACTTTCTATTCATGGAAAGTGGTTAACCCTAAAATAAGGAAAATAGGTTAAGTGACTTAGAAATGGGTTAAGTAACCTAAAAATGGGTTAAGTGACCTAGAAGATGAAAGTATAAATAAAAAGCTAGGATCTCTTGTAAAAAGTACATTTTTTTGGTGAGAATCCTTTGTGGATCAATGGAGAGCTTCTTGGTAATATCTTTTGGAGTATTAATGGATAGCTTCTTGTGAGAGAATCTTAATGGTGTTGATCTCTTGAGCATGATTGAATATCTATTCTGAGGAAGAGAGCGAGAGGAGGATCTCATGAATGCATCAAAGTTTCGGCAATGTCAGATATCTTGACAGCAAAAGTCTCGGAGTCACAAAAAACCCTATTTTCTGACACCCACGCGGGCTGTCTGTGTATAAGGTGCGTGTACATGCGGGATGGCTGTGTACAGGGAGAGTGGACTGAATAACCTCATGGATATTTGTGTTTGAGCTAATGTCAAGCTCTTGGATGATGAGGCCGGTTCCAGATCCGCATTCTGTGTCCTCAGATCTATCACTAAGACACTGGTATGGTCACATTATTGTCTTGATAGATGCTATTGTTTGATATGTTGTGAATGATTAGGGCATTCTTGGTATGGCTTCTATGATGTGGCTCAATTTGGTTGATTTGATGGATGGAGTGAGCAACACTCTTGTGATTCAGTAGTGACATCATTGCTATGGTGTACTTTTTGTTTATACATGATTGAGATAGCATTTATATTGATTTGTTGTGGAGCATGAGTGTTGTTGGGAAAAACACCCTACAGAGTAACAAATTAGGGTCAGACTTTGCATGCAGATTTGACCGAATAGAAACTACTTTTTTACCTACATCCCAAGATTTAAATCCCTTTTTCTCAGTAAATGCATGGAAAAGGACCACCTACCTTATTACCGATGTTCGATGTCGATCCTCCGTTGTGCTTGATTACTTGTTTGCGCTGCTCCTTCCAAAGATGACCTGCACTCAAGACAAACAACAACTATGCATGCATGCTACTTCCATACTCAAGGGTTAGAAATCGAACATAAACTAATCAAATCATAGACATCTCATGAATTGGGACGGGAAAAGCATTCTTTTTATTACATAAAGTGAATCAACTTACAAAAGCTGAGATCGACCACCACTCCTTGAACCTGATCCTAGGCTCCTCTTCTTCTGTCCTTCAACTGCTTTGCATTAAATCTCCTTTGGCATGAGGAAAGGCTAAAGGGTTGGGACAATGGAATACGTAAATGGGCAGAGTTTCTTCGCTATATTTTTTCCTCCTCCAAATGGTACCCCTACCCCTTCTTTTATAGGCTAGAAGGAGCTAGGGTTTTGGATGAACCCTCGACCATGCATGGCTGGGAGTTTTAGTTAACTGACCCATAGCTTTTTGTTCTGTCAGCAATTTTCCTTTTTTTGTGCTTTGGTAGGTATATGTGGGATTTTGTGAGTCATCCAACATGTACATGCGTGCAGTAATGGGTTAGGGCGTGTGGGCCCTTACACAAGAGGATTTTCAAAGAGTTGTTCAACATAGTTTTGGCAAAGAAGGGATATGAGTTGGCCTGATGCTAGGTAAGCATGTGTGGTGCAGTTTAGGGTTATAACAGGTGCCCCCTAATGTGTGAGGTTAGAAGAGAATCTGATGGATGAAATACATTACCAATCTTTACTGATGTGCCGAACGATTGAGCGCAAGGATCAGGAACCAAGAGGTGACATCTACAAAATAACAAATGTCTCACCGAGGCGGGCATACCCATTCTCAGGATAAAATAGAACCATGGCTACCAATCAAATACACTGTAGATCCATGTCAAATAACTATAAAGAGTAGCCGTGAATAATACACAGTGGAGCTACATCTCAAAATCAGAAAGATATACATATAGAGTATCCATATTTCATAAGCTGATTTGGCCTGATGGTTGGACTTCAGAGCTCGAGAAACAACTTCAAAATCTTCCAAAACTCGGGTAGGAGTGTAATATGAGTGTACGACTGCACTACCCAGAGTTCTTCGGCGGATCGTTAGTCATGGACTTGATAATCTTGGTGATCGGACTGAAGGCTTCAGTGATTTTGAACAAGGACTTGATTGGACGTTTAGGATGGCCGGGTATGCAGACAAGAGACATATTGCAGAGGGGCCAACTTAGGCTTAGTGAAAAACTTCCCTTGGACAATAGCACAAAAAGTGATAAGACTCAGGCAACATATATGTTAATCATAAGTCTGCGAAGTAGGAGGCAATGCAAACTCTCCATATGTTTGGAAGAATAACCAAACAGTGGAGGACACAACTCTATATAGCGAGAAAAGATTCCTAAGGTCCTACTACATCCCATAGTATGATGATCAAATGGACATATGTGCTTTATCCAAGGGCGACTCATTATGCTGCCAATAAAGAAAATACTTTTCCCATCCTCTTTTTGGGGTATATTTGATTTTTTTGTTCTTTTCAATAATTTTAGAAAAAGAATAAATGAATATTACGTTACAATGGAGGAATGAGTATTGCAAACATACAAGCTCAAGGCACAAGGACAAGATTGATGTTTTGGTAAAATGATACTCGGGGAAAATTCTCTGGCGGCCAAAGGTGTTAAGACGCAGAAGAAAATTGTCACAAGGCTGTGGATAAGGTATGCAAATGCGGTTGATAGAACACACAATGGTAACGTCCTTTGATGTAAGTTTAACGAGCCCAAAGAAGGGAAGCTCGGTGGTTTTTCATACTTAGAGAGTCTGAAAAAGCATAAAAGGAGACTCTACTGGGGTACCTTTTTCGACAATAGTCTAGTCGGTTCGAAAAAGGGGTAAACTAGCACCGATTAGACGTCAATTCAAAACCATTTTAATGAGTGTGACAAGGACAAGATCACTCGTCCATTTTTTCACTTTTAAGAAGTTTGAAAAAAGCTTAACTATGGATTCCGTTAGGAATATTCTTCTGGACCAATTTAACGAGTGTGAAAGAATAAGGTCACTCAATAATCTTTTCAATTTTAGGGAGTTTGAAAAGAGCTTAACTATGGACTCCGTGGGGGTTTCTTTTTCATAAATTTAGTTCCTCAGGCCCGAAAAAGGAATAAAATTATACCTGAGAGTACTCTTCTAAAGAATGGGAATTCGATAGAGTATACCTTTGTTCGTACAGTTGACTGTCCGGACTGAAAAAGGGGTAAACTACCACCAGACAGACGTGACTTCAAATTTCAGTTTAATGAGCATGAAAGGCCACAAGATCGCTTGACAATCTTTTCATTTTTAGAGGGTCTGAAAAGGGCTTAAAAGGAGACCCATTATTTTTGGGAGTCCTGAGGGTGAGACAAAGAGCGAAAAAGAATCATGCAAATGAGGCTCAAACTCATATTCAGGAAAGGCTATATGGACTCCCGAGCCTACAGTGTTTTTAGAAACAGCATGGACACCATAATGCAACCAGGACCTACCTAGGGCATCCATGTTCTGGTAATCTCTACCGCCAAGTTGTGACACTTCTAAAGCAAATATGATGGTTCTGTGTCACAACCTGATGGGATCGATCCTATAGCAGAGGAAAAAGACAATGAGGCGCAAAAGTCAGGGTGGTAACCTAACCTATATGCTTAAGTTGATTTTTGAAATTTTTTTATGGACTGTCAATGTTTTCTCAAAACTCAAAAAAAATGTCCCAATACCCGATCAAATCCCTCCCATATAACTCCTGAATCACTCTAAATGGTTTTTGGTATAAAGAAACTGATAAGGGAGGCCAAAAAAGTGACAAAAAGAGGCCAAAAAGTCTATAAATAAAAGCTGGTAGCTCATTATCACCATTGCTGATTTGGAAATTGACTTTGGAGCCAAAAGACCCCCTTTGCCAAAAACAGTGATTATGGGAGCTACAGTGGATGAAACGAACTTCTGCTTGGACCAAGTAAGTACAAACTCCCTTATCTAGCTATTCAATACTTCAATTTCATTTTTTAGTTTGTTTTTTGGGTGGGCGTTGACCTTAAAAAGGTCGGCCCTAGGTACACGTGGGTTGTCTCTGGACACGCCGCATGTACATTCGAGCAGAGTAAAGTCTACCCGTGTGTACACGCGACTGTCACCTCCACAGACTGCGTGTACCCCCCCTTTTGTAGTGAAAAGAAAACCAAAATCAAGTACTGACCCTCCTTTACCTTGTTGTGTTGGCAGGATGTATGTCCAGTGGAGGGAAAGGAAGCACGAGGCAATCAGTGAGTTGGTTGCAGTAGATCCGAATGTTGTGGCCGTGTTAATGCAATGCGGTTTACTAAAATTATTTCTATGTCCATTTATGCGCGCACAACCAAGGCTACTGAATGCCTTGATTGACTATTGGAACCCTGATGCAGAGGCTTTTATGCTAGCAGGGCAATCACTGGTGCCCACCACCGAGGATATCTACTTTTTTACTGGCCTCTCAAGGAGAGGGGAACCAGTCAACTTCCGAACGTTTCCTACGGGACCGAGCAAGATCTCAGAACTGATAGCCAAGCATTGTGAGGCTGGGACTGACCGTGTGGGATCCCAGGTACCCATTAGTAAGATTACTAACTTAGCGCTATAGACTATGTTGTTACTGATTGGGCGGATTACCAACTCAACAGCCTTGCATCAGGTGTCTCTCGCACAGATGAACTATGCCATCCAGTGCTTGAATGCATAGATTTTTTACTGGAGTACCACACTACTCGAGTGCATGAAGAGGCAATTGATAGATTGCCGACAACAGACACAGAGGAACTTCGGGTTCGGGACCATCTTGTGTTCATTCTTTCTTGAGAGAGTTCTGAGTTTTAGTCCTCNTCAGGCCTCATTCCCTGCAGTGTGTAGATGGGCATTATTACTGCCGCGACAGGGTGGTGGAAGGACCGTTGAGTCCTTCGACGATGATTTCTTTACGTGGCTGTCATGACAGATCCCTGTGATTGAGGACTACCCATATGCAGGGGTAGATTTTTCTAGAGATCCTGAGATACCCGTGCCTCTTGGTGAGTTATGAGGGGAGATGGGTAAGTCACCACCTTTGTAGTTTTTTTTTTGTTTACATATGTAATTTTTATGTCATTTTTGTTATATATATCATTTTTTGTATGCCAGAGTATTTGACGGATAAACGTTTGTTGCATGCAAATGTGGGACTCGTGCGACCTGTCGATTATGCATGGAACAAGCATCGTCCACGACCAGAAGCCGTGGCTGCCGTCGTTGGGGGAGCAGCAGTAGCAGGGAACCTGCCAGCCGGAGAGGCCGAGAGGGTCCTTAGACAAGTTGAGCAGAACTTCACTGTGCTCACTTGCATAGTCCTGATGACAGAGATAGAGGACCTGCCGCCATCCATGCAGCCTCATGTAGTGGGGGCACCTCGGACATGGGTCGGATTGTTTAGGCATTTAGCCCGTGCTGTGGATGATTATAACAGGGCCCATAGGCCCTGAACCTACTTAGACTTTTTATGTGCCACGAGAACCTACTTGTATATATTTTTTGAGGGCATAAGCATGGTGACTCGTTACTATTCCCGTTTTTGAGGCGCTTGCGTCCATCTATGTCCTCTGGTTATTTTATGATGTTATATATGGCTTTTATCTTTTGTGTCTTATGGATTCTGTGTGCAAAAATGTATTTACATGTTTATGTCAATGTTCTTTCATATGTGTGCAAGATGCCAATCTAAAATCTGATTAGCTAGAGTATCTGTAATTTGGTTTAATCTCCTAGGAACATGAAAATATGTAATATAATCAAAGTTTCGTTCTAAGAGATGTACTCTAAGGAATCATTAGTGTAAAGTTGGATCATGAACTTGGTATACTTTGTTTAGCTATGACACAACTAGTTGAGTGTCAAGATAGACCCGAAGATGAGAGATACCCAATGACAAGGCATCACGAAGCAACTCAATAATTGCACTATACTCGGCGACATTATTTGTGGTGTCACCTAAGTATATACCTCCAGAAGATAACAACTGGCCCTGAGGTGTAAATATTACCCAAGATGCGGAGGCAAGCCTCCACGTGTGTCGACTAGCACCGTATGCATACCCAACGAACACCTCGGAATCACTTGACATCTTCCATATTGACGAAAGATAACATCAATGACACGTCCATGACACTTAAAAGAAACTTTAAAAAGTAATAGTACAAAGACTATACATATGTTACAGAAAGTTACCCATAGTGACCTGTCTATGAGTAATACTTGTTGAGGTAGAGCCCATTTCTAGGCTCAGCCAAAGCATTCCATTCAAAATCAACCAAACGATAAGCGCCCTTTTTTAATACCTCTTTTATAATGAAGGGTCTGAACCACATAGGTTTACACTTTCCTGCCCCCAGGGGGGTCCTTATCTTGGTCATAGGCCAGGACAAGGTCGCCCTTAGAGAAAATCCAAGGACGAACGAACCTCTCATATTGACACTTGAACTTATGTTTGTGAGCCTCGTTGGCTAGGGCCGCATCACGACGCTGCTCATTGAGCTGCTCAAGGTGTGCTAACCATTCTTCAAGCGGAGAAGTGTCTGGCAATAATTGTACTGCCAATTTTAGAGATGGGATCTGACATTCAATGGGCAAGACTGCCTCCAGTCCGTAAACGAGTTGAAAACGTGAGAAATGGGTTGCAGTCTTAACAAATGTTCGGTAATCCCATAATGACGAATATAACATCAAATGCCAATTTGACTTGGCTGAGTTGATAGTTCACTGTAGAATAGTCTTAAGAGTTTTGTTTACAGCTTCCACCTACCCATTGGCTTGGGGGTAGTAAGGTGATGAAAGCTCCTGCCATAACCCAAGCTTTGATGTTAATTCGGTCATCATTTGGTTCTGAAAGTGGCTGCCATGGTCAGTGACAATCTCTCTCGGGATGTCGAACCTTGCTATGATCTGGTTGAATAAGAAGAGAGTTGCAGTCTCTCCATCATCTTTAAACGTTGGCATAGCTTTGACCCACTTAGTGAAGTAGTCGACAGCTACAATGATATAGTGATGCCCCCTTGCTGACAGGGGGTCGCATGTAGTGTAATCAATCCCCCACTTAGTGAAGGGACCAACTGTGATGACATGAAACATAGGAGCGGGATGTGCCCTCATCTTTCGAGAGAAGATTTGGCACGGATGGCACTTCTTGACCGATTCAATGCAATCTTTGATAAGTGTTGGCCAGAAGTAACCTGCTCATAGAATATTTTGGGTTGTTGCCAACCCAGATAAATGACCACCACAAGCTCTAGTAGGGCAATCATTGAGCACAATGATGGCCTCCTCATGAGTGAGACATCGACGTAAGATGCAGTCTACACCTCTCCGATACAATGTATCATTGAGTATGAGATAATTCTTAGCTTGATGGCGTATCTGCCGATGCTCCTCAAGAGAAGCATAGGTGGGGCATTTCAAAGTCTGGAGATAGATAAGTATATCTCCATACCAGGGATATGAAGATGCAATAAAAAACATATCTCCCCAGATAGGCGATTCCTTAGGCACAATGTCACCTGACTCAACCGGAAGTTCCAAAATAAGCTCTGCGAAGACCAATGACTTCTTAGACTTTGCGGAAACGAAGTCTAAGTCAAATTCTTGGAGGATGACTATCCATCTACTAATTTTTCTGCCTATAACTCGTCATGTCAACATGTACTGGAATGGATTCACGACAACAATGACGGTGGTCTTGCGAAACAGAACATAGTGACAAAACCGTTGAACAATATGAACTTCCGCCAACACAAGTTTTTTGATATGAGAATAATTGAGTTCCAGTCCTACGAGGCCTCGACTCAGGTAATAGATCACGTATTCTGAGAACAAATCGTCTTCTTGAACTAAAACCATGCCAATGGTTGACTCTGCGGCAGCCATATATAATAAGAAATCTTTGTTATAGTTAGGTGGTCGTATCAGAGGTGCGGTTGTGAGGGCATGTTTTAATGCGTCAAAAGAGCATGGAGTGGATTCGTCTCAGAAAAAAGGAACGTCTTTCTTTAGTAAACGCATAAATCCCTTGGTGATTTCGGCATAGTTGGCGATGAAGCGTCGTAAGAAGTTCACCTTGCCTTGTAGACTCTGAAGTTGTAAGATTGTGCGTGGGGGGGGGCAACTGGATTATTGCCTCCACCTTAAGAGGATCGACCATGATCCCTGTTGTTGATACGATGAAACCTAACAAACGTCTTGACGTTATGTAGAAGCTGCACTTGTTTGGATTCAAGCGAATCCTAAAGTAGCGACAGCGTTCGAAGATTAGTCTAAGATGTGTGGGATGATCCATTCGCTTGTGAGAGCGTGATGCTAAATCATATAGATAGGCCTCGAATATATGTTTGAGGTCATGAAAAGCAAAATACATGGCCCGCTGGAAGGTGGCTCCAGCATTTTTAAGGCCAAAAGGCATCTTACGATATGCAAATGTACCCCATGGACAAATAAATGTCGTCTTGTGTTGGTCTTCAGGTTTGATTTGGATTTGATTATATCTCGAAAAACCATCCATGAAAGAAAAGGATTCACAAACGACACATTCATCAATGATCTGGTCAATGAATGGTGTTGGAAAATTATCTTTTGGACATGCCTTGTTCAAATTGTGGAAATCGGTACATACACGAATAGTGCCTTGTTTTTTATTGACCGACAAGGGATTTGACACCCATTGAGTCAAATGGATAGGATAAATAAAACTTGCCTTTAGCAATTTCTCAACCTCAATCTTGATGGATGCTGCTTTCTTGGGATTGACTGGACGAAGTTTTTGTCGAACAGGCTTGGCAGCATGATACATTGTGATTTCATGTTCAACTATTTTTGGATCGATACCTGGCATTTCCTCATAAGACCAGGCAAAAACGTCGCGGAATTCTTTGAAAAGATCCGTGTAAATTTGAATTTCTTCGGGGGAGCAATCCACTCCGACAAAGACATTCTCCATGACGCCAGGGTTTCAGGAGATGTTGATGGGTATAGTTTCAGAAATAGTTTCCATATTGCCCTCAGCATAAATTTCCTGCGTAGCTAAGAGATTAATAGGACACGGATGATCTCTCGTCATGGTAACGGTGAATTCTCCTGCTTCGATCTAGCTTAACTTTGGGAGAAAATATGATTTGTGATGAAGATCTTCCCAAGGTTTGTCCGGACTAGTCATTGCTTTGATTACTGCTTTGTCAGAAGGCAAGACTAAGTCTAACGAATCGACATTAGTGAGAGAACCCTGAGCCCAAATAGGCTCTAGAAGTGGATCTAACTCTTGTGCAGGAGTCGGATCAGGGTTAGCTGAAGCTTGCTGGACTAAAGAGTATGCTACCTCAACGACAGACAAGGGCATGGACATGCCTGAGTGCCCTATCTCATCCATCGTGGCTGATGGGGAAGGAAGAATCCAAGGATCCTCAAAGTAAGTCGTGTGAAACGACGAAACTTGAAAAATCTCAACCTTATGGTGATTAGATATAAATTTGATATCATCGTGAGGAGGTGGGTAATTGAAGGTACCCATCAAGGATGGGCACAAACCAAATCCTACGTTAACAACACCTGATTGAGGATTATCAATCATCGCGACCATGGATGCCCCCGAAGCTGGGTCATGTCTAGAGAAAGATAGTTGAACAATGGTCACTATCTGACCCTCATGTGGAAACAACAAGACTCGGATAACTGTAGCAACCACAGCTTGCATAGCATAAGTCCAACTCCGTCCTAACAAGAGATTATAGTCGAGGGGAGCATTGACTACCTCTACTTCGACACACACAGTTTTCCCTCCTAACTAAATAGGGAAATAAGGAACCATGTGGTCGGAATGAACGACCGTCGAAAGCAGTGAGGAGAGTAGGTGATGGAGACAAAATGGGTTGGTCAATGGCCTTCCAGCATGCTAACGACATAACGCATGTCAAGGCACCCTCATCGACCACCATGCTGAAGATATTCCCAGTAAAATTTTTCTTGGGATGATCCACTACTATTTGAAATGCTACGTGGTAAGGAAGACGAGGTTTTAATTTGGTTGTATCTAACATGATAGTGCCTGGATTACAAGTCTCAGTAGAGCCCAAAGTGGTTAACAAGGATTTCCTTTGAGCAGGGAAGCTTTGGAGGACCTCCAAAGCAGACATCTCACAAGGGGTTTGTGATAAATCCTCCACCACAGAGTAATTCTAGGCGGCCCTTGCATTTGGGTTGTGAGAAGTTTTTTTAAATGCACCCTTTGGAAGAGATGGGAGATCAGCTTCTTTACCCTTCTCAGAAGCACTTGGTTTACTATAGTCATGTGCTCTAGTTGATATGAAAGCATCACCCCTAACCATATATACGTTCGCTGATGAGGGATTGTTTGGAGGTGGGCAGGTTTCTTGGTTGCCCCCTTCTGTGCTTGTAGAGGCTTGAGTTATATTTTTCCCATGTTGAAAGGGATTAGTCAACACTACCTGTTGTTGCTATTTGACAAACTTTTGAGCCTCTGCAAGTCGAGGACAAAGATGCGTTGGGTGATCTTCTACACACAAGTTGCATGGATACCTCACCTTCCGTTTTTGTGTGTTGTCCCCACCAGCATTATCTGTGGGTTTTTTATCCCCCTTACCCTTCTTTCGTTGTTTTTTCTTCCCTTCAGGCTGTTGGGTGGCCTTTGGGTTATTCGACTGCAAGGAGTGTACTTCCGACGTTTGGGTAGGGGGAGCAACCAAAGTAGTAGTTTGGCTGGCCGTTGTGTGTTGTATGGATAACTGTTGCAACTATTTTGTCAATTGCTCAATGGGCTTGGTTTGTGCTGAACCAACAATACCATCGGCATGTGGTCTAGCTCTCTGTCTAGTTTTATCCAGTATCGAACGTGGTGCATCTGGCAAGATGTTTGTCAGAAAAACAGGATCGCGGAGCAATAAAATAAAACAAATGCAGAAACAAAACACAGAAGACACACAATACAAGAGAGACACAGATTTACATGGTTCACCCAGTGTGGGCTACGTTGACTAGAGAAATTGCCAAGTCCTTCCTTTATTATTATCCAGCAAATGAAGGGATACAAACTACAACAAAGCCCACTGTAACTTCCTATTCTTTCTCTCATAGTCTCCTCTCTCAGAATACAATATTCACCATTAACCATAGCCACGATACATTTCCCTTATAAAAGAGGGTTTCCTTCTAGGGAAAAAAACCCTAACATAATCTCTACCGTTAGATCTGCGACCTTATAATGAATGGTCCAGATTTACAATGAAATTACAATATAATTTTACAAGGCAATTTTTGCTTTGGGGGCTTCGCCCCTGAACCCCTGCTGGGGGCCCGCTTGCCCCCAGACCCCCCAGCCAGGGGGATAGCCCCCCCGGACCCTATAGAGGGGGTACCCCCCCTCTGCACTCCCCCACGTGGAAGAGTGTACATACTTCTGGGGTGTAAATACTTCATGGGGTATAAACATGGCTGAAAGCAAGGACCTCTGAATCAGGAAGATAATCAAGCTCCACAACCAACAATGTTGTATAATAAACCGGACTAAGAATAGATGAGCTCAAACTATTGAGCCCTCATGATGGCATCTTCCTCGGAGAAAACTCCAGATGTTGCGACGTCTTTGGATAACTGTGGGACCAAAGACTTAAGGAACCACTCAAGGAGGAATGCTGGTGGGATTGGTACTTTGATTAAACTCTTTCGACGTATCCACTCTCGAATATGATCAGAGATATGGTCTGTTGTTGTCTATTCGAAATTGGTGAGCAACTCTATGCGAGCGTCATATCTCACATGTAACTGGAAATGGTTAAGGAAGGCCATCGCCAGTTCGCCAAAAGAAGAGTATCTTGAGAAATTGAGCTCGATGTACCATTTAGTGACACTCCCAATAAGAGTACGTTGAAACAATCGCAACTGTACGAAGTCATATTTCAATGAGTTAGATGAGCACCAAAGATGAAAGGTAGTCACATGATCACTTGGATCTTCATTAGGCTTGGCCTTGAACTTTGGAATGTCCGAAGGAAACTTCGTTGGCATAGGCGGCCAACGTGGATCGTGACAAATAGGATCATTTAACAACCTTGTCAAATATGGCAAGTGTAACATTGTCAGGAATGGTAGTTTGGGTTGCTGCTGATAACCTGGGAAAAAGGGTCCTGGAGTTTGACTGGCACCAGGTTGCCAGGAAAAGTTTGGTTGTTGGCCTGGATTCTAATAGAAACCATGGCCCTGACCAGCGTAAGGATTTTTCATCTGTGGAGACATCATCGGCTGATTTCCCATAAAGGAGATAGAGTGTTGGGCATGCATTGTATTTGAAGGACTTTGGGAAGGATTACCCCATGCCAGTCCTGCGGGGAAAGGCATAGTAGTCTATCCAGGGTTCCATTGACTGTGGAAAGAATTACCCCAGAATGAAATTCTGGAGGAGGGAAAGGATCTTTGTCCTGAGTTCCAAGGTATTGCTATGTGTGCCCCCTATGCAAGAATAATACCCTGCGCATGAGTAGATTGTCCAAAAATGGGGTTGCCCCCAGTCGTAAAAGTGGCTAATGTGAATGTGTTGTTACCAAACGTCCTGTTCCAAGAAAACGGTGTCGAACCTACCAACATACTGTGCGAAGGTGTTCCTTGACTCCATGCTCCAAATAAACTAGTGTGTGTAGGCTGCCCAGCAGACTGCTGATGCAGACCACCAAGCAAAGGGGATGAAGGAGGGATATGACCTCCTACATAAGGAAACATGTTAAAAGGGACAGGAGTGCCCCCAAGGTGACCTTGCAGAGGAGCGCTAGAGCTCCCTGCCCCTAGACCTAAAGTATGTAAAATGGAGTAGGTTAGTACAAGACTTGTACCCGAACTAGGCATACCATATGAGAACGGAGGGCCTGTCGCACTAGGTGTGAAGGGGGTTGTGGCCGCCACCATAGATGGGTTAGGTCCACTGTGTGACGTAGTTGCGGCCGAGACCATGGTGGCTCGGACCGATGATGGTAGGTTAGGAGATGAGTCTCCTGTGGTGGCAACTGTGATGGGAATTGACGAAATCCTAGAAGGATTAACAACATTTGTTTCCATTGCTGTTGGAGGCACTGTCTGGCGTTCGTGAAATTGGATTGGTACAATAAACGGTGCCAAGATATCAGTGGTTGGGGTTTCAACCAAGCCAAGAGCGGTTTCTTCAAGGTCCAAAATGGTTGATTCCTCCGGGAGTTGTTCGGGCACAAAGGTTTGTAACCTGGTCGCTTCAAAAGACCCTTGTTGGTCTAGCTTCCGCCTTAATGGTGGCGGGGGTGGCTCCAGTGTAATCGACGGCAGGCCAAGAATCCTTCGTGACTAATGAAGCTCAAGATCCTCCACTGTGTGAGAAGATCCAAGACATGTTAAGGTATTCTAAACATTCAAAAGTAACACACACTAAAAAGAAGCCCCTAAGAGATAAGACAAGCAATCACTAAACTATTTGGAAGAACAGTTACAACAACCAACACTAGAGCAACTTACCAGTGCAAGTGCAACTCGAAAACGGAAGCACCCTTCAGGTATACTCTGCAAAGCGTGGCCTGATGTCTGTCCTAGGTACTGCGGTATACCCCTACAGTCACCCGTGTATGTCCCTAAAAAGATTGGCAAATAGGTTTCCAACACGCAAACAATCACCAGGCGGGTACAGTCAAAAGTCGGGTAGACCACAATGAGCAGGGTATCGAGCTCGAAACCTATCAAGGGTATCGAGAGAAAATGGTTCGAAAGACAAATGAGGAACTTGAACGGATTCGAGACCCACGAAGCCCCGTGGCAAATGCAAACGACGGAATCCCAAAACAAGCCCTCTATATGTGTTCTCCACTACGATTGGTCCGGCTTTGGAGGGGTTATTTCCACTACCTTTCTGCACGCGACCTCGTGTTTATCCCCTGTGTTAGAGGGGGGTCTCGGATAAATTCCACGAAACTGGACTTAGACACTCCCTATCTCAGACTCTAATGTTTGGTTTTGAATGGCCTTGAAGAGTTTCCTCTCCAACCTAATCCAAGGCCCTAGTCCTGAACTAGTTTGTGAACCCTACAAACATAAAAGTCTAGTAGATTTTAAAATTAGTGTTTCTTTTATGGCTTTATCTTACGTCAAGGGGTATAAGGGTGAAATTGATGATGTGTAAAAGACGAAAGCAAAAAATGAATGAAAAAGATGGAAACAAAAGACTTTTACGAAATGCAAAATTTCAACAACTTTTCACAAAGAAAGATTTTTAATTTTTCTAAGATTTTATACAGCAAACTCAAAGGAATTTCGCTCGACTACGAGCTACTTATGATCTAAGTGAACTACAAAAAAATTATGAAATAAAAGAATTTTCCCTAGCTAATGATGCAGAAACAGACTCTTCAACCAAAGAAGAAAATGAAAAGAGATTTTTATTTATTTAAGTGCTAGTAAAGCAAGTAAGGGAAAATACTGACAAGCAAAAAAACCAAGAAAAAAAAAAATCTGGCTTAAAGCGCAGATCGCAAAGAATCGGATTAAAGAATCACACAAAGGCAATTGAAAAAACAATGACTCTCATGCTTGTCTAAAAACCATAAAACAAAATTTTCTTTTTATTTTTCTGTCAACTTTTAACTGAGAAAAAGCAGGCTAAGGGTAAGATGAAGCCTAAGCTACCGATTGTTCAAACATAGATTCAAACACCTGAGAGGAATACTTCTTATCAAAGGAGGGGATGACTGCCCCACCCTGAACAAAAAGTAGCCTGTACACGCACGTGACTGTCACTCAAACAACACGCGTGCAAACGTGTGCTGAACAGAGACAGAGAGCGTGTACACGTGGGCTGACCTTGTACAGGTTGCGTGTATATCTAAATTCTAAGGAAAAATATGAAAACAGGCAGTCCAGACCAGGAAGAGGCCTCTGGTATTGATAACCAGGATCCCTTCAAGTCTTGGATACTCTTTCTACCAGAAAAAACAAATAATGCAAGGAAAAATAATAAGGCAAAAAAAAACAATCTAAGATAGGACTGTTAACAAGCAAGACTTAGACACGATTCCAAAAAATCCCCTGAGAATGTGTGATTTTGACAGGGAAGAGGAGGACTACCTCTAAAGTTCTCTGAACTCCTACACGCTACTGCTATCTCTACAACTAGCGTTCACATGCGTGCTGTCAGAGGATAGGGCGCGGGTACATGCGTTCAGGCCTTCTGCAGGCCGCATGTACCTCTGTGTGTCCCAAAAAGTACAGTCAAGCAAAAGTTAGGGAAAGCTGGTATGGAAAACTAGACTCCCTAGTATCTCAGACCTTACAGAAAAAGAAAATATAGGCAAAGAAAAACAAAAAAACTAGTCTTTAAACTACCCAAAAAATTAAATAAATCCAGGAACCCTAAAGAGTATTCTCCCCAATATGGTCGCCAATTCTGTTGTTGGGAAAAACACCCTACAAACTAACAAATTAGGGTCAGACTTTGCATGCAGATTTGACTGAATAGAAACTACTTTTTTACCTACATCCCAAGATTTAAATCCTTTTTTCTCAGTAAATGCATGGAAAAGGACCACCTACCTTATTACCAGCATTCGATGTCGATCCTCCGTTGTGCTTGATTACTTGTTTGCGCTTCTCCTTCCAAAGATGACCTGCACTCAAGACAAACAACAACTATGCATGAATGCTACTTCTATACTCAAGGGTTAGAAATCAAACATAAACTAATCAAATCATAGATAGCTCATGAATTGGGATGGGAAAAGCATTCTTTTTATTATGTAAAGTGAATCAACTTACAAAAGATGAGACTGGCCACCGCTCCTTGAGCCTGATCCTGGGCTCCTCTTCTTCTATCCTTCAACTGCTTTGCATTAAATCTCCTTTGGCATGAGGAAAGGCTAAAGGGTTGGGACAATGGAATACGTAAATGGGCAGAGTTTCTTCGCTATATTTTTTCCTCCTCCAAATGGTACCCCTACCCCTTCTTTTATAGGCTAGAAGGAGCTAGGGTTTTGAATTAACCCTCGACCATGCATGGATGGGAGTTTCAGTTAACTGACCCATAGCTTTTTGTTCCGTCGGAAACTTTCCTTTTTTCGTGCTTTGGTAGGTACACGCGGGCTGTTGTGAGTCAGCTAGCGTGTAGTAATGGGTTAGGGCATGTGGGCCCTTACACAAGAAGATTTTCAAAGAGTTGTTCAGCAGAGTTTTGGCAAAGAAGGGATATGAGTTGGCCTGATGCCAGTTAAGCATGTGTGGTGCAATTTAGGGTTATAACAATGAGCAAGCTATTGTAGAGCTTGGATTTATTATGACTGGCTGTGGGTCAGTTTAGACTGTGGAAGACAGAAGAGTTCTGAGCATGTGAAGAAAAGAAAAACCCTAGTTGCTTAGAAGCAGACGCTTGTTGCATTATACACTGGCCACGTTCACACACGGGCTGTAGTGAGACAAAGAACATTCACACGCGGGCTATGTTATCGCACAGTTTGTAGGGTAGGGTTAAGTAGCTAGAAGTCAAGGCTCAAACTGGTGTAACAGGAGCTTCCCCACCTACTGTCACCTCGATGGGGAGCTCTTTCTATTTAGGGTGGCTAATCCCAAGGGAGACGTCCCTAGTAATCTGGGGTTCTGAAGGAAAAGGATCAAAGGTTTAAGGCTTCAAGGTTGAGGTAAGCTTTCCCTTCACAGATTACCGCCAAAAGGATAGTCAAAGAAGAGATATTTCACTGAAAGAGCACATGTTTGCGAGACAAGGCAAATGGAACTAAAATGTGCATACAGTGATTAGTACTTCAAAATATCAATGACTATATTTAATACATATGAGCAATAATGAGAGTAATTATTGACGAAGTCAATGATTGCAATTAAAGCTAAGACTTATAATATCACTTCCTCAATAAATAAAAAATGATACTTGCATTCAATGTATACAATTAATCCTTGTTATATCACAATGCAATAAATCTGCTCATACATAAATATTGTTGCTGCGTCACTATGTAGATTGAGGGTGATGTCAGTACTATTTCTAGTTGGTTTTAGCTAGACAAATAAGTGGACGTTTTGTTAAACAAGCCAATGAAAAATTGCTCAAAACTTAAATGTTAATAAAACCACAATGTTTCACACTAAACAAGGGTTAAAAGGAGGCTTGGCGTCATCAATATTGTTGCTGCTACAAAGGTGACTTCAGCCCTAATTTGAGGTTAGTTTGAGAGGCAAAGAGGTGGACGTTTTGCAAATTAGACCAATGAAAATATTCAACACATCAATGCCAATCAAAGGATGACCTAGCTGCAATTTTTATACCAATCAAAAATTCAATATAGGTATGACGTCATCTAGCTAGTTAGGGTTAGTAAAATTGCTAGGGTTAGTTAGGGTTTCAAATTAAGAGTTTGAAAGAGGTTGTTTCAAACACAAAAATCTCAACGTTTTAGGTTTGGACTAGTGCCTTAGGGTAAATGGAGTCAAGGAGTAAGGCTAATGGCTTGGGAGAATCTAAATCTAAGGACGGGAGAGTTAGGCTTTGTAGTGCTGCAAAGGTAGGGCCACAAAGTCAAAACCCTAAGGGGAGGAGGCTCATTCCGGTGTTGCAAAAGCAAGGCCTCATGCTCCTCCCTCTTTCCTTAGAACTCTTTGGAAAAACGGCTAGCTTCAAATTATAAGTCTAGGGCTGAAAAGTGTTGCTTGGGGACAAGGATTTTCAAACCCTAAGGTCAAAACCCTAGGTGTAAACTAAACTAGGCCTAGGACGTCTTCTTCCTTCAACTTATAATTCAAATCTAACTCAGAAAAAAAAATGGCTAGTGTAGCTATGGCTAGGCTAAACCTTCTTTAATCAATGGCTAAACAAGTTTTTATCATGGGGACATGAAGGAATGACCTACTTGTGTGTTTGCTCCCTAGGGTTTCAATGATTAAGCATAATAATAACAATGTAACTATACATGTAAGATATTCAATCAACAACCATTCAATCAAGAAGTTTTGTATGAGAAAAACACTTACAAATTCATGAAAAGCTTATCAAACCCTAGTTGTAACACCTTCCAATGATAAAAACACCATATGCATGCCAAAGATGATCCTTCCAAGTGTAGCACCTCACTCCAAGAGCAAATATCCAAGACAAAAGATAAAAATTGTTACTCTCACAAGAGAGCAAGTTGTGTTATGTAAAAAATGAGGCTCAACGTCCTCAATATATATGATCCAAATGACCTTGAATTACAAAATAGGTCATTAAAAACAGCCGACAAGGTTGACTTAACAATACTTCATTATTTGTCACATCAAATGCTAAAAATGCCAAAAATGAGCTAAAATGTGAGATGTCAGGCCCCTATGAGGGAGACGTTGGCCCTTTCAGGGCATCATTAGCATCCAGAAGGCAGAACGTTGGCCCCTCTGGGGCTCCTGCAACCTGCTACATGTGCCAAACAAGCCCATCACACTGCCACATGCTCTAGAAATCATCCAGGCTGTCCTAGGTGGCGTCCTGTCGATCAAAGCCACCCTCCATCTGCAGGGGCTGATCCCCCATAGGTCAAATCCCTGCCAAAGTGTCTTGATGAGGGTGTCCTTCTTCTTCTCCATGAAAGGGCTCGTCATAACTCTGTCCTGCCTCTGCCATCCCAGCAATCATCTGATGGGCTCTTTAGCCCCATGGAGGTCTGAGCTAATCATCTCCCCATGTGCACCGATCCTCTGGTACCTGTCCGCCGGGTATGGTCCTGCACATCAAAGACTACGCCCTCCATGGGCTCATCAGTCCTAGACATCATAGAAATGTAAATCATATCTCATTATTAAAGTTATCAAATATATGCATGAAATCCCTATCATATCATCTAAGAGCTCAAAGACATTACACAGATCTACTATACCAAGATAAGGAAACCGACAGAACAACCTATTGGGCTAATACCCACAAGAGATGGAAAGTTTGCTCAGATGATTATTCGAGCCATGTTTAATGTGGTGATATGGTTTTAGGGATGTCCAGTCATAGTAAGACCAAGGGCAGGTGTCGTCTGTGGGTGCCTTTGTAGGAGGCGAGCTGTACCCATCATGGATGCATTTTTTCCAAGCCCTTTTATTGCCTCATGTTCCTTTTTTTTTTTTCTTATTCAAGGTCTGACCAGAGGACACTACCTTGGCTTGGTGGCCAGAGCTGATAGCGTTACCCACTGGTATCTTCGCAGAAATGAGAAGGCTGGCTCGTGATGAGACCCCCTTTCCTTTGGCCATGCAACCAAAGGTCACTGCCCTAGTTTGGTGACCAGATAATGGCAATGTCATACTGCTAAATACTAACGAACATAATTGGTCGGCTCGTGATGAGACCTCCCATCCTCTTGGTTAGGTCTTGTTTTTATTATTATTATTTTTTCTTAGGGTCCCTTAGTTTCTTATCGAGAGGCTTTTTATTGCCTTCTCTGGGATCCCCTGGGTGAAGCATCTCTAGGTTTCATTTCCTATGGATT
>ML778858.1:331543-350493 GCA_009831015.1 Picea engelmannii | reverse complement strand
TGGTCAAGTGGATTAGTGTAAGATCCAAGCAGTCATCAGAAATGAAAGGAACCTAATGCATATATAAGAAGTTTATAACAATCAAATATGACACATACCATGATACCTCGGACCAATTACCTCATGGAGCAAGAGTCCTCTCTGATGCAAGCCTAGGCCGGTGGTGATGGAAGGTGCTACTGCTGATAGGACAAGTCTAGTGGAGAAGAAAGATGGGCCCTCCAGGGCCATGCTCAAGTCAATCCCGCTCTCGGTACTCTATGTCTAGGACCATGTGGGCCTCGAGACATGATCTCCTAGTTATCCCTAGATATCAGGGATAACAGGCTGCACTACTGACAGGTCACGTACCTGTTGACAGATTGATATCTATTGAGGATTGCTGCCTCATCTTAGTTGATGCTGAGGGTGTAAGCTGAGTCTTGCATATAGAGTTGGTGCTCTTGTAGAGTTGTACTCTATTCAGTTGTTGCTGATAAACCCAAGGATTGTAGTCCATAATAAAAAGAAAAAATTTACATACTGTTAGCACTTGGTAAATTTCCTAGAGGTCGAAAAAGAAGAAATCTACAAAGGTAACCTTAACCAACCGCTTTTAAAGTTGGGATCTAGCCCTTCCAACTTTAGAGAGGGATCTCTCTGTATGATTTAGCTTTGTTTTTAGTTTAAATTTTAGGCTAGGTAAAGGCACAAGTATGTTTTGTTGTAAAAAGGGTTTATAAATTGGTTGAGACAACTTACACATCCATTGGGCTATGGGGTTTGTATTTCATCAAATCAGAGATATGACCAGAAAAGCCAAAGAAAAACTTCACAGGGCGAGATAACACACTCACTGGATCTTCAATAATTAAGATGATGGATAGAAGAAAAGATAAGGAAAATAACTTCAACTAACAAGCACTTAAGAATCTCTTAATTGAAGATATTTAGAAGATAAACATTAAAATCTTTAGAATCAGAAACAGGGTATCGGAGATAAATCCTGCAACATAACGCTATTCGTAAAGATTAGTTATCGAAAACAAGATGATTACAGAGCAAGAAAACATTTAACTGAGAAAATCACATCACCAATGAACATGCGCAGGAATCCTGTAAAGTGCCTCTTCTTTATTAATGGCAGATCTCTTCAAAAATAGTACAATCTGATAGCCACAGGGTGTGCGAATCGACAACCCCCAATACATTGAAAAATGAAGTATTTATAAGTCAAAATACAAACGTTCCTGTCATAACTGATCAGGACGTGTCCATTCTATTTTTAGCATAACTAACTTAACTAATCAAAATCTGTTTGGTGACTCATCACAACTGTTTGCTGAACTTCTGGGTAGGCTGTTGGTGAGGTGCCTTCGCAACCTCTTCTAACTGGACAGGTGACTGTATCGTGCCATCTCATATGCTAATCTAGTAGATCACACAGCTCCTCCCATCTGATATGACCTGGCACTGTGACTTTAAGCAATCTCCTGTACACTTCATCCATATCTGTGTACTTAGCAAATGTGGGCTTGATGACGAATATGTGCTTAATTTCATGTTGGATATCAATATCCAACTGCAGGGCCTCTATGAATGCTATTCCCGTGATACTCCCTTGTACCCCTGCAAACTTGGAACTAGACGCTCCAGTCAACTTCTTCTTATAATCAGGGAGTGTCATTAATTTATCGTTGATGACCTTCATACCAGGCAGGCCTTTCCTTTGCAGAGCATCTATCTTGTGGAAAAACTTTTGCACTCCTTGATCCATAACTTAGATTTTCTCCTCAAGCTGAAGCATGAGGTCTCTTTTGGTCAGAACTCTTTTCACCTCCAATATAGTTTCTGTCCTGTCCTCTATCTTCAATTCTTCTAGTTCCTCCCTGGTCTTTGAATTCAGGAACCTCATGATTTCATTAGCTTGGGCCGGCATGTCTCCCAACTCTATCCTGATTTTCTCCACTGCTTGTTTGATCCTCTCGAGCAACTCATTTTGTTCAAACATAATTTGAAACATGGGTCAGATTTCATTTATGGACTTGGAAATATCAGTCCATATCACCTCTTTGGCCTCAGCCAGAGTCTTCCCTGCCACGGTCTGCTTTTGGAGCTGCTGTAGCTCCTTCCTGATTTGCTCATTCACCTGCTTCTCTTTAGACAGGCTCGTTTGGAAAGAGGTTTTAAGCTCTTGGATATTCTCCACTTCTTTCCCGAGCTTGCTGATTTCTGACTCTTGCAAATTCATCCTCTCCATAGACTTGGCCAGGTCTGTGGTTCCTTCCGGTAGTTGCACTGTTGTTGTAGATGGAACAACTGTCACTGTCGCTGTGCTCAATCCTGCAATGGGGATAGCACTTAAGGTGATTCCTTCCATTGTATTTGCCTGCTCTCTCTCTTTTAGCAGTTTTTCCATCTCAGCCTCCATCTCCTTTAACTGAGCATTCTGCTCCATGAGTAATTTCAGCATTTCATCCTTTTCCCCTTCTTTTTCGGCTATCTCCTTCGTTTGTGGGTCCTCTATTGGAGGAATCTTTAGCTGCTTCCTTAAGGAAGCGATGTCAGCATTTTTCTTTTTGATCATTTCCTCGACAGCCTTAATGTTAGCAGGGTCGTAGCCGATCTTGAGGAACAGCTCCTCCAATGTCTTGATTTTGTTGTCCTTTGTGAAAGATGATATTTTCTCCATCTTCAGCTGGGTCTGGGCATTGCTCAAAGCTATCTGATATTTTGAAGCAGAAGCTGAAGCATGGGCCAATGTGTGGAAAACCATCTCCCCAGTTTGCTTGTGCAGATCCATCTGATCTATAGGGTGCACGTCTTTAGCCTGAAACTCAAATGTGGCCCTTTTATAATCTGATATAACCTTGGGATCTGACACTTGTGCTTGGAGGTAGGCCATATGCATCCTACCTTTATCTGTATCGAATGTCGAAAGAAGCTTGTTTTGAGATGTGGACGACTGCTTCTGGAACTAGGCATAAGTGCTGGTAGTAAGAGTCTAGTTTTTCTTCTTGATCAGATCATATTTTTCAAAAATGCCCAACTTGGGCCCGGTCTTGCTTGGTGGAGTATCTAAGGGAGAGTCTGTGGTTTTCAATTTTTTTGCTACTTCCTTGTGCTGACTTGAGCCGAAAGGTAGACTAGCGGGCTTGACCCCTGGGGTGGCCACTGCGGTGGTTGTGATCTCTTGCTCCACTGTCGTGCCTGTCATTGGAACTGACCTTGGCTTTTTGGCGTGCATCTTAAATTCCTCTGAAGACACCTTTGTTACCGGAGAAGACGATTCTTGCCGGGGCCTCTTTTCCTTGGGATTTTGAGGTGTGGCAGTGGGTGGTGCGCTTGTTGAGGGTACTTGCCTTTCCATCCCGACAGTTGGTTCCACATCCACCAATGTATCAGGCTCCCATTTTGTTTGATTAGAAAATCTCTCGATTTCCGGCCTGGGCTCATGTGCATATGGGGCATTCTTATTTTTGACTCTCATCTCAGAAATGATCCCGCGGGGATCATAATGCCAGGTGAAACTTGTCAGAAATTTCATTTCCCTCAACAGTTTGTCTGCTTCATCACCCGCGCCTCTATTATTGCAGATGAAAGAGCCTATCTGCCCTTTAATCTACAATTGTTGCTTCTTTTTAAGGGAAACAAAGTGAATATCATCAGAATTCATAATTTGTCTAATATATTCTAGTGCGAAAATCCTTACCGGTATATATCTCGGAAGCTTGTATGGTGCCAACTCGCACCCATAAACTCGGATCTCGGAGTGATTCTGATACAAGTACCAGTCTCCTGTCTTTGCATTGTCCGAGAGGTGTAGAATTCTCTGGACTTCGTCATTTATTTGTGGCTCAGGCATGCCACTCAACATACTTACCACAGGGTGGTAAAACTGATCAATGAACGCTGTGAAGTTGTATTCGACAGAATTGTGCTTTAGAAGAGACGTCCACGCTGTGACTGGATGTGGCCTCCCGTCGATGTCCATCTTCTGCATGGAGAAATTGAACCTGTCTGCTTGGAAGTAGATGAACATGTAGACAAGAATGGATGAATACCTGAACATGCCCTCTGTGGCGAAATTCACCAATTGTTCATGGATGTTATTGGCTAGGAAAGCACTGTAGTTGAACTGCGTGGTCGGCTGTTCGTCATTTGAGCAGATAGATAGAAAACCCAGGATGGGTTCATCTACCCATTGATCGGAATATTACCCAAGCAGGGCACATAGGGAAGAAAAAATTTGATTTCCTTTAGTGGAAAACAAAGAAGAGGGGTATGGGGGATTGGTGGACGGGAGCGGAGTGGAAGTGGGGAGGAAAAGCTCAACTATCTGAGCTCTCTGTGGGAAAGTCATCCTTTGATAAAGCTCAATGAGGATTTCTAGGTTGAATGGGGCCGTAGATTCCGAGCGGGTTATCTGCATCATCTGGTTGATATCCTCTGGGGTGATGAAGAAGAGGACGTCCCCAGACGAAGAAACAATGGATTTCTGGTCAGGGACGTAGTGAGCCTGGCACTTGAGCGCAAACTCAGGGAAATGGTGAATTTGGGGGAACAGATATAGGGAAACATTGGACTCCCAGAGCCCAATTTCGTCACTTTGGTCGAGGAAGACTTCCTGGAGCCATGACTATAGATCAGAGAAGTCAAAACTGCATATAGTGTCCGCTATCAAGCGATCTTTGTCGACCATAGGAATTTTATCCAAGTCAACCGGAGGAGAAATGAACGGATTCTCTTTCGCTTCAGTTTGCTTTGTCTTAGACACCATTTCGGCAACTGTACCTGCAAAAAACAATACGTTAGTGGGGTCGACTGACTGTAGGTGAAAACGATGTGGGAGCAATGGAGGAAAAGGAGGTTTCTAGCGCGATGGATGAATAACGAATACAAAGGAGAACAGTAGTTTTATTTAAAAATGGGTCGGTCGGACGCGGGAAAATGGTCAACGTGACAACGGGTATGTTATCCCATTATTAATGGACAACGGGTCACTTGGGGTGATATGGTAGGTGACTGTGACCAGAGTATACGGACGACTGATGTGGAGGTTTGTGATTGGGGGTAAAAGTCGCCAAAGGAGGCCGTCTATGAATGAAGGGGGTTATGGTACTGACAACGTGGATTGACAACAGTTATGGGATGGGACTTCGACCCGGGAGCAAGTGGAACAAGTGGACTTAGTGGAGGATGACATCCAGGGGTGATGGGGTGTCAGACAGCATGTGAAGGATGGGACTCATGAGCCAATGGGGTGATGACACATGTAACAAGGGGCCCGCCGTAAGAAAGATTCATTCCGGACCCCCCCCTTTGATTAAAGGCAGAATACCAAGGGGGGTCCGCAATCCACCATGATCCATTGATCTGCGCGTTGGATTTCTGACCGCAGATCTTTGCTCGCTTTTTAATACCAATTCCGGACCCCCCCCCCCTCCATTAAAGGCAGAACAGAGGGGGGGGTCCGAAATTCAATGTGAACCGTTGATTTGAGTGATCAGTTTAGAGCTGTCCAGATGTGCGCCTACGTTATAACCAATTCCAGACCCCCCCCCCTCCGTTAAAGGTAGAACGAGTGGGGGGTCCGGAATCCAATATGATCTGTTGATTCATGCGCTCGGTTCTGGACCATCCAGATCTGCGTAAACATTATCGCCGATTCCGGACCCCCCCCCCCCTCCCTCCGTTAAAGGTAGAATGCTGAGGGGGGTCCGGGATTGTCTGTGAGCCATTGATATAATCATCGTGATCTGGACCATTGGAAGGTGCATGAAGGATAGGTCGGGAGCAGAAAATGTCAGGTGTAGGAAAAACTTAGGATTAGTGCTTTCACATGGGTTTTTCTTCGATTTTTCTCATATACACCGCCAAGGGGACATCATTTCAACTACACTTAGGCATTGGAGTCATAGGGTAACATCTTTATCGATCTGGCTTTATTTTGGCAAGGGAGGCCAAGCAGTTAATCTACATTCTAACCTACTTTCACAAGGCAATTAATCCAAATTAAACTGTTGGGTTAAGATTTTATTCTTTCTAGGGGCTATCTGATCAGGATTAGATGGCCTGATCAGATGTATTCACTAATTCTAACCTAGGGGCTATCTGACCAAGATTAGATGGTCTGATCAGATGTATTCACTAATTCTAACCTGTGGGTTATTTGACCAGGATTAGACAGTCTGATCAGATGCATTCACTAATTCTAACCTGTGGGCTATCTGACCAGGATTAGACAGTCTAATCAGATGCATTCACTAGCCTATCAACATTGAAAATTTAAAAGGACTTTATCATGTTTGAAAGGTATGACCAAGTCACTGTTATTGCATGGGGCTTTTGTTTCCATTCTTTTATGCCCTCTTTTCTTTTTCTTTTCTTTTTTCTTTTTCTTTTTCTTTCTTTTTTCTTCACAAATTATTTGAAAAATGAAATATCATTTGTTAGCAAGATCACCAGATACAGATAATATCCAAGTCATCAACTGATTCCCATAATTTATGGGGTGATAACACATACATCTTGTGTTCTTTGTGTCCATTGTGATGATGACCTGTTGATGATATATTGCTGATACATGTTGCTGATATGTGCTCACATCTAATAGGTTATAAATGACGGCAATGGATAATGAATAAATGTTGAATGCAAATTGATAAGTTTTGTGCAAGAGAGAAGTTTTGGGAAAAAGTGCCCCAAACTCATTCACCCCCCCCCCTCTAAGTGTGGTAGGTGTGTCCAACAGAAACGTCATCACGTGACGTAAGTAAGTGACATCACTCCAGGAGTTTTACTTCGGGAGATTTACAACCAACACTTGCCCAAAGTTTTGAAGTGTCGAATGTCGAAGTCCCGAAGTGGACATAAGTCGTCCGATCTGAAAGATCACTTCGGGAGCATTCTCATCCGTTGATCATACTACAGTGAAAATTTGAGACTTGAGAATTCCAAAGTCCGGAGATGCGAAAGGATCATGACGGTTGATCCAAAATAGACATGCGTCAGTGAATTGTCAGCTCCAAGAAAAAGAAAAGGAAGGTTGAAAGGTTGGAAAGTTGAGATCTCTGAACCTTGAATACCTGAAGGGATTGTGATCGTTGATTCAAGAAGACTACGAGTCGTTAGATCGTGGACTTTGGGTGATATTCTCTAGGAGAAAGCGAAGTTTGAGAATTGAAAGTCCCGAAGGCCGGACTCATGGAGGAAATCCTGATCGTAGATTCAGGGAGACAGGTGTCAATAGATCTTCCACTCCGAAAGATAGTCATATGGGAAAAGCGAGGTTTGAGATTTGAAACTCTCGGAGCCCGGATCACGAAGTAAATCTTAGTCGTTGATTTAGGGAGGTTAAATCTTATCCACATATCGTGAAAGGACATATATGAACCATCCATTTAGGATCACTGTCAATATCGTGAGATCGACAGTCCGATCGCATTACGGGGCTAGAACATGCTCAGGTCTTATTTTTTCTTAAGCAAGCCACAATTGAAACCACGATTTTGATGAAAGGGTATGTGGTAGCTCGAGCTAAATTGCGGGGTGAAAAGAACTTTGATTCAAACCACCTTTGGACACGCTCGCAATCGCGTGGTCATGTGAAGATCACCGCCCAAGGTCATATCAAGAAACGAAGCTAGTGTTCACAAGACCGAGTTCGGGAAGCACCTTTTGAATAAGCGTTTGGTCACCGCTAGTGGTCACGTGAAGGAAGAGGATTAGAAGAAAAAGAAGCCAAAGACGACTGGATGTAACTGACAAAGAAGACGAAGAGTTGTGACTGCCATAGAAGCCAAGGAATCTCAGGATAACGCCCACTGATGATGAACAGATTCGGTATAACCGCTAGATAATATGAAGAGTTGCTAGGATGATCTAGTAGAGGACTTAGCATGATAAATACATGCAAAGAATGTGCTTTTGGTGAACTGATGCATGAGTGTAGAAGGAAATAGTAAGAAGTCAAAAAGGAGTAGAGAAGAGGTTCATCGAAAAGTAATGTAGTGTATGCATAGAGCATAAAAGGCATAAGAGAAGATGAATAGGGGGATGTTGGTTGTGCAGGAGAAAAAGAGAGTAGAGCATAGAAGAAGGTATATGAAGAACCATAATAGAGGATAGAGGTTGCAAGAGGCAGAGGAGACATGGATCTGTAACAGACCATATCAAAGATAGAGAAAAAGAACAAAGAGCGCAAGGGAGGCGTGTAGGAAGACATTGATGCAGGCAATGCAGAGCAGTGTAGCAGAACAATGATGAGACTGGTAAGCCATTGATAAATACTGTATCACTGTGATAAATTAATGAAAATAAAAGATTTATATTTCAGAGTAGTAGGGAGGTTCTAGGGAGGACTGTTGTCCTCTAAGTTTTAAGTGGGTGCTTGAACACAGGGAGTTGTAGCTTTCATTTGGTTGTAGCCAGAAAAACCAGGGTGGCAGGGAGGTGCAAGGGAGAACTATTGTTCTCTTTTATACAGGTTGGTGCCCTTGTAATTGGAAGTTGGTGCTTCCATCCAGTGGGTGCTGGAACACTCAGGGAGTTTGTGGTTCCTTCTAGTATGTGCTAGAGAAACCAGAGAGTTCTTTCTCTCAGCAAGTTGCATCTTGTAAAACAGAGGTGGTAGTCTCACAATGAGTTGGTGCTCATAAGAATGATAATGTACAAAAAATAAAGATTACTTATCATATAAAGAAGAAGAGGTTTTTCCCTTTATGGGTTTCCTCATGAAATATATGTCTCTATATATTTCATGTGTGTGATTGATGTTGACTATTCTATTGCTTACTTCCCTGCATTATTGTGATTGTCATTGAGTGTTCTGTAAAGAGTTTTAAAAGGCCATAATTATTTAAGCACAGTAAAAACTGATTCACCCCCCCTCTCAGTTGTCCAACAAGGTGTGTATTTTCCATTGTATATTTTATGTTCTTTTATTGAAAATTTGTTTGCAGTAAAATATTGTACAAGGTTAAAATCTACATTTGGTATCAGAGCTTTGTTGGCTTCAAAGGGGTGCCTTTGTGGTCAAGGTTTTGGATTGATACTGTGATAAGCCTTGTTACAGTGGGAGATCTGTGGTATTGATTTTTCAGGTGAAAAGAAATGGCGAGCAGTTTGAAAATGGAGATCGAGAAGTTTAATGGGAAAAGTTTTGAGTTGTGGAAGCTCAAGATGGAAAATCTGTTGGTGGACAGAGATCAGTGTATCGCGGTGGATCTAGGTATTGCACCTACATGAACTTCAGCAAATGACTGGAAAAAGTTGGATCGAAAGTTGAAGAGCACAATCTGATTGTGTCTCTCAGATTCAATGTTACTGAATGTGTCATAGGAAGCTACAAGCAAAGGTTTATGGGATAAGTTGGGGAAGTTGTATCAGTCCAAGTCCCTAGTAAATAAACTATTGCTAAGAAATAAGTTTAATAACATGAGGATGAGAGATGGAGACTCGGTGACAGAGCATTTGAATGCCTTCAATATTGTGGTAAGTCAGTTAGTATCTGTTGAGATTAAAATTTCAGATGAAGATAAGTGTATTAGTTTACGATGATCTTTACCAGAATCGCAAGATAGTTTGGTTGTGGCCATAGGTAGTAATACAACTTCCTTGAAGTTTGATGAAGTGGTCTCATCCTTTTTGTCGGAGGAGATGATATGGAAGAACATGGAAGGATAGAGCACAAATGCATTATTCGCAAGAGGACTCAGGATGCTCCTAGGAAAGAAATAGATATAAGTCCTCAAGTGGGAGATCTAAGTCTTCTGGAAAGTTTGTAAAGGTATGTTGGAGATGTGGAAAAGAAGGGCACTACAAGAAGCAGTTTATATCCAAAGTTAAGAAAAAGAAGGGATCTGAAGAATCTCCTTCTACAGAAGAAAATACCTCCAAGGAAGAAGGAGGGGATGTGTACCTGGCTTATGCAAGCACACATGCAGATCATGAGACATGGTTGGTTGACTTAGGTGAATCCTTTCATATGACTCCCCACAAGGAATGGTTCTGTGATTATGAAAGGTATGATGAAGGTAATGTTTTCCTAGGTGACGACTCAACAAACAGAATCATAGGTCGAGGAAAAGTCAAGTTAAGGCTCATATATGGAAGGATTAGAACACTACTTGGTGTTCTACACATCCCAAGATTGGCCATAAATTTTATTTATGTGCGAAAAATTTACGATGGAGGGGTAAAAACAATATTTGAAAAGGAAACCTGCAGGATGGTTCAAGGAGCAATAGTGTTGTTGAAGAGAGTTTGGTTTGGAACTCTGTATAAGTTGCAAGGAAGCACTATTAGTTATGGGTGTAATAGTTCCATTGTTCTTGATACTGGAGTTGAAGAAGAAAGAACTCCTACAGTCTCTAGAGAAAAGGTTATGCTGTGGCATCAAAGACTAGGGTATATCAGAGAGAATGGTTTTTGACTACTACACGGTAAAGGTATGGTTGAAGGTATGTATAAATACTCTCTGGATTTTGATTTCTGTGAATATTGTGTATATGGGAAGAAAAATCGGGGAAGATTTCCCTCTTGTGCAACGAGGGTAGAAAGAATTTTACAGCTAGTTCAGAGTGATGTGTTTGGACTTGTGTCTGTTCCATCATTGGGAAAATCTGTGTACTATATCTCATTTATAGATGAATTCTCAAGGAATACTTAGATATATTTCCTCAAGAATAAATATGAAGTCTTTGACAGGTTTAAAGAGTTTAATTCTCTTGTTGAGAATCAAACAGAGAAAATAATTAAGGTTTTGAGGACATATAATGGCGGAGAGTTCCACGGGAATGAATTCAGAGAATTCTGTAAGAAGTGCAGTATAGAAAGGAAGAAGACTACTCCATATACACCTCAACAGAATGGAGTTGGAGAAAGGATGAACAAGACACTGATGCAAAAATCAAGGTGCATGCTCAGTGGTGTCAGGTTAGGGAAATAATTATGGGCAGAGGCAGTGGGTACTGCTTGTTATCTGGTCAACATATCACCCTCATTAGCATTGGATGAAAATACTCCAAAAGAGGTATGGACTGGTAGGAAGCCTTCTCTCACACATCTCAAGGTATTTTTGGATGTGAGGCCTATATTCATGTTCCAAAGGAAACAAGAGTAAGCTAGATAGGAAGGTTGAAAAATGTATCTTTATTGGGTATAAAGATGGTCTCAAAGGTTATAAGATTTGGAACCCATAAACTAAGAAGGTTGTGTATAGCCAAGATGTGGTATTTAGATAAATGAAGGATGTTGTTAAACAGGAAGTCCTACCAAGTAAGGAAGAACCAGAGAAAATAGAGTTTGATTTAAAGGATGATGAATCAGACTCTACAGAAGAACACGAATCACAAGAAGAAGATCCTCATACTTTAGTATTGAGGAGATTAGTTCGAGAAAGAAGGCTACCAGAAAGGTATACTCCATCTAATTTCCATTCAAATTTTTCTTTGTCTATTACTGATGATGATCCTAGAACTTTCAGGGAGGCAGTGGATTCAGAGGATGGAAAGCTCTGGAAAAAAGACATGGATGAAGAAATGGAAGCCTTGGATAAGAATGAGGCTTGCGATCTGGTGGAGTTGTCAACTGGAAGAAATACCATTGGCAACAAATGGGTATTTAAAAAGAAGTTGAATGCAGAAGGAAAAGTGGAGAAATACAAAGCTCAATTAGTAGCAAAGGGTTATTCCCAGGTTGAGGGAATCGATTTTGGTGAGATTTTTTATCTTGTTGTCAAGTTAACTTCTATAAGATTTATGTTATTTGTTGTTGTTGCATTTGATTTTGAAGTAGAACAAATGGATTTGAATACAACATTCCTATATGGGGATCTGGAAGAAGAAATATATATGAAGCAACCAGAAGGATTTATTGTGAAGGGAAAGAACAAACTAGTATGCAAGATGAAAAAGTCCCTGTATGGTTTAAAACAATCACCAAGGATGTGGTATCAAAAATTTGATACTTATATGCTGGGACTTGGATTCACAAGAAGAAAAGAGGATCATTGTGTGTATTTTAAATTAATCGGTGATCATTTGATTTATTTGGTCTTGTATTTGGATGACATGTTGTTAATAGGAAACAACAAGGAGATTATCCAGGGTGTAAAAACTTAGTTGTCCTCTAAATTCGACATGAAGGATCTTGGTGCTTCAAATTTCATTTTGGGCATGGAAATTAAAAGAGATCGAAAAAAGAGGAAACTCTGGTTAAATCAGAGAAAATATGTAGATACAATATTGCAGAGGTTTAATATGCAGGGATGTAAACCGGTCAAGGTCCCTATTCTTGTTGGTGTACATTTATCTGCAGATCAGTGTCCCAAGACAGAAGAAGACAAGGAGGACATGTCTTGTGTTCCATATGTGAGTGCAGTTGGTAGTTTGATGTATGTAATGTTCTGTACTAGACCGAACATTTCACATGCAGTGGGAGTTTTGACAAGTTATATGTCAAAACTAGGGAAGGAGCATTGGACAACAATAAAAAGAGTTTTCGGGTATTTCGTTGCATTGCTAGCTATGGATTGTGCTACCAAGGAAGACCGATATTTAATAGAGTGTTGGACATGCATGGCTTTGTGGATGCAGATTAGGCTGGAGATCTAGATCGTAGGAGATCTACAAGTGGGTATGTGTTTAACTTGTTTGGAGGAGCAATTAGTTGGATGAGAAAAAGAGAGGTTGTAGTGGCGCTTTCAACTACAGAAGCTGAATACATGGCAGCCACTCATGCAACTAAGGAAACAATATGGTTACAAAGATTGTGTTCAGGTATTGGGTTGGTACAATAAGATATAAGGATAGATTGTGACAGTCAGAGTGTAATTTTTCTGGAAAGAACCCAACTTATCATTCAAAGACAAAGCATATTGATATTCAATATCACTTTGTGAGAGACATGGTTGAAGAAAATAAAGTGTTGCTGATGAAGGTGGACACTTTGAAGAATGTTGCAAATTCATTAAAAAAATTTGTGAGAACTCATAAGTTCTCTTGGTGTAGAGGATCCATGGGCATTGTTGCTCTTGATTGTTGACTATGTAACCCTGTAACCCCTTGTATGCAAAGAAAACAACAAGTGGGAGAATGTTGGGTATGTGTTATAGTATTTTCATGACTAGCCATAGTGTCTGCTACATTGCACCGGACGCGTAGGGGCAGCGTCCTCGAGAAGAAAAAAATCTTAGGGAAATGTGTCACATTTTTGCCTTGTTTTTTGTGTCACCTCGATTTTCACGTCCATTGTTGGGTGGTTTTTCGGCACATGGTTTTTGCCAATGGTTTTATATTCCATGTTAATAGATTAGGGTTGTTGACTAATCCAAGTAATTGAGTTAGAGTTTTGGATGTCGTTGGCTCCTATATGTATATTGTATTGTAAACAATGTATCACTATGAATGAATATAAAATATGTTGGTTTTCTCAGTTTGGGTTTCTAGGGAAAAATTCTCAGTGTAATGTGTGTATTTTCCATTGTATCTTTTATGTTCTTTTATTGAAAATTTGTTTGCAGTAAAATATTGTACAAGGTTAAAATATACAGAAACATGAGTGGAAACCATACAATATGATTTTCTAAGCAATGTAGTCCATTGGTACCAGACACAAGCATCCATCCATCCTAGTGAAATGTGGACATATGATCCATTTGTGGCCTTACCACCTTGATCCTTATTTTGGTTTCTCCTTTGGTTCCTTGTTGTTGTTGTGATACTTTGATATCTCCATGGATTTATTTTAGTTCTCCATGTACCTTTATACTGGCTTCCTTTCTAGTTTCATGTTGATCCATAATAAGTTTATTGATGCTCACAACTTTTCCCTAATAATTATCATTTTTTAAGATGACAAAATACAATGACCTTAACTATTGATTCTTCAACATGTAGTTAATGCAACATTACATATTCTTCTTTATTGTTATACCTTTTTAGAAATATCCTTTAGATGCTTCTATACATTGTTATTTAGATTCAACTTCAAACTCTTCATGTAAGTGTAAATATTGCAAATTTAAAATTAATTTCCCTACACGTAATTCTTCATATGACATCTTGGACTCCTCTGTAGTACCCTTAGCATCCCATCGCAATATAGCTTGAATTAGTGAATCAAAGTACTTTTTAACTTTTATCACTAGATGATATATATCTTTGTATATAGTTGAAAGGTGGAACTATACGAAACCACTCAACTTTTTTTCCACATGCTTTCAACTTTGTTTTTTGTGTGCTTTATGCTTATGCTTCGAGGAAAGTGTAACCCCACTTAAGAAGTTGACTGAAACGACCTCCTATGCACCTTGGCCACCACATGATAATCCTGAGTTGTGTAGTATGCTTACACAAATGAAATGATAAGAAGATTAATACCCCGAGAATCTGCTTCCACGAATGAAATGATAAGAAGATTAATACCCCAAGAATCTGGAGACTAGGAAATGCGTGGGAAAACACATGTTGAGAAAAGGACTCTTGGTTTCTTTTTCTTTCTTTTATTATTGATTTAGACATTACACCAATGACCAAGAGATTGTTTTTAAATTGAGATAGTCTGCTAGTATTATTGATTTAGACATTACACAAATTGTCATTGAGACAGTCTATCAGTATTATTAGTCCTTGCCAAAGCAGGACTATAGCAATGAATTTGTTATTGATTTGACATTAATTTGCTTTATATTTTAAATCTGTTTGTGAAATGTAATGTTTAACTTAATAAAATAAATATATATTTTTTGATATAGTAAAAATATTTATTTTTCTCATCTCTAATTGATTTATATATTTCAAGTCTTATTGTTGCCTTCGCTTATTTCAATATTTAAAATTAATTGAATAATTAATAACAACAATTTTAATTGGTTGTACAACATATATAACACTTATTACACCACCACAATAAAATATTTTTTAAAATTTACATTTCCCAATATATATCTCCATATCCAAACATGATGTTGATGTTTTATTTTGGATGTGTCATGTCATAACATATTAAAATGTTATATAAATTAAAATATATATTCTATATTTTATAATATATATGTTAACACATTAAAATATTATATGTATTAATATATATATTATAATATTATATAAATTACAATATATATATATATATGTTAACGCATAAAATATTATAATATATTATATATTAAAATGTATATTATATTTTATAATATATATATATTAAGATAGTAAAATATTATATATATATATTAAAATATATATTATAAAATGTGAAATGTTTTTATTTTTTAAATAAGATTTGTATTTGGTTGCTTAGCTTAACATTAAAGTAAAATCATGGTAAGATATTTTGTCTAGTAGATGTTATGACAAATCTATAAACTATTTTATCATGTAGCAATAAGGCTTTCTCCATCCCTTGTGAGTCTATGTCGAATTCTTTTAAGAAGTTGATTTCTTTTAAGATTATGAAACTAGCTCATTCGTTAGCATATTATTCATGTTTCAAAGTAATCATCATAATCAATAATTATAGGGTGTTAACTATCATCTTCATTTCCAAATTTACTTGGCAGGGACTAAGATGCCATGCAACCCTTGTTGATTTATACATTATGCCATTGAGACAATTTGCCAGTAGTTGGGTTGATGGCTGACATATTTTCTTAATTGAGACAGGCTAGCCGAGCACGTGGTTCAGAGTTTTTATTTTTTTAAAATAGGAAAATGTTTACATTATTCAAGGTTAATTGGTTTAGTTTATATTATAATAATAATAATAATCTAATTTTAAGGTTACTGTTAAGCTAGACATCAAATTGGTGTATGAAACCTCATTGTTTTTTTGACAAATGATCTCTTTCATTCAAGGATTTAAGAGATATTAAAATATTATTTTTTATAAAGATTTGATGAAATTATTTTAAAATAAAAATTTGATGAAAAATTGTGTAAGAGACATTTGAGTTGACTTGTGATTGTTTAGTTTAAGGTACTAAATGTGAAAATATGTGGATATTTAAGTGAAGTAAGTGTTTATTGGTTGTATGTGTTTGAGGTGATATTTTTTTGTTAGACTTTGCATTGTACTTGTCAATCCACTTGCATTAAAGACAAAATAGTTGACATTTAAGTCTTGGAAATTGGTGATTGTGATTACTAAATTAGAAGGATCAAACTTGGGTATGGATATCATGTTTGTTTTCCATTTCTTAAGATAGATAATGCATTTTATATCTACTTTTAAAAATATTTTAAAGTAGTAGTTGCACTTAGCTAAAAAAAGATAAAGTAATTATAAAATACTTGAAACTTATAATAATGTATTACTTATGTATATTCTAAAAACAAAATAGAAATAATAACAATGTCTATTTTTTTTTCTTAAGTTGAATTAGAATTGGATAGATCTAATCATTAATAACTATTAATAATATGACAAATGTAAATTGAAGTCTTCAAAATTTTTTTAAAATAAATTGATAAATAAAAATGGACATCATAACTTTTAGACTTTTTTTCCGTCCATTTCCTTTCAAGTCTGCAATTACTCAGTGTCACTTCAATCGTTACGATGTCGTAATGGATGCGAGGTAGAGAATTTGTTGTGGGTCACCTTTGTCGAGTTAGTGTTAATTGCAACTTAGTTCAAATTTGAAATTTTCTCGCTTTCCTAGAATCCTCGAATCACTTGGAACCCCATTTCAAGTGCCTCATTAACGAATCTCTCGAATAAGAGAGAAGGCACTTGCCCCTGTGCATCATCAACGACATGTTGTTGGGATGGAAAATGAGTGTGGATAATAGGTTGGGAATACCCAGGATGAAGTTCGACACTACTACTCCCTCTACACTCATCTACCTCACACCAATACCGTCTCCATCTAGAAGTGTCAAAGGGAAATTTAAACGACGTTTGCTAGTTGTTCTACGAAATGGTTTTTTTGGCCAGAATTCGACGATATAAACTTACACGAAACACTATTTTTTGTTGTTCAAAAGCCATTTTTGAATGCACAAATGGATTCAGCATGCTGAAAACCCCCTGGAGCACTCGGATTATATAGAAATTATCACTTAAATCTACGAATTCAACAATTTTTCACTAGATTTTTGGACAAATATCCCTGGAAAAAATCATCATTTCATAAAAGGTTTAGCCTAAGACAATTTAAACACATTGTAGAAAAGTGAAAGTGAATCACAGGTAATTAGAAACTTGTTGTGGTATCTTGGTATGTTTTATCGATATTAATATCTCACCACAATTCTCAATCGAGTTCGAATGGTTATTTGGAGATTGAATCGCAAATGGTTTTTTAATATATTTCTTGTGGTTAAACCACGAACATTTTGCAGGCAGTGTTTTTGGAGGAGTTGATAATAAACAAGATTGTGAAACTAAAGAGCATGCCCCAGTTGTTGGGGCATTATACAAATCTTTGATGGCTAACGATTAAAGGATTAGTAGGTGCTTTAAGTTAGAAGAGTTGCGAAGTATGGAAACATTGCCCTTTTTTTTCAGAGAGTTTAGCGGATCTGGATATGTGACATCGAAGAGAATACAGGGCTTGGCCCAGTGTACAAACCTTCAATGACTAAATGTTGATTGGGGCTATGCCAAATATGGAAACATAGATTATTATTTTGTGTTTGTTTTTAATATTTCAATGTTTAGAGCATGGTTTAATATTGTTCCTTTGAATAGTTTTGAAAGGAGAACGAAATAAAGGAGTTTGCAAATGTATAGATTTCGATTAATTTATATTGTGTAAATAATTATTTTTTTATTATATATAAAATAGATTTCGATTAATTTATATTGTGTAAATAATTATTTTTTTATTATATATAAAATAGATTTCGATTAATTTATATTGTGTAAATAATTATTTTTTTATTATATATAAAATACGAAGAAAGTAATTGTAAATTATTTTGTATTCATAATATATATAGAAGTAATTGTTTTTAAAAAAATTTCATATGTATATATTATATTAAAAAATTAAAATATATGATATTTTATTATTAATAATTATAAATTAATAAATATTGTATTCATATTTTTTTAAAAATATGATATTTTATTTTTAATAATTATAAATTTATAAATATTATATTCATAATATTATGATGAAGAGAAATATTTTTTTTAAATGAAAAGTTGCTTATTATGTTTTATTTTATGAAATTTGTTATATAATAATTTTTAATTAAATATTTATAATTTTTAAAATAAATTATTGAATTTTAAAATAAAAATTTGAAATTAAATTTATTAAAATTTGTAAAAAATTTAAATTAAATTTATAGTATAAAAAACCAAGGATAAGCATCGTTTTATTTTAGTTCCTCAATTTTATAGTTTAATTACTTTCCAAAGTATAAAATTATCCATTTTTTCAAATATTTTAATTTTTTAAAAGAAACAATTGTAATAAAGTTAATATTTTGTTTTTATTGTATTAAAGGGCATGTAAGTATTGAGAGACTCACACAATTGTTGAGGAACTAGGATAAAGGGTGGAAGAGGGTGGCTTGGGGGATTTCCTCCCCCTTGGGTCTTTGTATTAATCTCTCTCATGCTGTTAGGAGTGGAATTCACATAGCCTCCGGTGGGTTTTTGACTAAGAGAGTATTTTTACGCAAAGCAACAAAAGAGTAACGATGAAAGGACTCGGGTGATGGAAACTGGTCGTAAGAGGACGATGTCTAAGAAGGAATTGAATATCTTTAACAATGGTGGCCAAGAAGGAATTGAAGCAATTTAGCAATGGTGGATCCTTGCACTTTTGAAGATCTTCTATAGAAATTGCTACCAATGAATTCATCTTTGAATGTAATTTGTAATGATATAATAATTTTATATTTTTGTTAAAAATGATCATTTTTTAATATTTTTGTTCTAAACTTCATCACTTAAGAATTTTATTATTGTTATCAAAATACTTTCAATGAAAATTCAATATCATTAAAATTACTCAA
>ML778858.1:295438-325829 GCA_009831015.1 Picea engelmannii | reverse complement strand
ATGTTTGAACAAAATGAGTTGCTCCAGAGGAGCAAACAGGCTATTGAGAAAATCAGAGTGGAGCTGGGAGACATGCCAGCACAAGCAAATGAGATCATCAGGTTCCTGAATTCCAAGACCAGAGAGGAACTAGAAGAACTAAATATCGAGGACAGAACAAAGACTATACTTGAAGTAAAAAAGGTTTTAACCAAGAGAAGTCTAATGCTTCAGCTCGAGGAAAGGGTTCAAGCCATGGATCAAGGAGTGTAGAAGTTCTTCAATAAGATAGATGTTCTCCAAAAGAAAGGCCTACCTGGTTTGAAGGTCATTAATGACAGACTAATGACACTCCTTGATTACAAGAAGAGATTGGTTGAAGTGTCTAAGGACAGTTCCAAGTTTGCAGGGATACAAGGGAGCATCATAGGCAAGGCATTCATGGATTCCTTGCAGTTGGATATTAGTATCCAACACGAGATTAAATACATATTCCTCATTAAGCCTACATTTGCTAAGTATACATACATGGATGAAGTGTATCGGAGATTACTTAAAGTCACAGTGCCAAGTCATCTCAGATGGGAAGAACTTTGTGATCTGTTAGATTAGTAGATGAGCTGTCACAATCCAGTCACCTGTCCAGTCAGAAGAGGTTGCGAAGGCACCTCGCCAACGGCCTACCCCAGAAATTCCGCATGCCGTTGTATCGAGTCATCAAGCAGTTTTGATTAGTTAAATTAGTTAGACTAAAAATAGAATGAGCACGTCCTGATCAGTTATGACATGAACGTTTGTAATTTGAATTATAAATACTTCAACTTTCGAAGTATTGAGGGTTGTTGATTCGCACACCCTATTGCTATCAAACTGTATTATTTTTGAAGAGGTTTGCCATTAATGAAGAAGAGGCACTTTTACAGGATTCTTGCGTATGTTCACTGGTGATGTCGATTTCCTAAGTTGAACGTTTTTCCTTCTCTGTAACCATTTTGTTTTCTGAACTAATCTTTATGAATAGTGTAATGTTGCAGGATTTATCTTTGATACCCTGTTTCCTATTCTAAAGATTTTAATGTTTATCTTCTAATATCTTCAATTAAGAAATTCTTAACTGCTTGTTATTTGAAGTTATTTTCTTATCTTTTCTTCTGTCCATCTTTTTAATTACTAAAGATCCAGTGAGTATATTATCTCTCCCTATGAAGGACTTCTTTGGCATTTCTGGTTGTATCTCATATCTAATTAAACACAGACCCCATAGCCCAATGGATGTGTAGACCGTCTCAAACAATTTAAAAACTCTTTGATAAAAAAACCAACATTTTCTTTACCTAGCCTAACACCTAAAATTAAAAAGAAAGCTAAATCATATAGAGAGATCCCTCTCTGAAGCTGGAAGGGCTAGATCCCAGTTTTAAAAGCGGTTGGATAAGGTTACCTTTGTAGATTTCTTCTTTTTCAACCTCCAGGAAATTTACCAAGTGCTAACATAATTGGCGACTCCACTGGGGAACGAACTAAAACTGACAATCTCACATTTTCTTTCCCCTAAAAAGAACGTTTGATTTCGAGAAGAAAGTAATGTTTAGAGGTTGATTAACTCTGTATATATTATTTTCAGACTCATAAAAAAAATAAAAATAAACATATATAAAAACCAAAAAGAGTTCTGGCTCCCAAGAAATTTCACACTAGATCTCATCCAGATCCAGAACCCTCTACATCAATAGATAATCTCGCCCTCTACAGCAATAGATAATCCTGAACAGTTTCTCAGGTGAAATACCTTAGCTACCAGTTCAGTGAGTTATATTCCCCTTCATAAGTCTCCTTCCTTTTCCGGAGAACCAGATATCTTTCAAAACCTTGATCTTGATCCCTTTCCGCAACGAAAACCTGGTTAGAACATGGTTTGAAACTTTTGTGTCTAGGCTTGTCTTTGACCCAACTGTGTTGCAACCCCGAACACCCAAAGTCTTGTCTCCTACGACTAAACTAGAAATCACTACCTCAGCACCGCCCAATCCTTCCTCATCCTCGTCTTTAGTCGCTACCTCTCCCACCATCCAGGTCGTCGTTCCACCTCCTCCACCTGTCATGGCAGCTCAATATGCCCCTTTGGTGTTGGCCGCGCCACTACACGCCATGCCCCAAGACTACCAGACAAGACTTCCACAGTTCGATGCAACCAGGACTTTAAACGCACAACAACATGTGGATAAAATGAACGAATACTTTGATTTGCAAGAAGTTGACGTTCAAATGAGACTTTTCGCCCAAAGTCTGACAAGAGACGTCAAGAAATGGTTCAAAGCTTTACCCACCACATCAATCCCTGACCTTGTCGCATTCCAAAGAATTTTTCTTGACAGATGGGAGGTAAATAAAAACCCTCTCCAGATACTATCAGAATACGAGAATATAAAAAGAAATCAGGGTGAGACGATACAAGATTATTGCACCCGTTTTAACAACTTGTATAATGCAATCCCAACTAAAATCAAACCTCCCCAGGGTTTGGTATTGATTAAATTCCCTGATGGATTTGATGCTGACATGTCTTACCAGTTAAGAGAGAGAAATGCTGCCACCCTTGAAGACATGCAGAAAAGTGTCATTAGTGTGGAAGCTAATCTGTTGGCGAAAAGGGCACATCAAAGGTCAGAAAGAAGGGTCACGATCAAAGAGGAACCTTCCACGTCTACCACAGATTCCAGATTAGACTCTTTGACCAGGGCAATGGAACTCATGATGGAAAGGATCACTGTGTCAGACATAAATCCTCCCAGAGACAACGCACCTGCTCCTCAGGTCCAAAACCCCAATTTCAGGAGAAACCCTCCTCAAATCAGACAAAGAGATCCTAGAGATCAAAGAGAGCAGAGGGGCCCAGATCAGCAGATCAGACCTCCCCTACAAGAAAACTATGCCGATGAAGGGGGGGAAGTAATTGAGGAATTGGAGGACACTCATATCAACCTCATGGGCATTCATGACAATGAAGCCATTTTCCTTACTCAAGAAGAGCAAGAACTATTTATGCTAAATCAAACAAAGGTGAGTGAGGAGGCCGAAGGTGCAGAACAACAGGCCTTTGAAAACGCTATTTTGGAGGTGCACCGTCAATACAATCTGCGAAGTAAGAATATAGAAGGAAATTCCTCGAAAAAGATGACCGAAATGAAGAAAGTAGCTGAGACTGAGAAAACCCTTGAGCCAACTACTGCTGAGAAAACTCCTGAGAAGACCACTGCTGAAAAGTCTTCTGAGAAGGGTAAAGCCGACGCTCTAGTGAAGAAAAACATCACCATACTGAAAATACCAGCACAACCCGAATTTTCACCTATTAATCCACCCAGTACTTCTGAGCGGAAGAATATAGGGGACCAACCAGAATCAATGAGTCAGGCCCGAGCTCCTGCACCTTTTAGCCTGGAGGGAGAATTGGCCAAAATAAAAATTCCTATCCCACTTACAGAGTTGATGAACAGAGGCGGTTATCGTTCACAGGTAATAAAAGCACTGGCCATTGAACCTGACATAGGCACTAAGGCTTTGACTATTGGATCAATGACTCATTCAGACACTATGAACCTTACTGAAGATCACCCTGAACTCCTTTTCAGACCTGAAGTGAATGGCCGAGACGATACCGGTGATGTAGCTCCCTTTTACATCAGTTTGAACATACACGATTTGATATTGCATAACGCTATGCTGGATTCAGGGGCCTCACATAATCTAATGCCTAAAGAAGTAATGGAAAAACTGGGATTGGAGGTCACTAGGCCTTACAAAGATCTACACTCGTTTGACTCCAGCAAAGTCAAATGTATTGGTTTGATTAAAGATTTATGCATCACCCTGGTTCAGATCCCTTCGAAAAGCATGGTAATGGACGTGGTGGTTGCAGACATCCTGCCAAAGTATGGTATGTTGCTATCCCAGTCTTGGGTAGCTAAGTTGAAAGGAACCCTGCAACTAGATATGTCTTATGCCACTATCCCAGTGTTCGGACAACAGAGAAGGTTATACAGAGAAACATTGATGAAGTATATGGTCAGTAGTCAAGAGAAACCTCATAATTACCCCCTTTACTCTGCTCATTCAGATTTAGATTCGTTCATCTTGTACAATGATGGTGATAAGGAAGAACAAGATACTCAGCTGATGGAAGATGTATCTAGTCAAGATGAAGGTCCAGAAAGCGGTGAGGCAGCAAAGACGAAAAATGTAATCACTGAAGATTTCCCCGCCGATTTTTGGAGTATGGATTTTGACAGAGCTATGAGTAAAGAAAGAGTAGGAGCTAGATTCTAGTTGCATAATCATCGAAAAAGGTATTCAGAGAATCATTCCTACAAATTAAATTTCCATTGCACTAACAATGTTGCCGAGTATGAAGCTTTAATGCTCGGTCTGAAGCTGTTGAAAAAAGTTGGTGCTAAGAAGATAATGGTAAGGGGTGACTCTGAATTAATAATTAAGAAAATTAAAGGGGAATATGCCGCTAAACACCCATGCCTTAGAGCCTACAGGAATGCTGTTCTTGATGCTTTGAAGTGTTTTAATGAGGTTGACTTGCAGGTAATTCCGAGAGGACAAAATATTCTGGCTAACGGATTGGCTACGTCAGTAGCCTCCTGCAAAATCCCTTTCCACCAAACTCGCCCATACACTGTTGAAGTGAAATGCAGACCTACGGTTCCCGATAATATCAAGTACTGGCAGGTGTTTGGAAATGACGATCAGATAGAGGACTTTCTGCAATGTAAGAACGATTTTGAATGTACAAACATATATTTAGAAAATGAAGATGAGAATGTAAATAATTCTGAATTTGAAATAGATAGTGTGAATACTGTAGATTCAGGAGTAGATACAGTAGATTCAAGAGAGTTAGGGGATGACGAAATGGATGCCGATGTTTTACAATTGAAGAGCAAGGTTTTACCTAGAGGGCTTGTTCCTTTAGAAGATTTGTTTGACAATAACGATGTAGCTAAGAAACCAAAAATAGAAGCACATGGACAAGAGATAGAGGACTGCAATATAGGGACTGAAGAGAATCATAGGATGGTCAAACTGTCCAAATCATTACCCCCAGAAAAAAATCTTAAATACATTGAGCTATTCAAAGAGTATTAAGACATTTTTTCCTGGGGCTACGAAGATTTGAAAGCCTATGATACCAACATCATACAACACAGGATTCCTATAAAGGAAGACCAGAAACCGTTTAGGCAGAAACTTAGGAGGATAAATCCCAATTTGCTTCCCCGAATAGAAAAAGAGATTAAGAAAATGTACGATGCCAAGATCATAGTCCCAATACGTTTCTCTAAGTGGGTTTCTAATGTAGTCCCTACACGTAAGAAAACCGGGGAAATCAGACTCTGCATAGATTTTCAAAATCTGAACAAAGCATCCCTGAAGGATAACTACCCCTTGTCTAAAATGGATCACCTCCTGCAAAGGGTGGTCGGGTCCAGTCGGATTTCTCTGCTAGATGGTTTCTCAGGCTACAACCAGGTCCCAGTTCACCCAGACAACCAAGAAAAAACTACTTTCACCACCCCATGGGGCACTTTCATGTATGTGAAGATGCCTTTTGGTTTGATGAATGCAGGAGCCACCTTCTAGAGGGCGATGGATATCGCCTTCGTAGAAGAATCAGGTAAGTTTATTATCGTTTATCTAGATGATGTGACTGTGTTTTCCCAATCTGATGATGAACACCTACGACACCTTAGGCGAGTTTTCGAAAAGTGTAGAAGGTTTGGGATTTCTTTAAATACCAAGAAGTGTCTTTTTGGGTTAGAAGAAGGCAAACTGCTAGGACATATCATCTCTAAAGAGGGAATCAGAATTGACCCCAGTAGAATCGAAGCCATACTAAAGTTAGAACATCCAAGAAACCTCAAAGAACTACAGTCTCTTATAGGGAAAATTAACTTTCTTCGAAGATTCATTCCTAATCTGGCCAAGCTGCTCCAAAATATTACAAACATGCTAAAAAAGGACGCAAAAATAAAATGGGACTCTGAGTCCAGACAATCCTTCGAACAAGTCAAACGAGCACTCACAAAAGCCCCAGTTTTGATCAGTCCCGATTTCACTAAAGATTTCTATCTTTTTTCTTTCTCCTCTGAACATACTATAGCAGCGGTATTACTGCAGAAGAACAGTGAAGGGTATGAACAGCCCATAGCTTTCTTCAGCAAAGCTTTAAGAGATGCTGCATTGAATTACAATATCATGGAGAAGCAAGCTTTCGCTTTGGTAAAGGCTATAAAGGATTTCAGGGTCTATATTCTCCATTCCCACACCATAGCTTATGTTCCAAACGCGGTAGTAAAAGACATCTTAACAAAAGATAACCCTGATGGAAGAAGCGGAAAATGGATTGCAGTCATTCTAGAATTTGACGTAGAGATTAAGCCCACAAAATTGATCAAAGGCCAAGGCCTTGCCAAACTGATGGTTGAATCTAACTTCCAGGCTCTTGACATTAATTTTCTAGATGTGGCAGATGAACAGGGCGAGATGGCGACTCCAAACGTTAGAGAGGTATTTCTTAACTCTCCATGGTATGCAGACCTTATTTTTGTTCTACAAAATTTACAAGCTCCCCCTGGTTTAACGAAGACTAAAGCTAGATTTTTAAAGTTGAAAGCTTTGAAATTCTATATTCTAGAAGGAAATTTGTATTGGAAAGACCTTGCAGGTATTCTTTTAAATTGTTTATTGAAAGATGAAGCTGATAAAGTGTTGCAGGAGTTTCATGCAGGAGAATGTGGTGGCCATTTGAACTGGAAGGTTACAACCAACAAAATACTCAGAGCTAGATTTTACTGGCCTACCCTGTTTGCAGATGTACATCAGAAAGTAACATCATGTCACCAGTGCCAACTGTTTGAAGGGAAAAGGAAAATCCTTCCTTTACCTCTTAAACCAATCTCAGTTGAGGCTCCTTTCCAGCAATGGGGACTTGATTTCATTGGAGAAATACATCCTCCGTCTTTAGGCCAACACAAGTGGATTCTTACTGCCACTGATTATTTTACCAAATGGATCGAGGTTGTACCAAGAAGGCAAGCCACTGACTCTGTTATTATAAAATTTCTTGAAAATAATATTTTGTCTCATTTTGGTTGTCCTAGAAAGATTATTACTGACAATGCAGCTGCCTTTCGGTCAAAGAAACTCATAGATTTCTACAACCGGTACCACATTGGCTTGGGGAATTCCACGACCTACTACCCTCAGGGGAATGGGTTGGTGGAGTCCTCAAACAAAACTTTGGTGAATATCATCAAGAAAACATTGCAAGAAAACAAAAAGTCATGGCATGATAAGTTGGTATTTTCTTTATGGGCAGATAGACTGACCACCAAAAGGTCAATTGGTATGTCACCATACCAGCTAGTCTATGGTACTGAGGCTGTTTTCCCAACTTCTTTGGGAGTCCCTGTCATGAAGTTACTTCAGGATATACAAGTTGAGCCAAATGACTCCCAGAGACGAATCAATCAGATGATTCAATTGCAACAGACTAGAGAAGATGTCTTCAACAAAACACAGGTCGTCCAAGAGAACATCAAGAAGATCTTTGACAAACGAACCAAGGAGGATGATTTTGAGCTGGGAGACCTGATGTTGAGATGGGATGCCAGGAACGAGGACAAGGGAAAGCATGGGAAATTTGACAATCTGTGGACAGGGCCATACATGATCCAAGCTTTCAGAGGAAACAATGTTTTTTTGCTAAACAATGTCGATGGGTCAGATCTGCCAGGAGCACCTGTGAATGGAAGAATGCTGAAACATTATGTCCCACCTTAGTAAATATTAGAAGAACTTACTCTCCATTGTACATACCAATTTTTATTTTCAGTTTTTACTTGCATTTTATGAGTGAAGAGCATTGGTCAGTTGGCTGAAGCCCGAAGAGAAGGCCCTAAGCTGGTGATCACTGTTTTTTAAATTTTTTCCTGAGAATAAGACCAACGAAGGCTGCTAGACAGATATGTTCAGAATGACAGGAAACTGGATTCTTGGCACTTAACAAGGCAAGTACCATCCCCAGGTGGAGCCGCTGTTATCACCCCATAAATTATGGGAATCAACTGATGACTTTGATATTATGGATATTATCTGTATCTAGTGCTCTTATTGGCAATTGATTTTTCATTCTGCAAAAAAGAAAAGAAAAAAGGAAAAGAAAAGAAAAAAGAAAAAGATAATAAAAAGAGAAAAGAAAGAAAAATAAAAGAGGGCATAAAAGAATTGAAAGAAAAGCCCCATGCAATAATAGTAACTTGGCCATACCTTTCAAGCATGGCCAAGTTCTTTTTAAATTTTATGTTCATAGGTTAGTGAATAAATCTGACTAGACTGTCTAATCCTAGTCAGATGGCCCCTAGGTTAGATTAGTGAATAAACCTGACCAAACTGTCTAATCCTGGTCAGATAGCCCTTAGGTAGAGTAATTTCTTAACCCAACAGTTTAATCTGGGTTAATATTCCTAGGAAGATAGGTTAGCATGTAGGTTAGTTGCTTGATTTGCTTCACCACCCATTAAACCAGATTGATGAAAATGCTAGTCCATGTCTCCATTGCCTTAGAATAGTTTAGACGAGGTCCCCTTGGTGGTGTCTATGTGAAAAATTGGGAAAAACCCATAAAATTCTTTATATCCTAATTTTTTCCCCAAGTACATTTTTCTCCGCTCCTTGATCTATGTTTCTTGCAGTTATCAATGATCTCAATCACAACGCTAAGATCTACAGCTCACAGCGCATTCCGGACCCCCCGACCATTCTGCTTTTAACCGGGGGGTCTGGAATTTGTAATAACATGGGCGCTCATTTGGACGGCTCAGGGAGGAGCGCTTAAATCTACGGTCCACAATGGATTTCAGAACCCCCCTGGTGTTCTGCCTTTAATGGAGGGGGGGGGGTCTGGAATGAGTATTAAGGAGCGTGCTAAGATCTGCGGCCAGGAAACAAGCACGCAGATCAATGGATCACAATGGATTTCGGACCCCCCCTAGTGTCCTGCCTTTAACCGGGTGGGGGGGGGGTCCGAAATGGATATTTCCCTTCGGCGGGCCCCTGGTCATACGTGGCATCAACCTATTGGTCCTCAAGTCCCATTCCTCACATGCTATCTGACAGTCCCGTCACTCATGGGCGTCGTCCTCCACTGAGTCCACTTGTCCTACTTGTTCTTGGGGTCGTGTCCCATCCCATAAATGCTGTCAGTCTTTTACCCTTTCCACTCATGACTAGCCCCTTATGGCGACTTTCACTTTCCATCACCTCCAATCCCTAACATCCACGTCAACCATCTGTATGTTTTGGCCACCGTTGCCTGCCATATCACCCCCAAGTGGCCCGTTGTCCATTAATAACTAGATAACATACCCGTTGTCATGCTTACCATTTTCCCGCGTCCAACCGACCCCAATTTTAAATAAAACTACCATTTTCCCTCTTCATTCACTATTCGTCCATCGCACCAGAAAATTTTACTCTTACGCCTCCATTTCTTTTCCGCCACTTTCATCCACAGTCAGTCTACCCCACTAACATCATGTTTATTGTAGGTACTGTTGCTGAAATGGTGTCAAAGCCAAGACAAGCGGAAGAAGAAGAGGATCCTTTTCTTCCTCCTCCTGTCGACTTGGAAAAAATTCCCTTGGTTGATAAAGATCGATTGATTGTAGATACCATTTGCGACTTCAATTTTTCTGATCTTCAGTCATGGCTCTGGGAGGTGTTCCTGGACCAGAGTGACGACATTGGACTCTAGGAGTCCAATTTGCCTCTGTATCTCTTTCCCCAAATTCATCATTTCCCTGAATTCGCCCTCAAATTCCAAGCCCATTACATCCCCGACCAGAGGGCCATCATCTCTTCATCTGGAGACGTCCTCTTCTTCATCACTCCTGAAGACATTGACCAGATGATGCGAATTCCCCGTGTTGAATCTGCGTCCCCTTTCAATTTAGAAATCCTCACTGAGTTATATCAGAAAATGAACTTTCCTCAGAGAGCGTAGATATTTGAGCTTTTCCTCCCCACTTCTGCTCAACTCCCTTCCACCAATCCCCCTTACCCTTCTTCCTTGTTCTCCACCAAAGGAAACCAAATCGTTTCTTCCCTTTGTGCCCTGCTTGGTTACTATTCTGACCAATGGGTAGATGAGCCTATCATGGGTTTTCTATCTATTTTCTCAAACGATGAAAAGCCCACAATGCAGTTCGACTACAACACTTTCTTGGCCGATAATATTCACGAACAATTCGTGAATTTTTCCACAGAGGGTATGTTCAGATATTCTTCCATACTGGCGTACATGTTTGTTTACTTTCAAGCTGACAAATTCAGTTTCTCTATGCAGAAGATGGATGCAGACGGAAGGCCCCAACCAGTTACAGTATGGACTTCTCTTATAAAGCGTAACTCTACTGAATACGACTTCAAAGCTTTCATTGATCAGTTTTACCACCCAGTGGTAAGCATGTTGAGTGGCTTGTCTGAGCCACGAATAAACGATGAAGTCCATAGAATTCAGCATCTCTCGGACAACGCAAAGACAGGAGACTGGTACTTGTATCAGAATCACACTGAAATCAGAGTTTTCGGGTGCGAATTGGCACCTTACAAACTACCTCAATATGTGCCGGTAAGGATTTTTGCATTAGAATATATTAGGAAGATAATGAATTCAGATGACATTCATTTTGTTTCCCTGAAGAAGAAGCAACAATTGAGAATCAAGGGGCAGATTGGTTCTTTCATCTGGAATAGTCGAGGCGCAGGGGAAGAAGCGGATAGAATGTTGAAGGAGATGAAATTTTTTGCAAGTTTCCCATGGCACTATGATCCATGCAGGATCATTTCAGAAATGCGGGTGAGAAATAAGAGTGTCCCATATGAACATGAGTCTAAGCCCGAGATAGAAAATTTTGCAAATCAGACAGTATGCGTGCCTAACACCTTAGTCGAGATGGAGCAGTAGGTTGAAGTGGAACAGCAGGTGCCCTCGATGAGTGTGCCACCCACTACCACACCTCAGGTCCCCAAGGAGAAGAGGCCCTGACAAGAGTCGTCGCCTCCTGTAACAGAGGTGTCATCAGAGGAGTTCCAGATGCATACTAAGATACCAAAGTCAGTTTCAACGCCCGGCGCAATAGTAGAATAAGAAATTCCGACTACCACAGTAACTACCACAGGGGTCAAGCCAGTCACTCTACCTTTCGGTTCGAGCCAGCATAAGGCAATCACAATAGCAATACTGAAGAAATCCACAGATTCTCCCCTGGATACTCAGCCCAGTAAAACTGGTCCCAAGCTGGGCATTTTCGAAAAGTATGAATTGATCAAGAAGAAGAACCAGACACTCACTAGCAGTACTTATGCCCAGTTTCAGAAGCAGTCGTCCACAGCTCAGCATAGGCTTCTCTCGGCATTTGACACAGAAAAGGGAAGGATGCACATGGCTTACCTCCAAGCACAGGTACCGGATCCCAAGGTGATATCAGACTACAAAAGGGCCACCTTCGAGTTCCAGGCGAAGGACGTGCATCCAGCAGATCAGATGGATCTGCACAAGCAAACTGGGGAGATGGTTTTTCACACATTGGCACATGCTTCAGCTTCTGCAGCAAAATTTTAGGTATCATTGAACAACGCTCAGACACAGCTCAAGCTGGAGAAAATATCATCTTTCGCAAAAGACAACCGAATCAAGACGTTGGAGGAGTTGGTCCTCAAGATCGGTTATGACCCTGCGAACGTCAAGGCGACAGAAGAGATGATAAAAAATAAAAATGCCGACATCGCATCCTTAAGAAAACAGCTGAAGCTCCCACCCACAGAGGACTCACAGGCAAAGGAGATAGAAGAGAGGGAAGGTGAGAAGGATGCTATGTTAAAGTTACTCATGGAGCAGAATGCTTAGCTCAAAGAGATGGAGGTTGAGATGGAGAGACTACTAAAGGAGAAAGAGCATATGAAGCCAATGGAAAGCATTCCATTGAGTGCTATCCCAATTGCAGGATTGAGCACAGCAACAGTGACAACGATACCATCTGCAACACAAGTGTCACTACCAGAAGGAACAACAGACCTTGCCAAGTCTATGGAGAAGATGAACCTGCAAGAGACAGAAATCAACAGGCTTAAGAAAGAAGTGGAGAACCTCCAAGAGCTCAAGACTTCCTTCTAGACAAGCCTATCCAAAGAAAGGTAGGTAAATGAGAATATCAGGAAGGAGTTAGAGCAGCTCCAAAAGAAAACAATGGTAGGGAAGACTTTGGCTGAGGTCAAAGAGATTGTATGGACAGATATCACCAAGTCCATAAATGAAATCTGGCCAATGATTCAAATCATGTTTGAACAAAATGAGTTGCTCCGGAGGAGAAAACAAGCTATTGAGAAAATCAGAGTGGAGCTGGGAGACATGCCAGCACAAGCAAATGAGATCATCAGGTTCCTGAATTCCAAGACCAGAGAGGAACTAGAAGAAATAAAGATCGAGGACAGAACAGAGACTATACTTGAAGTAAAAAAGGTTTTAACCAAGAGAATTCTAATGCTTTAGCTCAAGGAAAAGGTTCAAGCCATGGATCAAGGAGTGCAGAATTTCTTCAATAAGATAGATGTTCTCCAAAAGAATGGCCTACCTGGTCTGAAGGTCATTAATGACAGACTAATGACACTCCCTGATTACAAGAAGAGATTGGTTGAAGTGTCTAAGGACAGTTCCAATTTTGCAGGGATACAATGGAGCATCACAGACAAAGCATTCATGGATGACCTGCAGTTGGATATTAGTATCCAACACGAGATTAAATACATATTCCTCATTAAGCCTACATTTTCTAAGTATACAGACATGGATGAAGTGTATCGGAGATTACTTAAAGTCACAGTGCCAAGTCATCTCAGATGGGAAGAACTTTGTGATCTGTTAGATTAGCAGATGAGTTGTCACAATCCAGTCACCTGTCCAGTCAGAAGAGGTTGCGAAGGCACCTCGCCAATGGCCTACTCCAGAAACTCCGCATGCAGTTGTATCGAGTCATCAAGCAGTTTTGATTAGTTAAATTAGTTAGACTAAAAATAGAATGAGCACGTCCTGATCAGTTATGACAGGAACGTTTGTAATTTGAATTATAAATACTTCAACTTTCGAAGTATTGAGGGTTGTTGATTAGCACACCTTATTGCTATCAAACTGTATTATTTTTGAAGAGGTATGCCATTAATAAAGAAGAGGCACTTTTACAGGATTCTTGCGTATGTTCACTGGTGATGTCGATTTCCTAAGTTGAACATTTTTCCTTCTCTGTAACCATTTTGTTTTCTGAACTAATGTTTATGAATAGCGTAATGTTGCAGGATTTATCTTTGATACCCTGTTTTCGATTCTAAAGACTTTAATGTTTATCTTCTAATATCTTCAATTAAGAAATTCTTAACTGCTTGTTAGTTGAAGTTATTTTCTTATCTTTTCTTCTGTCCATCTTTTTAATTACTAAAGATCCATTGAGTATATTATCTCGCCCTGTAAAGGACTTCTTTGGCGTTTCTGGTTGTATCTCATATCTAATTAAACACAGACCCCATAGCCCAATGGATGTGTAGACCGTCTCAACCAATTTAAAAACTCTTTGACAACAAAACCAACATTTTCTTTACCTAGCCTAACACCTAAAATTAAAAAGAAAGCTAAATCATATAGAGAGATCCCTCTCTGAAGCTGGAAGGGCTAGATCCCAGTTTTAAAAGCGGTTGGATAAGGTTACCTTTGTAGATTTCTTCTTTTTCAACCTCTAGGAAATTTACCAAGTGCTAACAGAGAGGAACTTGAAGGTAGGGTAAGAACATCAAATACTCCTTATGGAAAGAATCACTTTGTTGGGCTCTAGTTTTGTCATACTTTCCGCCATACAAATACCCTCATCATTACACCTTCTCCCTGCATTTCGTCAATAATATATCGCTAATTACACCATAAACCTCCATTATCTCTTGTTATTCATCGTATGTGGTTAATACATCATTTTCCATTTTTTTAGTGATTAAAAGGATGATTATACAATAGTTTTGTTGATGATGGTTTAATCCTATGTTTCTATGTCTAAAAAATATGTTACTGCATTCCAAGTCATCTGGTACCATAAGGTTCTATAGTCAACCGGTACCTACACATTCATCTGGTACCCACACTCCATGTCATTCGGTACTTAGCTTGTCTGGTACCAATTCTGTGCTCGTCCGGTACCAATGTTGTGCTCGTCTGGTACCTGGACTAGAGTCCATCTTGTCCTCACACTCCAATTCATCTGGTACTAGAAGGTTCTATAGTCAACCAATACATGCACAGTCATCCAGTACCCACACTCCATGTCATTCAGTACTTAGCTCGCCCGATACCAATTCTGCGCTTGTCCGGTACCAATGTTGTGCTTGTTCGGTACCAACATCAACAACAGTCCGGTACTAGAAATAATTTGAAAATTTGAAATGCTTCTAGAAGAAAATAGGGGACATGGGTTTTATCCAGAGCGATGTTTACATGTGGAAATGTGGAAAAAAAATTCACCCAGATCACACATGTGGACCTCTAGCTCAAGGGGAATGATTCTGCAAAAATTAGCAAAAATCTCAAACTGTGATCTAGATTTTATGAGCAGAACGAAATGAATAAAAATTATTAAAAGATTCTTAACACAGAATAACAGAGATACATTGAAACTGGTTTTCTATTCAATAAGGAAATAAGCTGAAACTGTAAAATGCAGCGGAAAACAAGCTTGCTGGAATGGTGGCGGTTTATCTCTGAGAAGAGATGTGACGGTTGTGCTCATTCGCAAGAAGATGATTACAATGAGGCTCTGAAGGAATTTTTACAATAAATTGGAATGTAAAAAACCCTAGACATCCAAAAAACTAACCCTAAGAGATGAAGCTCCAAAAGGCATGTGGGCCATGTTTGGGTAAGTTAGTACATCAACTTCTCGGGGTCATAACTTTTGCATACGATCTTTGTTTTAGGCACATGATATCCCATTGGAAAGGTATCATCGAGGATATTTATTTTGGGGGATAAATCATAGCCTTTGGCCATCATTGAGAAGCTCGATCCTGAAAAAACTTCATTTAGGCCCTCAAAATGGCCCTAGAAGTTAAAAATTGCTAAAAATTGTACATTGCCAAAATTGCGAGAAAATGTTTTTGAGCGAGTTGGAAAAGGTGGGTGGCCACCGATATCCACTTGGATCAATCCTCACTCCTTAGGAAGCAATGGTATCCATTGTGTTGAGTCCCCATGTCAGATGAGGAAATTTATGCTGAATTTGGCCCCGGGTGAGCCACTTGCCTTGGTGCAGGAGCTTCCTTGCTTTGATGACTCGATAAAGCTGGATCCTTTGTTGTCGAGTGCCCTTGATCTGTGTGTCCAAAATCTGATCACTGGATGCCTATTTCATGCTGTCAAGGTTGAGCTCTTTTGGTGTCAACTTCCCTCTCTGAGGTGTCCAATAATGGTGGGAAATATGGTCAAAGGAGAGCCACATTGAAGACTGGGTGCAGGCCAAGGAAAGGGGGAATGTTGAGCTCAAAAGAATTGTCACCAACAACCTTGGTGATGGTGTACGGCCCATAACAGAGTGGGTGAAGCTTCTGATGGGGCCATGTAAGGCATTCGTTTTACAAGTGCAACCAAACTTTGTCTCCCACTTGAAACTTATGTGGCACCTGATGTTGATCATGGTGCTACTTGTACTTGGCATTAGAATTTTGTAGAATATCTTGAACCTATTGGCGGATGTGCTGGATCCACTCAATGAACCAGGTGGATTTGTCATCTTTTGGTGGAGCAGGGGATGAGTCGACCGAGGTCGTCACCAGGGGTAGTGCAACATCCATGGGGCCCAATGGTTGGAATCCCAACCCCACCTGAAAGGGGTTGTGGCCATTTGGGCGATGAAAGGCTCAATTGTAGCTATGTTGGACATATAGAAGACTCTCATCCCATGTGTACAAGATTTTTGAATTGTACATGCACATGATATGTACGATCATCTGATTGATGACCTCAGTTTGGTCATTTGTCTGGGGGTGGAAGGCAGTGGATTTGGTGAGCTTGGTATCCAGCAGTGACCAGAGGATCGACCAGAATGTGCTGAGGAACCAATTGTCACGGTCTAAGATAATGGTTTTTGGGATACCAAAATGTACCTATACTCATTCAAAGAATATCTTGGCAGTGGCTTCTGCTATGATGTTCTTCTTGCAGGCGGTTAGAATTTCCATCTTGGAAAAGAGATCAAAAACCACAAAAACATAGTCATTTCCCCTATTGGTGGATGGGAGGCCGGACATTTAGTCCATTGAGATGGATTCCCAGGGACTTTTAGGAGTAGGTAGAGGGGTGTACAGGCCCTGTTTCTTAGTGGTTGGTTTGGTAACAGTGCATGTGGTGCAAGACCTGATATACTTGCCAACATCCTATCAAAGTTTCATCCAGTAGAAATATTTATGCAACACTGCCATTGTATTTTCGATGCCAAAGTGTCCTACCACCTGACTATAATGAGCTTCCCTAATCAGCTTCACATGCTTTCTTGATGGAACACAGAGATGGACCATATGACACAACAACCCATATTGAAGATGGAAATTAGCAACCACTGATTTGGCGCCCAACATTTGGTAGGTGGTGGAGAAGTCAGGGTCTGTCTCGTAGAGGTGGGGCCATCCGGAGGTCTTGTAGCCATACGAGTCTAGCACCATGGTGAGTTCCATGATTGGAGGTCGATTGAGGAAATCAACAACTCGGTTGGTACTTCCTATTTTATACTTGATGTTGAGGTGGAACTACTTTAAGTATGTGGACCACTTCTAATGGTGGTCATTCTGCAATTTTCCTTGGGTCTACATGAACTATAGTGGATTGCGATTAGTGTGGATGATTGTCTCCTTCCCAAGAATGTAATTTCTCCATTGGAGGTAGGCTTGCACAATGGAGTACATTTATTTATTGTAAGTAGGGTGATTATGGAAAACATCTAATAGTGTCTCACTATGATATGCCACAGTGTGGCCATGTTGAGTGAGAACGATGCCTACAACATAGTCTAAAGCATCTATCTCGATATCAAAGGGATGTTGCAGGTCTGGTAATGAAAGTAATGGAGATTAGCACAAACTCTTCTTCAATTCATTGAAGGATTGTTGTTGGAACAGGCCCCATGAAAATTTTCCTTACTGCCACCCCTGGTTACTTGGATGAGAGCCCATGTGATATGAGAGAATCCCAACACGAACCTGCGATAGAAATTGGTGAGGCCCAAAAGGTTCTGAATTTCAGTGAGTGTGGTTGGGGGTGGCCAATCATGGATGACCTGGATATTGGATAAATCCACATGCATACCATGCTGATCAATGATGTATCCTAAGTAATGGACCCTATCCATGCCAAAGGAGCATTTTTTCAAGTTTGCATATAGTTTGTGTTGCCGTAGGGTGTGTAGAACCTGCTGAATATGTTGCAAGTGTTCCACCCAAGTCTTGTTGTAGATGAGGATGTCATCCAGATACACCACTACAAAAGTATTGGTGAAAGGTCGTAGTATATCGTAGTATTTGTCAAACCAAAGGGCATGACCAGCCATTCAAAAAGACCTACTTTTGACTGGAAGGCGGTCTTCCATACATCTGTCTGTTTTATTGGGACCTGATGGTAACCAGACTTCAGATCAATCTTACTGAAGTATTTGGCCCCCATGAGTTGATAAAGGAGGTTGTCGATTCAAGGAATCAAGTACCAGTTTTAAACTGTGATTTTATTCATGGCCCGATAATCAATGCAGAGTCGACAGGTCCCATTTTTCTTCTACACTAGCACAATTGGGCTCCCACAAGGCAATGAGTTGGGATGTATGTGCCCCTTGTGGAGTAGTTATTGGATCTTCCTCTTGATATCCTCATTTTCTAATAGAGAGCGGTGGTAGACTGACCCATTGGGTAGCAGTGCACCTGGGGTGAGATCAATGGGATGCTTGACCTGGTAGTGTAGAGGTACCCTGGTAGGAGAGGAGAATATATAAGATTATTCTTTCACGACCTTATCCACTTGCTTCTGTTGTGTGGAGAGATCATCCGTGGAGGCCCTGGATGTGGATGCGATATTTCACTCACTCTGAGAGTGAATCACGAAGAAGAAAAATTTCTCGATCTGAGATATGACCTTCCTGCATTGCTTTGCAGAGATCAAAGAAACAACACTAGGAGGGACTTCCTCCGGTATCTTGTACAATTTCTTGTTCAAAGTAATAATCACACTACGAGGCCTAGACTCATATACAACATGACGTTTCCATAAATAAGGTTGGACGAAAAGAACATTATAAACTTCGAGAAGGGAAACATCACACAATACTTTGTATTTGAAGGGCTTGATGTCGTACGACATTCGACACTGTTAGCTGACATGGAGATCGCTTCCTTGGCAGAGCCATCCAATGGTGTAGGGTTGTGGGTGTGGCATTGTCGACAAGTCCAGTCACTTGACGGCCTATTCTAAGATGAGGTTCTTCTGGCTACCAATGTCAACGATGAAGTGCAGCAGGGTGCCTTTTACCCAAATCTGTGAATGGAAGCACTACTACATTGGGCGGAAATTGTGGCGAAATATTACAACAGTTTAAAATTTCATCGTAATTTTTTTTCTTTTTTTGGACTCTATTTACTTTTTTTTTTAGGGTCCAACTGTTCATCGCTCTAGCAACCAACATTCCACGTTGGTCATTATAGTGACAAAAGTTCATCACTAGAGTGACCAACCACGAGTTAGTCGCGATAGTGATGAACTTTCATCGCTATAACGACCAACTATGGCACGTGTGAGAATCAAATGATCATTGACTTATTGTTGGAACACAATTTTGAAACAAGTACTCCAAGGAAACTGAATAGTTGTTGGAAATATTACTAAGAGGATACAAATTTTGAATATATAGTTTTATATAAGGAACTTCTACATTTTCAAGAAATTCAAAAGAATAGAGCCTCTGATCTTGATTTGATAAAACTTGTCAATGTGGATAATTTCCAAAATGCATTAAAAATCTTATGAAAATTTTATATGATTAGGGATAGCTATATAATAGATTGTTATATGAACATTTTTGTGGATTCAACACCCTATAAAAGACAATTAGAGGTCAATGTTTAACTGAGATATGTTTGAAGAGGTCGTTGTAAGCATGTGAAACCTTGTATCCAAATAGATGATGAACCGAACAACAAAACATGCCTAAAAATAGATGAATATCACTCAACATGTGAAACAAAAGGAAAACACATGGATGTTCTTCACCACCTCTTAAATGACTCATACCATGATGATCCAAAGTTCATATATGTTGGTGCAGCCTTTGAAAATGAAAATATTTCTTGCATTTTCAGATGATAACAATTGATGCAATGAGTGCTCTAGTGGTCATGTTATATGGGTTTAAGGAATTAGGTGTGATAGTGACTACATGAGATAAGGGTTAAGATCAACTAAAGATAATAGGGGTTGAGGGTTATAAGGTCACAGGTTGGAGGTTAAAAGCTATAGGGCTTATGATGAATAGGGGTTAAACATTAAATGGGTTATGGTTTCTTGGGATTACAAGGGGTACGGTGTTAGGAGATTCAATACCATGGAAACATGGTTACGGTGAAAAAAATTTATTTAAAAGATAATGGTATTTGAAGTCAACATTTTTTTATTGATATTATGTCTACATATCATTTTTTATCTCTCTCCATATTTAATAGAGCCTAAGATAAGATAGTTATTGATCCCTATCTATACCTAATAGATTTAAGGTTAAGTCGATGTATCTACATTAATGTATTCCAAGTTTTGTCCTAAGTTGGAAGCTAGATACTATGGATGTTTTGAGATATTAGCTAGGATAGGGCCTATTGCATATTAACTTGCATTACCTACTAGAATAAAATAAATATCATAATGTGCTTGACATATCACTATTAGAAAAGTATGTACCTGATCCTAACAATATTATGGCCCGAGATTTGATTAATTAGGTGGAACCATAAGGATATATGAAGGTACAACCAATATGCATCCTAAATAAGGTCACCTTGATCCAAGATAGAGATATAGAGTAGATAAAGGTACTATAATGGACCCCATTACATCCCTAAGGAAGAAATGTGGATACTAGAGGATGTAATGTAATAGACACATGGACATGTATTTTGAAAATTTGATGTATATTAGTTTTGTTATTGTACATAGTGTTGATATGCATCAATGACACTATAAATTTAATGGGGAGGGGAATGTTATAACACCATTTTGACCCTATAATATAAATTTAAATGTAATGAATAAATGTATGTAATATAATACCATATGTGAACTATAACTATACAGTTGATTATAATATGAAGTCCCCAACTAATGCAAACAAATATGGATTAAAAATAGATGAGGGGTTATGATTCCACAAGTGGGGGAAGTGAAATGTGGTTAAGGATAAATGACTAAGTAGTGAATTATTTATCCTAATTCCTTATAACTTGATTATTAACCTTAGTTAGTGATATATCCTAAAGTACTTAAGGAATTTTTTACTAAGCATTCATCATTAAACTTGATTTAAGACACCCTAAGCTTGGGATTAGGGGTGCAACATGGGTTTCTCATGAAGACCATGTGGTTAGTAAGAATTTTTATCCAAAACTTAGAAATCCATCATTTTGGATTCATAGCCTCATCATGGGGCTAGCCTTTGTCATGGAAATATCAAGTGTGACAAAGAGACTAAGGATAGGAGGAAAGTCCTTCATTTTCATCCATTTGGATCAGGTTTTTTTTCTCATAAAGGTAAGTAATCTAAGTATGCCATGAAACAAAATTTTCTTTTGTTTCTATTCTATATTTTATGATTTTCCAATTGTTTAGTTTTGTGTGTATGCATTTAATTTTCATAATAATGCAGCATGAAATAATTGTAGGAATGCATCCATGTATTAATATTGAAATTAAACATTTAAAGGTTACTATAGTATTTCTTCTTCTATTGAATTATACAACAAGAGAGTGAGATCATTTTTGGTGATAGAGAGAAAATTTTATGGTTGTTTTAATGTACCCCATAGCCTCAATAATGTACATAGGTTTTGGGGTCAATAGTGTACATAGGTTTTTAGTTATGTAACATATGTCAAAAGTCAATGGTTTCATTGGTATAAGGTAAGAGTTTGGATTTTAAGGTGCTAGGAGATTTTAGGAGTTATAGTGGTTAAATTGGTCAAGGGATAAGGGTTATATGAGTGATAATTTTGTGTCTATTCCCCTTTTCAAAGCTAAAACTAATTCCATAGAAACCTTGAAAGGTGAACCTAATTTAGGGATTAGGATTCATCAGAAACATCAAATGCAGATCCCTAGGAGGTAGAAAAGTTGTGGGACTTAGTAGATTAAGGGGTTTGTACCTTCTTCCTTCTTCCTCTGCATTTTTACATTATAAAAATGGCATAGACAAAGAACACAAATTTGGGAATAATCGACACTTATCGCTTACGAATTCGGATACCTAGTGGAACATATAAGAGACAAATTTTCAAAGTTTAGTGTTTTAAGTCATAGGACATATTTATATACTATAAATGTAGATCTATTATAAGGAATTAAACAACCAACGAAATCTTGGAAAACTCTCAAATCCCTAAACTAAATATTTTTAACACTTGGTCCCATAAAATTAGGAAGATTTGGTATTTTCATCTTTCAAATTGGTCTCCATGTGTAAAATTATTACAAAAGTATTGTAACTACTATTTTAAATAGGTTAAGGCCCCTCATGAAATTTATAATTAAGAGAAACTAGGAGGTTCCATGATAGGATGAAATATTACAAGCAACCTAATTCCTACTAAAGAAGATATATACTTAACAAAAATGAGAAAAAATAAAAGCATTATTCTCAAATTAGATCCGATATTCTTCTCCAATTCTTCATCCTAAGGGAGAGATCTAAATTGGAGGAAACTGCTTATTACTTGGGAGTCTCCAATAATGGTCAAATGAAGAACTTGTCATTGAATGGCTATTAGCAGTCCTTGGTAGACAACATATGCTTTGGCTTTATTGTTGGTCATCTTCCCAAGATTCCAAGAGTAACTTACTTATCGATGTCACCCCTAGGTCCAAGAAGTACCCCTCCCACACTTGCCTCCCCTTCCCAACACCTAAATCTTATAACCATAACCATTATCCCTTATAACCATTTATGTAACCTTTATTTTCATCATCATCCATCATGCTCCTCCTCCTCCTCCTCCTCATCATCATTCTCATTGTCATCATCATCATCATCATCATCATCGACATCACCATCAATGTCCCCATCGCCATCGTCGTTGTCGTCATCATCATCATCATCATCATCATCATCATCATCATCATCATCATCATCATTGTCATCGTCATCATCATCATTGTCAGCATCGTCGTCATACTATAACTATAACCCCTTATCCTTTTAACATTATCACCCTTATAACTATATAACCCCTTACCTTATAACATTATAATATATTTTTTATATTACTATATCTATAATATTTATTAATTATATATTATATTAATTATTATTAATATATATAAATATATTATATAATATATATTAATTATATAATGTATATTAAATATAATATAATGAAATAATAAAAAAATGTTATAACAATCATAAAACAAAGAAAAAAATACATAAGCCCGTGATCAGACCGTGTGAAACTATTCGAGCCAACCACTTGTCGAAACAAAACCCTATCCCGTGCACACATGCATATCATATTGGAGCCAGATTCCTGAGACAAGAAGCAGATAGTGTGAGTCCACTAGCGAGGAGGCCCACCCAAAATAAAACCCTAGTCGTCTGCAGATACTGGAGTCAGTCACCTGAGATGAGGAGGGGACAATGTGAGCCCACTAGCGAAGAGTCCCACCTAAAACAAAACCCTAGTCATGTGTAGATATTGGAGTTGGCCGTTTGAGACAAGGAGGGGACAGTGTGAGCCCACTAACATTGGAGCCAGACGCCTGAGACAAGGAGGGGACAATGTGATCCCATTAGCATTGGAGTTGACCGCTTGAGACAAGGAGGGGACACTATGAGGGGAAGTGTGATCCCACTGGAGATACATACATCCTTGATCGACTATTGGAGTTAAATACAGAAGATATACACTCAAGGGACAAGCATTGCCACAAAAGCACCTATGCAATTTAATTTCTGTAGGGTTATTTTTTATGTCAAGATGGGAATTTATTTATGCCTGGGATTGAACCCATGACTTCATCATGGATCTCGTGAAAAAAACCACATGTTCTTTAGAAAACACCATGTTATTTAAATGATTGTAATTTTTGGTGATGTTGTGTTGTTTTTATTTCCTTATTGTTCAGTTCCATTGGCGTAGAGTACTAATAGTAGAAATAACTAGTTGTGTCTTTCATAAACATAAAAGAATAAAAACAACAATAATATTTAAAACACCGGTACAAATTATTGTAAGATCCATTGTGATGATCCATGCATTGGGATACTCAGGTCAAATTACATGACATACTTAAATCCATTGTGACTGATCATGATCCCACCTTCACCAGGAATTTCTATCAAGAGTTGTTTTGGCTTCAAGGTACCCAATTGAATCTTAGCATAACATATCACCCCCAAACCAATGGTCTCTAGATGGAAGCACTCAACAAATTTTTGGAATCTTATTTATAATATTCTTATTTAGAATAGAAATCCCAATGGATCCAGTGATTACCCCTAGCCAAATGGTGGTAAAATTATACCTATCATAGTGCTACTAAAATGACCCCCTTCGAGGCATTCTATGGAAAACCACCCATGTCAATGATCTTGTACTTGTAGATACTTTCTAAGGTTCAAGAGGTGGATAACAACTTGGCATCCCATGCTGACATTGTTTGTATCCTCAAAGACAATTTGGTGTTGGCTCAAAATCACATGAAGCAATGAGATAAATAACATCATTCCAAATGTTTGATTGATGAAGGGGATCAAGTGTTCTTGCATATCCAACCCTATAAGTAGACCTCACTCAAATATAATATCCATCAAATTTTAGCTCCTAATTTTTTAGGACCCTATATTGTACTAAAAAATATAGGTCCAATGGTTTACAAAATGGCTCTTCTTAGCCATTCTAAACTCCACCCTATTTTTCATGTGCCCTACTTGAAGAAAGTTCTTGTGTTCAATTGTAGAGTTAAAACTAACCTTCCAATATTGGACAAGGAGTGTTCCATTTGGTTTCATCCTAAACAATTTTGGAAAAAATGTGAGCGTATTCTTCACCAATGCACTATCCAAGGATTTTTTATCCAATGGAAGGATACACAACCTAAAGGTGCTATGAGTAAATGAACAAAAATTCTCCACCAATTTCCTCATCTTTGGCCTTGAGGACAAGGCTTCTTTATAAGGGGAATGGCATGGTAGCGTCCTACCCTAACTCCCCCAGTATTGGAATATATTTTTAGTTAATGTATTAAGGGATATCTCTATTAAATAAATCCTCACAAGGTAGTAGAGTATGAAATCGAAAAATGTAAGTGGCCTAATGAAATAAATTCCACTAGTCATTGATTGAAGCCTCATTAATGGAGGTCCACTAGATTGTTAGGGTTTTGGTCAATTAGAAACTATGTATTGTAGTTGAAAGTATGTAGCCATATGTCAAGTGAATATTATTGTATTTGGATCTCTTCTCGTGTTGTATTCCCCCCCTCAAAGAAGCAAGTGAACATTTCATCCAATTTTGAATATCAATAAAGGTTTGCTTATTGTTATTATTTTCCAATATTGGTTCAATTTATTTTGTTTCCACGACTATGCTTTTGTCTATATTTCTCTATTTATTTTCTTTCCACTACTATAGTCCATCTATTTTTCTCCTAATAATTTGTTTTATCTATCAAGGAATGCCCCAATTGATAATACTAGTATTGATTCCTACCTTGAAGACTTGCAAAGATTCCTTTCTCTCTTACAATATTGTACACCCAAAACCCTTAGAAAATATAAACTAAACAAACTCCCCCTATTGAACCCCTCAATCTCCTATAAATTACTACATCAACATCGTCTTCATCTCCTAATATTTCCATTTCAAAACTAATGAAACATGCCCTAATAGAAAAATCAATTCCCACAATTGGTATGGAAGGGCATAGTGATGTCACCAAAGAACACTCCCATGTTTAAACATATAACAATACTCATTTATATGAGACACACCGTCCCAATCTTACTACTCATTCCCTTTCTCCTACTCTACCCCTCTCTTTTAATGGTCTAGATTATATACAATGCTACCAACAATTGTCTAAATGGAATGACCAACACAGAAATGTCCAAGATGCTTGAACATGGGATGATGATGTCATTTTCACCTATGATACATTTACTTCCATAGGCATATTACATCCCTATTTGATAAACTAGATTGTTAAACTCAAAGCCACCTGCACTTCTATTGATTTCTTAAGCCAATCCCTTATCAACGAGTTCATCCCTAACCAGGGACACATGCATAAAATCCTTGTCAAAGATTTCATAAATATGCATTTGTGTGAAACTATAATTTTTACTAAATATATCACAACCTAAGAAGGATACTTATATTTTCTAAGATATCATAAATTTTCCCTTACAAACACTCATTCCCACAAAATTTTGTTTTCCCATTAGAGAAAATGGTAGCCACATGTATGGCATGCAAGGAAAGACCATTCAATTTGTCTAGTGGAAAAATATTGTCAACAATTTCTTTCATTCTATGATATATTTATGCATCAAAAGAAAAATTGTCTCAAAAATACAAAAAATAAATTTCAAATCCTTTGGTCTTTGTACTAAATCCAGTTGTCATTGTTCAAAGAAAGATAAAATATGTTCAACACTCTTTTGTTAATCTATTTTGTCAACAATATCACCATGGATTTTGTTTAATCAAAGTCGGTAAGTGTTTGGAATCTTCTTGCCACAAAGGAAAACACTCTTTAAACTCCAATTCCATAAGCAATGTGTAGGGAAATATGAATGCTTCCTTTGCAAAAGGAAAGGACTTTGATGAAAAATTTCATGCTAGATCTTCTAAAATCCATTTATTCTATGAAGAGTCGGCTATTCAACATTCATGATATTATGTTGAGCATGATCATGAATTCAATGATGAATGTTTGAGATTCATTAAGATACTTACTCAGATATAGAGGCAACCAACATTGTAGAAGACACAAGTATGGGAATCTTTGACCCAAAAAATGTAGAAGAGCATCCATGCAAGTTTTTTCAATGACTAGATTAATCACCACCATGTTTTTACACTCATTTATATTACCAAATCAATAGCTCATGAATGCTTGGATTCATCCAACTCCACAGTACCCTCCACCTACCCTCTAGTTCTAGAGAATATTATATCACAAAAATATCTTCACTTGTGCGTGTTCTAGAAGTAAAGCTAGTGATCAATGGATTCCTTTTGGCACAAGACCAATGATGCATTGACAAGGTTTCAATCTTGGTATAGTAGTGGGATTATTTTCCAATTATGAGGTTTATGAATTGTTGGTCACATTATTTCAAAGTGTATATGCATAATTTAAATAATATGAATTCAACTGGGTCCAAGGTTCTCTCATTCGATGTTGATGCAGTCAATGCTATGGGGATGCTTTTGTACCAACAATCAACATGGTTAGTGTTCTACCTATGTGTCTGGTTATCGATTGGCTTTGGAACAAGATAAGAAGATCCATGATTATGTAACAAGAAAATTGTATTCTAATTTGATGTTTTTTTGGGCTCTACACTTGTTCTTGTGATAAATTGAAAGCTAGTGGTCACTATCTTTCCTTCAAGAATAAAGAAAAGAATGCAATCATTGCTTCAAATTTTATTTTTTATCATATGCACTTTTAGCATAAATCCATAGTAGTGAGAAAAAATGCAAGAATATGCATGTCACTTTTGAGGATTTGAACCTTGTTAAGGGTTATATTATCTACCTTCTTTTATCGACTTGGCACACCACCATTGACTAAAAACTGAAATTTTAAGCCTTGTCATACCTTTCTCTAAGAAAATCTTAAGCCATTGGATAAGTGGAATTTATTTTAATAAGGCTTATATATTAAAATAAGGCTTAATAATTCTTATATATATATCGAAGGATTATACTAAAACATACCAAAAACAAAAAATCAAAAACTATTCTACGATTTCATTTGGCTGAGGGTAGTTGTATTCCGCGCACGATTTCATTTGGTAGGCTTGGTTCTATTCCAGCTGGTTGAACCTTGATTGACCCTACTACCATTGCCTCCATGAGAATCCAAGAGTGAAGGAGTTTCTCTGCAATTCCCACAATCATCCATGCGTGAAGGAGAACCTCTACATCATCCACGAGCACCCACGATCTCAAGGGGAAAAGGAGACATCAACATGTCTGGATAGGTAATTTTGTTGAGCATTGATTCAGTAGCTAAGGTTGAATTTTCGAATTCGGCCTGCCTTTCTAAGGCCATTCCATACCTCACCCTCCTCTCCTTTCCTTATTAGCTAACTAACCTCCCCTCTAAATTATGTTCTATACTACATAACCTAAAACCCTTAACCGCAGCTCTAAACACCTAAAACTAGCCCTATAACTTAACTTCAACTCTTGGCCTATGGTATAATACCCCTGTGTTAAGCCTTAGAACCTAGGATTTTAGTCCTACTTCCCTCCTACCACCTTAGTTCCTCAACACTAGACTCTAGCCCTATTCTAAACTGCCCTAAGCCTAATCCTATCCCTCGACCCTTTAGGACAGTCCCCATTCCCCCTAACCTGAGCCTTGACCCTGCCTCAGATCTACTCTAAAATACCTTCTTAACCCTTAGTAACTACCCTAGGCATCTACCCTACTATTTCCTACCTAATAACTGACTCCCTACCAATCCTACCCCTCATAGTTACCTACAGGAAACATACCTAGCTGACTGATATAACCCCTTAGACAGACCTTAAACTACCTTGTGTTGGCATAGAATTTAGCTCAACATACTTTGGGAAGACCCCCCTAAATTCTTGACACCGTATCTCCTCAACGCAACACCTTAAAGCATACTACCTAGCATCCTAAAAGGCACCTCGACATATCTAATTGCAGTCACTGTGGCATTATTTTTAAACATACCTATACTAAAACGCAAATTCAAAAATGATAGGTAGGGATTGATATCATTATTTCAGATTTAGAAGATCATGAAGACAACCCTCCACTTGGCAATTTGATGTACTGTATGTGGTACTAAGATCATTTTTATGCTCTGTTGATGCATAGACTTTAAATTAAATAAGAACTAGAACTAATATGCTTGCATGTGATTCATACTTTGACATATGTAAATTCATTGGAATGAAAATCATTGATTCAAAGCCATAAATTCTCTGAATTAAATGAATATATATTGTTTCTTAGTAAGGTTGGTATCAATCTGTTTCCTGACATGCAATCTTGACATGTTTTGCATTTGATTAGTCGGCATTACAATTTCTTGAACCTATATCATTGGTGAGGAATCATTTGATGAATAAGCTCATGTTGACTGGTTGATGAAGTGATATGTGATTGAGTTACTTCACAATTATCGTTTTGATCATATCAAAAGGGAATCACTTAAAGTTCATGTACTATTATTGGATATTGATCACAACCACTCAGGATAGATTGATCTCTTGATCATTTCATGCATTGCACATTTAAGAGAATATCTTGTTCGCACTTTCCTTTCACCCAACTTGTCACTAAACCAAATATTGAAAACCTTTTTGATGAGTTTACATGAAAGAGTCATCATTTGACTAAAGCATCGTTTGGTTATATAAATATTTAGATAGACCTCAGGATATCCTATCCTGAGATCAATCTTATCGGGATTGTCACATTTTCTAGATGCCATAGCCCCTTCCTGAGGCATTGGTTTTCTACTGGTATTTACTTGCATTTGTCATATCTGATCCATAAGCTAACTGTTTGATTGTCTCCGGGACATTGTGTGAATAACTCTTTTTGCCTTGCCTCTGGGAAATATACATCATAGATCATTTACATATAAGGCATTGATCAACACTGTGAATGAACGAAGTCGTAGGGAATCCTCCCTTGGCCATGAGCACAAACTCACTTGGCCTTAACAGAGAGAACCTGACCCGTAGTGACACCAATTTACAAATCTACTCTTTAGGACTGATATAAAACACTTTAGAAAACCACTAACACAGTCCTATATTCGGCACCTTATCATTGCACATTTTGACCTTAGAGATAAAAAGAACATTTGGAAATTAAATTGTGATCTCATGGTTGGAATCTATTTTTGATTGGTTATGAAAAATTGACCTTTCATCATTCCACATTTGATTTTGGGAATAACATAACACCGTAGAATCAAATTCTTGGAAAGAGTTGTAGTGTTGTGATTTCTATGTTGTTACATATTGGGCATGATATTTTGATCTCTTTGACACACTGACAATGTCAAAACACAACATTATACCTCTTTCGAAAATATTGATTTTATGATGTTATGTTGTTTCCAAAATCAAATATGGAGTAATGAAATGTCAAAATATAGGACTGAGTTAATCAATTTTCTGAAGTATATAATGACAATATCAGTCCCAAATTCTAATCCTAAATTAATTGTTTATGATGAGGAATGGATGACCTAAGTCTAGGGGTAGTCCTACACTAGTTTAAGGGATAGTTAGGCCAAATATATGATGACAAGGGGATGCTACACTACTGGCGGGATAGTCAAAGTATGGTAGGCTGTGAGGTCTTGGAGCATGCCTAAAGGGTGGCCTAAGGGTCAACTTTTGGTAGTATAGTAGCTAAGGTTTAGGGGGATGCTCTTTAGGGTAGCTTAGATATGTAATAGGGATAGTTTACTTTTGTTCTAAACAGTCTCAAAAGAGAAGGCCAAGAGGTGTTAGAGTGGTAGGATAGGGGGCTAGAAATGTTAGCGTTGGATAGGAGAACTTTATTATGACCAAGCATCACTAAATTCCTTCTTTTCTTCTAATTGGACATGATTCATCAACTAAATTCTCTAGTCATTAAATCATGTGAAAACAACTATGTATTGTCCTTTATGTTGCAATCTAGTATTGGGAAACCATGAAGAGACAAATGAGTTGAAGAAACCCCCCTTAATAGGAATGAGTGTATGAAGATATAGATTTATTCTATTCTCTTCCCATGTTCCCCTTTTTT